>CAUJRU010000001.1:9716130-10316130 GCA_963277665.1 Viscum album
AGATTAATGAAAATATATCTTAGGTATAATAACTATATGATATTCATTGAGGATAAGTACATGTCAACCTCCAAATATTTTGTAAACTTATACTTTTTATGGGTTTCCTAGAATTACATCCCTCCCTGGATACTACATGTGTATATGTTTGTAGAACAGATGTACTTAGTGTTAATAAATTTTAAAATGGTGAATTGGTATTAATCCAATCATCACCTAGTGCATGACAACGAGTTTTATTGTGCACATAGATTAACACTCCTGGGGTATCCATTATATAATTCACATTTTATAAACAATGTATTTGGATTTATTTGACTATATTATTATAATAATTAACCTAGATTCATCATAATGTTTCTTATAATGGAATCAGTGATCCATAAGTTATACATCCTATAAATGACCCACCATGGTTATATGGTTTTTGTAAGGACCCGCACTTATTTCATACATAATCTTGAATTTATTCAAGAAAACACTTCATTTTACATTGAGGATCTTTTCAAGTTTAGAGCTTTAGAGAATTAAGACAAAATATTCATAACATTACACATTGTTACATAGTGGATACCATAAAATCAGTTTCCATTTTCCTCAGAATATAAAACATTAAAACATAAAACCAGACTCCTTGACAATTCTTCAACATTTAACATGTATTCCTCCCTTGTATTATTCATCCATTAACCTGTGAAAAATCATTTAAAAACTTGGGATGAGCACAAAAGCTCTGTAAGGTATGAAAAAGAAGGAAAAAATCTCATTAGTCCATGAATACACAAGACATATGGAAACATTTTCAAAATACATGATTTACACCCATAAAATCTTACTTAGCGTAACATGAGATTTACACAAGATCCATACAAACATAATTATAATCATAAAGGTATATTGGGGCATTACTTACATAATCTTGTAACCATCTTGGCTACCTTAAAATTTGTAACCCTCACGGCTACCTTACTTTGTGTAACCATCACAGTTACACTTGGAGTAACCATACGGCCGACCTCCAACTTACTCATACCCAATGCATTGGAGGGAAATATAGGTCCCACCCTTCATCATAAACAATGCCCAATAGCCAAAACATAATCATTCAACATAAATAATAGCATAAAAACATTGCCTTTGAATCTTATAAAACAGAATTTTAAAAGAGGATTTTAGAAGAAAAGTCCCTTATAAACATCATATACTTGAAGTGATACTTAATTGAGTGGATGGAATATGTATATACTCTGTAAATACACATAATTAAACATAATATAAACAGAACCCATCACACAAACAATTTAAATAGCACATAAATTATAAAGTAGAAGGTTAACCCAAAGAATGGAAATCGGGTTAAGAATTCCCTTACCTTGGGCTTGTCCTACTTCAAAATTGTTTGAACCTCCTGTATAATGGTTAAAGGAGTGTTAATAGGATTTTAAAGAAACGTGTTCATGTTTATAACATCTTATATGGTCATTTCATAACCTCATTTCACCCCTTATTTGTTAGTATTTTGTTCCTTGCATTATTTTGGGTGAGGTCTTTTGTGATTTTCACGATCGGTTCATGATGAATCGTTCTTGTTGATTGGAAGTGAAACTCCAGAATTGGAGTGGAGTATTAGTTACATAACTCCAGTACCATAAATTATACCATTCATCACTTTGGTGCCTTATATGATGATGATTTATAAGTTAAAACATTAATTATGTTCGTTTAGATAATTTAAGTGGTTCTTTGATAATTACAATTTCATTTAGTCTTATAAGTTTGAATCATGAGTACAACAGAATTACAGAACCTTATATGATTCATAAAACATATATTATAACCTGGTTCAACCATATAAATGGTTTCATGACCAGACTTGAAATAATTAATGGAAATTGAAAATACATCGTCCACGATATCGGTAATTCGACACAAATGGACAATGTTTTTTTATTCTTTAAATAAGTGAAAGAGGAGAGGAATAATGATTTGTAATTTTCCATAAACATGAAAACATCCAGAATATACATGATTCTGGAGATTTCATGCCTCTTGGATAAGAGGGGGTGAAGAAAGAAGTGGAAGGAATCATGAAATAAAGAAAACATGAGAAATTTCTTACAAAAAATTTGGCAGCCTAACGGCGCCTCTAAAAATTTCATAAAAACAAGATTGATGAGAGGAATGGAATATCTCATCAATCATACAAAATTTGGACTGTAAGGGAAAATATTTAATGAAATATCCCAACAAAATACAAAGGGAAAGGAAGAGAATAACATAAAATGGATGGAAAGAATGAAAATGAAAGAGGATGTTTACCTCTTGATCTCTTCTCCTTGAGATCCTTCTTAAGGGCTTTGATTTTGGTCTTTTGGTGAGACCAGCAGCTCTAGGACGTGGGGAAGAAGATTGAGGAGGGAATTTGGCAGAAATTAGACAATGCTCAAGGCTTGAGAGGTGTGGGAGGAAGAGGGGAGTGAGGGTGGTATTTATAGTGGAGGAGGGGAGGTATTTTAGATTATTTTAATTATTATTATAATATTTTTATCAAGACTGTGAATAATCTCAAATAAAGTGGCCTTAATTAGTGAAAATATCATGTGATTTCGAAGCAAGTGGCCTTGCATCACTTATGATGTCATAAATAGTGCATTTTTACTGATAAATTGATTATACGGTATTTTACCGTATTTCACTATTCACCGAAAATTCAAGAGTTTCAGAAAAATACCAAAAATTTACCCCAACCATTTTTCGACGTGTAGAATTCAAAAATGAACTCCATTTTTCAAAAATAATTTTCTAAATATTATTAATTTAATTTTAAAATAAGGTCACAGTTAATTCGAAAAATAACAAAATTGAAGTGCAATTAGTTTTATGTGACATTGGAAAATTAATTAAGATCCCATTATCCTATTGCCATGGAAAAATAAAATAATATTATTATTTACTATTCATGAGGTCATATTACTATTCATATTACTATTCATAAGGGCATGTTACTATTCACTAAAAAAAACAAGTTTGTTCCATCAGACTCGAAATAACATACTGAACACAATTGTAGATGATAGTTTCTTGAAATTCAAAACATAGAAGAAATAAAATTATGTTTAAAGGATACTTATAAATATATACCTTAAACAAAATTTCAAGCATTTTCAATTTATTTTTAGAAAACCTTGGGATGTTACATTATCCCCACCTTCTTGAAATTGCGTCCTCGCAATTTTATTTACTTATTAAACAACTGAGGGTATTTTTCCCTCATAGCATTTTCAGACTCCCATGTTGCTTCTTCAACCATGTGGTTTCTCCACAAAACCTTTACCTGGTGGATTACCTTATTCCGCAATACCTGTTCTCTTCGATCAAGAATCTGAACCGGTTTTTCTTCATAAGAAAGGTTCTCTGCTAGCTGAACTTCTTCCGGCCTCAAGACATGTGATGAATCTGGAACATACTTTCTCAACATCGAAACATGAAAAACATTGTGTACCTGAAACAAGCTCGGAGGCAAAGCTACGCGGTACGCAACTGTTCCAACTTTATCCAAGATTTCAAAAGGACCGATGAACCGTGGACTTAGTTTCCCTTTCTTACCGAAACGCATCACACTTTTCCAAGGAGATATTTTAAGGAAAACATGGTCACCTACCTTGAAAGAGAAGTCTTTCCTTCTGTTATCTGCATAACTTTTCTGCCTGCTTTGAGCTATCCTCATGTGTTGCTGGATCATCCTCACTTTCTCAGCTACTTCTTCTACTAATTCTGGCCCCATCAACTTTCTTTCACCGACTTCATCCCAAAACGCAGGAGTCCGACACCGCTTTCCATACAAGGCCTCAAAAGGTGCCATCTGAATACTGGAATGGAAACTGTTATTATAAGAAAACTCAACTAATGAAAGATGCTGATCCCAACTTCCCTGATAGTCCATTGAACAAGCTCGAAGCATATCCTCCAAAGTTTGAATCGTTCGCTCTGACTGCCCATCTGATTGAGGATGAAAAGCTGTACTGAAATTCAACTCTGTGCCCAAAGACTTCTGAAGTCCCTTCCAAAATTTAGAAGTGAACCTGGGATCTCGGTCAGACACAATGGAAAGAGGAACTCCATGTAACCTGACAATCTCTTTGAGGTACAATCGAGAAAGCTGATCTAGTGTCATTGTATCTCGAATAGAAAGAAAATGAGCAGACTTTGTTAGCCGATCAACAATAACCCATATCGCATTGTTACCTCGAGAAGTCTTTGGTAGTCCCACCACAAAATCCATGGATATATTCTCCCATTTCCATTCTGGCACCGGCAAAGGCTGAAGCATCCCCTTCGGTAACTGTCGCTCTGCTTTAACCTGCTGACATGTCAAACATTTCATTGTAAAATCAGCAATATCTCTTTTCATCCCATTCCACCAGTAATACTCTCGAAGGTCTCTGTACATCTTAGTACTTCCAGGATGAACAGAAAATGGAGAACTATGAGCTTCACACAACAATTCTTCCTTCAGCTGGGAATCACAAGGCACACACAACCTTTTTCCAAACCTTAAAACACAATCTTTATCAAGATTAAATTCTGGAAACTTACCCATTTTAACCAATTCTACCTTTTTCTGTAGCTCACAGTCTTCCCTCTGCGCTTTCATAATTCTGTCTGACAACGAAGACTGCACTGAAACCTGAAACAAAACAGATATATTCCCTGCACCAACAACTTCCAAGCCAAAATTTATCAAATCATTAATCAAGGGATCACGTTCCAAACGTAGCATGGTTAATGATGCATGATTTTTCCGACTTAAGGCATCCGCTACTTTGTTTGCTTTTCCAGGATGGTAATTAATCGTGCAGTCATAATCCTTTATCAGTTCTAGCCATCTTCTCTGCCTCATGTTTAATTCCTTCTGAGTGAATATATACTTAAGACTTTTATGGTCAGTATATATTTGGCATTTGGTTCCGTATAGATGATGCCTCCATATTTTCAAAGCAAAAACCACAGCTGCCAATTCCAAATCATGTGTGGGATAATTCAGCTCATGAGGTTTAAGTTGTCTCGAGGCATAGGCAATTACCTGATCATTCTGCATCAAAACACAACCAAGTCCCTTCAAAGAAGCATCACTATAGATGACAAACTCACCATTCCGGGAAGGTAAGGCCAAAACTGGAGCATTCACCAATCTCTTCTTTAGTTCCTGAAAACAAACATCACATTCCTCTGTCCAAACAAATTTAACCCCTTTCCGTGTTAACTTAGTTATTGGGCTAGATAACCGTGCAAAGTTCTTAACAAAGCGTCGGTAATAACTTTCTAAGCCCAGAAAACTACGAATCTCTGTAACATTTGTGGGTCTTGGCCATTCATCAACTACTTTTGTTTTGGTAGGATCAACTGTTATTCCATCCTTATTTACAATGTGCCCAAGAAAAGAAATCTGTTGCAACCAAAAATCACACTTGCTGAATTTTCCATATAGTTTCTTTTCTTTTAAAGTTTGTAAAACAACCCTTAGATGTTTTTCATGCTCCTCTTTATTTTTAGAAAAAACCAGAATGTCATCAATAAATACCACCACAAACTTATCCAAGAACTCATGAAATACTCTATTCATAAGATTCATGAATACAGCAGGTGCATTAGTTAACCCAAATGGCATAACAACAAATTCATAATGCCCATATCTAGTACGAAAGGCTGTTTTCGGGATGTCATCCTCCTTCACCTTCAGCTGATGGTATCCGGATCTCAAGTCAATCTTGGAAAAGTACTGAGCTCCCTGGAGCTGATCAAACAAGTCATCAATATGAGGCAAAGGATACTTGTTTTTAACAGTGATGTTATTCAAAGATCTATAATCAATGCAAAGTCTCATGGAACCATCTTTCTTTTTAACAAACAAAACAGGGGCTCCCCATGGTGAAGTACTGGGACGAATGAAGCCTTTGACAAGCAAATCCTGTAACTGATTTTTCAATTCAAGAAGTTCTATTGGAGCCATACGATATGGGGGTTTTGAAATTGGCTTAGCATCAGGAACTAAGTCAATTGTGAATTCAACTTCTCGTTTAGGTATGACACTGGGTAACTCCTCAGGAAAAACATCAAGGTATTCATTTACCACTGGCACATCATTGATTTGAATAGTTCCCTTGTTTTCAACAATATGAGCCAGATAACTTTCATTTCCATCTTTCAGTAGTTTCTCAGCTTCTTGATATGTTATCAATTGTATGGGTTCATTATTGTATACAAACTGAAACTCTTTCTGAAAAACAACTTCTTTAGCTCTACAGTCAATCTTAGCATGATAACCAGAAAGCCAGTCCATCCCCAGAATAACTTCAAACTCGACTAAGGGTAAAACAACAAGGTTTGCAGGTAAAGTCTTTCCACATACCACAATAGAAATATTCTTATAATTCCTCTTTGCTATAACATTTCCCCCTGGTGTTTTAACAACAAGTTCGAGTATCATTTGTTGAGGTGATATTTCCAATTTACTAGAAAATTTCTCAGAGATGAAGGAATGTGTAGACCCCGTATCAAACAAAACTTTAGCAAAATCTGAGTGAACAAACAAAGTACCTGATACAACTTCATTGGATGGCCCAACATCTGCTGACGTAGTCGCAAAGGATCTCACTACACCTTTCTGCTTGTAGTCTGGCTTCTTTGCATCATTTGGATCCCTCTTTGGACAGGCATTTGCATAGTGACCCATCTCACCACATTTAAAACACTTTATAGTTTGCTTATCAGGATTAGTCTTTGGATCATTTTCATTGCAATCTCGGGCCATATGTCCAAACTTACCACATTTAAAACACTTCCCAGTTTTGATAAGACATTCCCCAGGGTGCTTCTTGCCACACTTTTCACAAACTGGAAACTGTATTTTCTTACCATCAGATTTCATTGGTTGATTCTTACCCATTGCTTTCCAATTTGACCTCTTCTTCTCTTTGTTTCCAAATTGCATGTGATCGTCAGCAAACTCCATCTCTACCCTCTCAGCACATCGGACAAGTTTCTCGTAACTTTTGAATTCACGGGAGGCCAACGCCCTTCGATACCTTGGCTTCAATCCTGAGTAAAAGTGGTTGATTTTGCTATCGAGATCCAGAATAAGATTCGGAGCATACCTCGCCAGTCGGGTGAAGTTCGCCTCATACATAGCCACTGAATCTTCCTCCTTTTGTTTCAGTTCAAGGAATTGTTTCTCCATTCTAAGTCGCACCACCTTAGGAAAATATTTTTCAAGAAAAAGACTTTTAAATTCATCCCATACTAAGGCATCAAAATCCTCTCTACCCCTGATATTCCTTACCATTGACCACCACTGATCAGCTTCCCCTTCAAAACGATAAATGGCAAGACTTACCTTTTGATTGTCTGAACATCCCATAACATCAAATATCTTTTCAAGGGCCTTAATCCATCCTTCTGCTGCCACTGGGTCAGAAGATCCACTGAATGCAGGAGGATGTTGTCTCATAAAATGTTCCACCACTGTCATGTTCCGTTGGGGTACATCTATTTGTCCTCTTGCATGGATGCCACCACCATTTATTGCCTATGTTAGCTAAGCCATTACTGTCACAAACTGCTCGGTTCCAATCCCTACCATTCCGGGCTGTTGATCAGGAAGGATGTCATTCTGTCGGTGCCTATCCTCTTCAGCATCCATGTTCCTTCTGCGGACAACCATTCTAAACAAACATTTCTTAGATGAAGCAACATGGTAATCTTTAAATGCTATAACAAATTAAACATAGGGTGAGAATTAGTTATGGTATTCTATTAGCATCACTTTAACCCCTAAAGTTATCTAAACCATCCTCTGATACCAACTGTAAGGACCCGCACTTATTTCATATATAATCTTGAATTTATTCAAGAAAACACTTCATTTTACATTGAGGATCTTTTCAAGTTTAGAGCTTTAGAGAATTAAGACAAAATATTCATAACATTACACATTGTTACATAGTGGATACCATAAAATCAGTTTCCATTTTCCTCAGAATAAAAATCATTAAAACATAAAACAAGACTCCTTGACAATTCTTCAACATTTAACATGTCTTCCTTCCTTGTATTATTCATCCATTAACCTGTGAAAAATCATTTAAAAACTTGGGATGAGCACAAAAGCTCAGTAAGGTATCAAAAAGAAGGAAAAATCTCATTAGTCCATGAATACACAAGACATATGAAAACATTTTTAAAATACATGATTTACACCCATAAAATCTTACTTTGTGTAACATGAGATTTACACAAGATCCATACAAACATAATTATAATCATAAAGGTATATTGGGGCATTACTTACATAATCTTGTAACCATCTTGGCTACCTTAAAATTTGTAACCCTCACGGCTACCTTACTTTGTGTAACCATCACAGTTACACTTGGAGTAACCATACGGCCGACCTCCAACTTACTCATACCCAATGAGTTGGAGGGAAATATAGGTCCCACCCTTCATCATAAACAATGCCCAATAGCCAAAACATAATCATTCAACATAAATAATAGCATAAAAACATTGCCTTTGAATCTTATAAAACAGAATTTTAAAAGAGGATTTTAGAAGAAAAGTCCCTTATAAACATCATATACTTGAAGTGATACTTAATTGAGTGGATGGAATATGTATATACTCTGTAAATACACATAATTAAACATAATATAAACAGAACCCATCACAAAAACAATTTAAATAGCACATAAATTATAAAGTAGAAGGTTAACCCAAAGAATGGAAATCGGGTTAAGAATTCCCTTACCTTGGGCTTGTCCTACTTCAAAATTGTTTGAACCTCCTGTATAATGGTTAAAGGAGTGTTAATAGGATTTTAAAGAAACGTGTTCATGTTTATAACATCTTATATGGTCATTTCATAACCTCATTTCACCCCTTATTTGTTAGTATTTTGTTCCTTGCATTATTTTGGGTGAGGTCTTTTGTGATTTTCACGATCGGTTCATGATGAATCATTCTTGTTGATTGGAAGTGAAACTCCAGAATTGGAGTGGAGTATTAGTTACATAACTCCAGTACCATAAATTATACCATTCATCACTTTGGTGCCTTATATGATGATGATTTATAAGTTAAAACATTAATTATGTTCGTTTAGATAATTTAAGTGGTTCTTTGATAATTACAATTTCATTTAGTCTTATAAGTTTGAATCATGAGTACAACAGAATTACAGAACCTTATATGATTCATAAAACATATATTATAACCTGGTTCAACCATATAAATGGTTTCATGACCAGACTTGAAATAATTAATGGAAATTGAAAATACATCGTCCACGATATCGGTAATTCGACACAAATGGACAATGTTTTTTTATTCTTTAAATAAGTGAAAGAGGAGAGGAATAATGATTTGTAATTTTCCATAAACATGAAAACATCCAGAATATACATGATTCTGGAGATTTCATGCCTCTTGGATAAGAGGGGGTGAAGAAAGAAGTGGAAGGAATCATGAAATAAAGAAAACATGAGAAATTTCTTACAAAAAATTCGGCAGCCTAACGGCGCCTCTAAAAATTTCATAAAAACAAGATTGATGAGAGGAATGGAATATCTCATCAATCATACAAAATTTGTACTGTAAGGGAAAATATTTAATGAAATATCCCAACAAAAGACAAAGGGAAAGGAAGAGAATAACATAAAATGGATGGAAAGAATGAAAATGAAAGAGGATGTTTACCTCTTGATCTCTTCTCCTTGAGATCCTTCTTAAGGGCTTTGATTTTGGTCTTTTGGTGAGACCAGCAGCTCTAGGACGTGGGGAAGAAGATTGAGGAGGGAATTTGGCAGAAATTAGACAATGCTCAAGGCTTGAGAGGTGTGGGAGGAAGAGGGGAGTGAGGGTGGTATTTATAGTGGAGGAGGGGAGGTATTTTAGATTATTTTAATTATTATTATAATATTTTTATCAAGACTATGAATAATCTCAAATCAAGTGGCCTTAATTAGTGAAAATATCATGTGATTTCGAAGCAAGTGGCCTTGCATCACTTATGATGTCATAAATAGTGCATTTTTACTGATAAATTGATTATACGGTATTTTACCGTATTTCACTATTCACCGAAAATTCAAGAGTTTCAGAAAAATACCAAAAATTTACCCCAACCATTTTTCGACGTGTAGAATTCAAAAATGAAATCCATTTTTCAAAAATAATTTTCTAAATATTATTAATTTAATTTTAAAATAAGGTCACAGTTAATTCGAAAAATAACAAAATTGAAGTGCAATTAGTTTTATGTGACATTGGAAAATTAATTAAGATCCCATTATCCTATTGCCATGGAAAAATAAAATAATATTATTATTTACTATTCATGAGGTCATATTACTATTCATATTACTATTCATATTACTATTCATAAGGGCATGTTACTATTCACCAAAAAAACAAGTTTGTTCCATCAGACTCGAAATAACATACTGAACACAATTGTAGATGATAGTTTCTTGAAATTCAAAACATAGAAGAAATAAAATTATGTTTAAAGGATACTTATAAATATATACCTTAAACAAAATTTCAAGCATTTTCAATTTATTTTTAGAAAACCTTGGGATGTTACACCAACGCCGTTGACGGATCGTCAAACGGACGTCTGGTCTGAAAGTTATCGGCTTTTCCGTTCTAGGGGCCCGGTTGGATTTCGGGTATAATCCTACCCGTCCATACTCCAACTACGTCCAAACATCGAGCGGAGTAAGCCAAAAGGTCTGTATCACTAAGAGGAATCCAATAAAGTCAACGGCACATCAATCGGGCATCCAGAGATCAAGTTATAGGTGTTTCCGCTCTGAGGGCCCGGTTGGTTTCATATTCGAACCAACCCGGACATACCCAAAGTTTTCCGAAACCTTGAGTGTAATATACTGAAAAGACCGAATCGATCCAAGGATCCCATCGCAACTAACGGTGTATCATTCGGAGGTCCATAGTCCATGTTATGGGCATTTGAACGGAACTGTCTGAAAATAGGGGGTCCGAGCCTGGTCCCACCCGGCCCGATACCCCCTGGGTCGGCCCTAATGGGGTCGACCCGACACGAGTCCGGGTATGGCCCATTATGGCGCGGCGCGGCCCGGATGGCATGGCCTAGCCCAGCCGGCGCGGCCTGGCCCAACGCGGGGGTCCGGCCCAGCGCGGGCGGCCCGGCCCGGCGCGGCCAGTCCGGCTGGCGCGGCTTGTTGGCCTGGCACAGGCATGGCCTGCATGGCCAGCGAAGAGCGGAGGGGGGGGGGTTGTCCCCCCCGGTTGACCGAAACAGTGTGGTAATTAAGTCGTGCCTCCCCCTAAACACTGAACGGCTTCGCCGTTCCGGTCCGCCGCGGCTCAGCCGCGGCCGTCTCCTCTGGCGGCGCGCAGCCACTGCTTTCCGAAGACCACCAGACAAGCTCCGGTGGTCCATTTTCCCACCATCTTCTCCAGTGGTCATCTCGGGTCTCGTACATTACTGCAAAGACCTAAAATTGTCTTGGGGCCCATTCCGTCGTTGCCTGTCGATTCGCGCACCAACAACAATCTGAAGAGGGTTGTCGGGCCGTGCTTGTTCGGCCCGCGCCCTCCGCTTTAGGTGTTATCAAATAGAAAACATTTAGACACATGATTTTAATCATTGAAGAGGGTATAATTCACATAAACACACAATAAAAAACCCCCTATCTCGTGTTGTTCTTCGTTTGTTGACGATATCGCAAGAGGGTGGACGTCGGCTCATCGTCGTCATCCCAAGGGAGGAGATGAAGATGACGATGGCCGCTGGCGTTCGTCGCTTCCATCATCGTCGGTGTGCACCCAAGGAAGTGTCATCTCCTCTCTTGTTGCGAAGGAAAAATATAAGGTGAGTCGTTGTTGGCGAGTTCCCCACGTCGGTGTCTCCTCCCTTGCCGTGGAGGAAGAAGAGGATGAAGAACTGTGATCGCCGATTCGTTCTATGTTGAGGGGTCAATGTTCTTCGTCGGAGAAGAACCGTTCTTCACATAGAGGATGATGTTCTTCCACCCAAGAGGAAATTCATCCTTCTTTTACACAAGAGCTCTTTCCCTTTTCTCCCAACACAAAAGGTGTCAATGTAAAATAATAGGTTCATGCTATTATTTTATTAACATAAGTAATTTCAATTTTTCAAAATTCAAACACTTAGTTAATTAATTGAATAGGTTCAATTAATTAATTATGGTATGTGTTGGCGAGAGTTAAGAGGGAGAGAGAGAGGAAGTGGAAGGTTACTCAATTTCAGATGAGTTTACAAAATTAAAGTGGGAGGTGAGGAGTTATGGGAAATGTGAAGGGGTGGGGTCGTGTGGGCCCTGTCTATCCATTATTCTCCCAAGGGAAGTTAGCAACCCAATAGGTCCCACTCCAACTCCCACACCTAGGAGTTAAACGACATAAAAGAGGGAAAAAGTGCTGTGACAGAACACTTAAACCACTTAGAAAGAAATAAAAATAAAATTGTAAAACAATTATATTTTTATTCCTCACTCTTTTTATTAACAAATATTCCCGAGAAAACGCAACTCCAGAAATGGTCTTCTTAAGCAATTACCAGTGCTGGGAGTTCATCGGTGCCCACGGATTTCAGTTACGATAACCGTTTCAAAAGTTAGAAAAACCCACTCATTCGTTCACTGAACATACCCGACGTAAACTTCAGAAATTGATTCCGGGCACACCGGACCTCGGAATCAGGCGTCAATAGAAACCGCATACTTGTAAAATTCCAAATAAATTAAGGAAAAAAAATTTCCTTGAAATTTCCGGGTCTTTACATTACTACCACCTCAGGGCTTTACATCTCCGTAGAGCTATAACACAAACTAGGGAAACAAAAGTGGTACTGAGCACGCATCTGAGCCTTCCTCTCCCATGTTCTCACCTGGAGGTTCCCATACTGCTAGTGAAAGCGCACCTGAGGAATTGACCATCTACGTAGGATCCGCTCCTGTCAATCCTCGATCCCCACTGGAACCTCCGTGAATGTTGCCCTACCATCAACATCCTACATCCTGAGGTCGATGATGTGTGAAGGATCATGCAGGTATATCATCATCTGAGATACGTGGATGACATCATGCACCTGGTGCAACTGAGGTGGAAAGGTCAAGCGATAAACCACCTTGCCTACCCTGATGAGGACCTAGAATGGTCCGTTGAACATCAGAGATAACTTTTCGTCTCAACCAAATCTCCATAAACCTCGTCCAAGTGAGACTCGTATAAGAACGTGATCGCCATCCTCAAACTCTAGAGGCCTCCATCACTTGATTAGAACTGAAACTAAAAACTCCTGCTGCCATGAGGGTAAGGTTTGTAGACCCAAGAGTGATTGGCCAAACCCTCCTATGCATGAGTTTATCCTGTGCTGCCGAGGGTTTCCTTTTCACCGACCAAGGAAAACCATTCCTGACATTTTAGATAGACCACAACCTTTTTTCCTAATACAGTCAATTTGTGCATGAACTATGAATCCAATCCATACAGAGACCAACACCGTAAGGCCTCGATGCTACCAATAAGATATTCCATATGAAACTCTCACCTCGAGGGTCAGACCACACTCTCGGCATACGTGTGATTATCAAGTCTGCTTCCAAGGTATCTCCAGACGTGTGGGTCAAGTCTACGGCTTACCCAAAACTCTAGGTCTGAGACAAGATTCTTGGAAGGAAGGAATGATTCATATCAACATCTGTTACTACGACAGCTAGTAGTGGACTCAGACTGTCCCTTGAATCATTTTTAGAGCCATTGGGTCACACTCATTGACCGCATATAGCCGAACTCTTCCCCTGCCCTCCAGCTCCTTGAGCCTGGCGGGGACAACTAAGGCGGGTGGTTGTAGCATGTTGAAATGTATACCACCTCATGTTGCTCTCCTAGATCTGCCTCCACGTCTGCTGCTTCATAGACTCATATTTGGTCGGTGGGAAGTTTGCCGACGTGGAAAGTCGGTTAATTACCACCCTTCTTTCCCTACGATCTGTAAGAGATACTAATATTTATCCTTTGCTGAAAAGAGAAACTCAGTCTCATCCCTGGGATGAACCACTCCCAATGCCTAATACAGTCAATCCAGACATGGATGCTGCATTCATTTCATGGATGACGTCATAAGGGCTCGACGTTACTACCAAGAGATCCAACCGTCTCTCTTGCCTCTAAGGGTCGAGTCACACTTTCGGCATCAGTGTGAGGTCACTGGGTCTCCTCTAGTAAAAATCTCGAATGTGAGGGTCAAGCCAATAGTTTTAACCGGGACCTCTCAGTATCAACCAAACAAAAGGACAGGAAAGAAAGTGTCACTAAGATAAGTGTCTTTTATTATTGCATCTCATAGTACAAAGACACAAATACAACAGAAACATAGAACTAGAAGTACCAAGAACAAAAGGAATCCACTAGTTATTCTCCTGTCCACCTGCTTCCGGAGCTCTACTACCTTGTCCACCGCTCAGATGTTGCAAAACACCCATCGCTGCTTTCGTCTCGGTGGATCCTCCAACGCCTGTGGATAAACTGTGCGGGAAGTCGGACAGTCACGTGTCATGTGACCCTTTCTACCACATGCATAACACTTCTTGCTCCTCGTATGGATTGCTCTGTTTCATGTACCTCGCACAACCAAACCTGTATCCCGAGGTCGCCCATCTGTTGGTCTGGTCCTCTTGGACCTCTGCATCATTTGTCTACTGCCTACAGATGACTCGGCTACTGATGGAAAATCATGCTGCAAAGGCAGAAGCTCCTGAACATCGTCGGAGTGTAGAGTCACTGGTATAAACTCCACCCCTGATAAAAGGTCTCTAAGTCACCCCATGTGAAGGTCATCTCATCACAAAACTGGAGAATCCGGCTCCTCCATCTGCCTGCTGCTGCCTGAAGGAGGCTGGTAGCAAAGATCACCATGAAGTCCGATGGTGTACCTACTATCATGAAATCATTCACTACTGGCTCCAGCCAATCCTCAGCCGCCTGTGGGTCCGTCTCTCCCCGGAACCTGGGTGGGCGCTTGTGCTGGAACTCATGCAGCGCGCTCAAGCGGCGTGCATCCCCTGCTGATGGGGCTGGTGGCATCGGTGGCCCAACGTATGGTAGTACCGCTGGTGCCTCCGCTGGTGCCTCAACTGTAAGAGGGCCCTATACAGAAGCCTCGTCCCTCGGCATGCTGTCAGTACGTATATCTCTTAGATCTCTAGCTGGTCATTCATGATAAGGCATCCGGAAATAAACAGACGTGACATGGTCAAACAATTTATACCTGGTGAGCTGACCTGGTTTGAGCTGTTTTAAGGGAAAACCTTTGTAAACACACACGCAATTAGTGTTTTCGTGCACTGAGTCGGAAATAAGAATTCAGGGTCCTGGTGTATGAATACGTCGGCCGCCCGCACCAACACTGGAATCCCTGAACTGAAAACCACACCCGGTACCCTTAACACTATTGCTTCACAGAAAAGGAATATCAAAGTTATAAGTTCTGCGGTAGAACCGACACCTCTGATACCAATTTGTCACGACCCGTCCTTGGGGACCGTGTCGTGACTACCCCAAGCCCGCCTTCCACAGGCTAGGGGCTGGCTACGATCACCAAAGACGTAAATCCCGATAACTGGGAAGGCATTGCCTTTATAAAAGTAAACAAAACACCACAAAGTACAAGTGGAAGTAATACAATATGTACAAAAGAATGTGCTGAAAAGTAAATGGGCTAGAATACAAACCCAACTGAAAGTACAGGTACAACTGAACACAAGTACAACAGAAAAAACAAGCAGCTGGAAGAATAGAAGCAGCTCCTAGGTCGTCCACCTTGGATCCTACCTGAAGGTTAAGTACAGAGAGCGCAGCTCCTGGATCGTCCAGCACGGATCCCACCTGAAGGGTAGGTATAGATAGCCTCCACAACGCTCTCGCCTGTCAGACTCCTCCGAGTATCGTCTCGTCATGAAGTCCACCTCTGGATACTGACTCGTTGTGAGGTCCACCTCCGGGTACCATCCAGTCCTCGAACACTCGGCCTCTCTCAACGCTACCCGTCTTCTGCAACCAACACAACGAGGTGCAGGCATAGCCCGTGAAGGGGTGAGTATACGATACTCAGTAGGGACCCCGAGACCGTCAAGGTCTCACTAAATCCAACAAGGATAACAACAAAGAAGGATCTCAACAGATAACCTTTACTTAGGTATAAGCCCATACTTATAACTAAGTTATCAAGTAACCCATCTCAATCATGAAGAAACACAAAGGTTATGAAATTTACGGATAACCATTACCTAGGTATATGCCCATACATATACCTATTTTATCAAGTGACCCATCTCAATCATGAGGTAAAAAAAAAGGTCATAGACTCAGATCAAAACAGGATTTTCACTATCGAAACTGTAACTGCTGAAGAGCTCCATCTCTGACGAGTATAGGGATCATGTCACGACTCCGGGGTACTGCTCACTAACATAAGACTACTGAGGTACTCCTCCTATCGAGTTCCGTGGGTCAGCCACCCAAACAAAGTAGTGCTTCCCTCTAGGGTCTTCCACCCAAACACAGTAGTGCACCCCCCCTAATAGCCTGCAGGGGTACTCCTTCTGTTGAGTACTGCGGGTCTGCAACCAAACACAGTAGTGCTCCATCCGCCATGGGTTTTCACCCAAACATATTAGTGCTCCATCCACTGGGCTAGTCGACTCACTCCAAGTCGAGTCGGTCAAACAGTCGTCAGGTCTCATCCGGCTACACGGTCTCCGTACTCCATACGCTCGTCTCCGGGAAGGTCCACTCCACAAGCTACAGGTCGATACTCCATGTATCTCAAAGTCCCATGAAGAAGTATCTCAAAGGATTGTCTCACCATAGGGGTCTCAACGCAACAGAGGGCGCGTCAATCGGACACCCGGTCTGTGAGTTATTAGCCTTTTCGTCCCAGGGGCCCGGTTGATTTCGTGTACAAACCAACCCGAATGTATCTCAACTGTACCCTAAACTCACATAGGGTATACTCATAGGGACCGTTTCTCGATGTGATCACCAATACTACTGACGGTTTGTCAAACGGACATCCGGTCTGAAAGTTATCGGATTTTCCGTTCTAGGGGCCCGGTTGGATTTCGGGTACAATCCAAACCGGCAATACTCCAACTGTGTCCAAACCTCGAGCGGAGTAATCCAAAAGGTCTTTCTCACTAAGAGGAATGAAACAATGTCGATGGCACGTCAATCGGACGTCCAGAGCTCATGTTATAGGCGTTTGCGCTCCGAGGGCCCGGTTGGTTTCATGTTCGATCCAACCCGACCGTACACAAAGTTCTCCGAAACATTGAGTGTAATATTTCAAAATGACTGTCTCGATACAAGGATCACATCGCAACAGACGGTGCATCGTTCGGAGGTCGGTATCCCATGTTATGGGCGTTTGAATGGATCTGTCCGAAAATAGGGGGTTCGGGCCTGGTCCGACCCGGCCCGATACCCCCTGGGATGGCCTGAACCGGTTCGACCCGACTCGGGTCCAGACCATTAGGGCATGGACCCACCCGACTGGGGCGGCCTGGCCCAGCCGGTGCGGCCCGGCCCAGATCGGGGGTCTGACCCGGCACGGGCGGCCCGGCCCGACACGGGCAGTCTGACCCGGCACGAGCGATTGGCCCGGCCCGAGCGCGGCTTGTGTGGCCATCAAAGAGCATGGGGGGGGGGGGTGATGTCCCCCCCGGTTTACCGAATTTGTGCGGCAATTAAGCCACACCTCCCCCTAATCCCGGAACGGCTTAGCCGTTCTGGTCCTCCGAAGCTCAGCTGCGGCGGTCTCCTCCGATGCCACGCCACCGCCACTTTCCGCGGACCACTGGACGCGCTCCGGTGGTCCGTTTCGCTCACCGTATTTTCCAGTGGTCATATAGGGTCCCATACTATACTGTGAAAACCTCAAATTGTATCTGCGGCCCGTTCCGTCATCGACCGTCTATTCGCGCACAAACAACAATCTGCGGAGGGTTTTCAGGCCGTGTTTGTTCAGCCCGCGCCCTCCGCATTAGGTTTTATCAAATGGAAAACAAATAAAACACATGATTTTAATCATTGAAGAGTGTATAATTAACATAAACACAAAATAAAAAAACCCCTACCTCGTGTCGTTCGTCGTTTGTTGACGATATCACAAGTGGGTGGACGTCAGCTCGTCGTCGTCATCCCAAGGGAGGAGATGAAGATGATGATGGTCGTTGGCGTTCGTCGCTTCCGTCGCCGTCGGTGTGCACCTGAGGAAGTGTCGTCTCCTCTCTTGTTGCGATGGAAGAATATAAGGTGAGTCGTAGTTTCCGAGTTCCCCGCATCGGTGTCTCCTCCATTACCGTGGAGGAAGAAGAGGATGAAGAACCGTGATCGCCGAGTCGTTCTATGTTGAGGGGTCAATGTTCTTCGTCGGAGAAGAACCGTTCTTCACGAAGATGATGACGTTCTTCCACCCAAGAGGAACTTCATCCTTCTTTTACAGTAGATCTCTTTCCCTTTTCTCCCAACACAAAATGTGTCAATGTAAAATTATAGGTTCATGCTATTATTTTATTAACACAAGTAATTTCAATTTTTCAAAATTCAAACACTTAGTTAATTAATTGAATAGGTTCAATTAATTAATTAAGGTATGTGATGGCGAGAGTTAAGAGGGAGAGAGAGAGGAAGTAGAAGGTTATTCCATTTAAGATGAGTTTACAAAATTAAAGCGGGAGGTGAGGAGTTATGGAAAATGTGAAGGGGTGGGGCTCGTGTGGACCCCACCTCTCCTTTATTCCCCCAAGGGAAGTTAGCAAACGAACGGGTCCCCCTCCAACTCCCACACCTAGGAGTTAAACCAAATAAGAGAGGGAAAAAGTGTTGTGATACAACACTTAAACCAATTAGAAGGAAATTAAAATAAAATTGTAAAACAATAATATTTTTATTCCTCACTCCTTTTTTAAGAACTCCTTCCGAGCAAACGCAACTCCAGAAAGGGTCTTCTTAAGCAATTATCGGCGCTGCGAGTTCATCGGTTCCCTCGAATTTCAATTCTGAGCACCAGTTCAAAAGTTAGAAAAAACCCGCTCGTTCGTTCACTGAATGTACCCGAGCTAAGCTTTGGAAATTGATTTCGGGCACACCGATCCTTGGAATCAGGCGCCCTCAGAAACCGCATACTCGTAAAATTCCAAAGAAATTAATAAAAAAAAATTCATTGAAATTTCCGGGTCTTTACATTGACACTTGTAATACCCTTATTAAATGAGTCATGGCCAACCAAGACAATCCATGGGTCAACTTGG
The DNA here is from genome assembly GCA_963277665.1 of Viscum album. Lineage (NCBI taxonomy): Eukaryota > Viridiplantae > Streptophyta > Magnoliopsida > Santalales > Viscaceae > Viscum > Viscum album. The sequence continues at coordinate 9,735,507 of CAUJRU010000001.1, forward strand.
GGACCCCATGAAGCCACTTGGGTAAGAAAATGACATTAATAACTTTTTATTTAAAGTAAAAATAAAATTCTCACAAACATGTGTTGTTTTACTAAAACAATTATTAAATGGGGTTATGTAAGTTATATTTTAGTCTATAAATATTCATTGGAAAGATAAAAATATTTTCTATATCATGATTTTTTTTTATAATTTTTAGACATTAAAGAAATTAAATTTTTTATGACAGAATGATGATGTAGTGATTACCTCATTAATTAACAATTTAAATAAAATGAAATGATAATGTAAACTCTAAGACATAAACATGTCAAAAACCTATTGGATGAGTATATTTATAACCCTTATCACCTCATCCTCGAAATATATAATTGTGGGACCTTTGAAATCCGAAAATCACTTCATAATAATGAAAAATTTCATGAATTTCGAAGAGTGTCCCTCCTCTCCTCTTATAAAAGTCCCCCACCTCTACCACCTTATTCACAACATCAATACATTTGTCTCAGCCAAACTCGGCCCTAATACTGTCCAAACATCCCTCTCATACTCCTAGAAGCCTCACTTTGGGCAGAAGTCTTCCCAAAGAAGCCTTTGGCTCAAATCTAAAAGAGTTACCCGATTTAAAGGTAATGTCTTCACTTGTGTTATTTTGTTATATTTTGCTTCTCCAACCCCTTAAACTATTTTTATTCCTTTAATTTGTAACAACACCAGTATCTTCAATATACTAGGATGTTTTTATGAGAAGTATTGGATTTACACTTACACACACCTCCGTCTAATGGTTAAAGAACATATTGTTTCTGTGGTTGGCAAATTACTGCCTCACGAAATGATGATTGTTCAATATTCTTTTAACACCTTTCATGGTGGCCATTAAGAAGTCAATATATTTATATATTATATAAATTATGTTTATGTTTTCCTTATTATTCTGTATTTTTCATTTATGGAATGCCTTAATGGTTTCCATTATGGGCAAACACGATAATTTCATTTTAGGAAGTGCGGACTAACGCCCCCTCAAAGTGATTTGAATCGTTAATGCCATATGTGGACATATAAAGGATGAAGTAAATGATATTATATATGATATTATACTGGAATTATAATATACCTTTATATCATTATTATTTCATTCCATTAAATACGAAATACAAATGAAAGTAGCGTTCATGTGTACGTACGACTTACCATCTCCATGAACGGTGCATTTCATTTCTTATCTCTAAATGTTATGTAATATTATAAATGAATGTATATACTGGATATATATGATATATATGATATGTAAAACATGATTATAATTCTGGATATAATGGATTTTTACCACATGAACAACTTGTAATTATAAGAAGTTTATTTTTGACTGAAGTACCAAAGATTAACAATACGACCGTTATTAACTTAAATAATTACATAACGTTCATAACATGGTAATAAGTGATATAAAATGAATAATGAAACAGAAAAAGTATCTTAAGAAAGTATAATTTAACTCAAGTTTATTATTCAGGTGGTTAAAGAACGATTGACTCAAGTCGGACACGAGGTAATGGACTTCGTCTCAATCTTCTTTCATTGAGGCATATTTTATTTTATACACAACATTCTTTTATACGGTGTATAAACCCATTTGACTTTTAATTTTATTCAAAAGGAATATTTTTATACGATGCATTTTTACTAAACGACAAAAGGAATGTTTTGTCTTACGTATGCGGTGACAACGACTTCTCCGTCGTCGTGACCATTATTTGAGTTTCGGCTTCCTCTACAAGCCATAACTTTTTCTAAAATGAAAAATAATGAACAAGTTTTAATTTTCATTTAATTTGATATTGAAAATGGTTTTATTATTTCAATGTGTTGTATTGATATCATGTGATTGAAATATGGAAATGTTATGTTTCCTTTATGCATGTTTTATGTGATACGATTATGTTATGGTTTATGATATGTCTAAACGGTTTCATATAATGAATGCATTGGACTTAGTATGTGACGGGTGGAGCCCGCTGTAGCTCTTCGATGCATTGTTAGGTCTCATGAGACAAACTAGTGTCTTGGCACGATGCCTTGACAAAATCTAATTTGTAGTCCTCACACGAGGCCTTGGCTACGTGGTTATGATAGTCCGACATCATGCATTCCATCATTATGAAAGTAGTTATTGATATTTCATGTGATTATTCAACTAGTATAATATCCATATGAGTAAGTAAATGGAATTATTTCATTTTAATTTTTCCATATTATGTTGAAGTTCATGTTTAAAAGGATTTTTTTTAGTTATACATTGCCTTAAATGTTTATGTTTATTTGTGAAAGTTTCCGCTATATTGTTATCCTTACTGATCATATGAGCTCACCCCTTTCAATGTTTTATTTTTCCCAGGATGTGAAAATGTATTTTATGAATGACCTGCAGGGATAGTATGAGGGGATATCAAGACAAGATGTTGTTGTAGTTTTTTTTACTTTATAATGTAATGTAAGACTTATGAATGTATCAAGTGTTCCAAGGCTACTAAACTAATCGGTCTTTCGAGACTTGATCTTTTTGTGATCATTCCAATGTTACGTAATAATGCACCGACTCTGGGTAACTGGGGTCGGGGCATTACAGTTGGTATCAGATGAAATTTAGTACTATCCTTGGAAGCTAGATTTAGATAAACTCTGATTAGAGCACATAGCCCTAAGATAGAATTTGAGGATTAGTATAGAAGAACTTCCTATAATTTTGGTATTATAGAGATTTTGTGAGTTTTCTAACCAATACATCCCTATTAGGATACGAGCAGGTAGAGGTGGCTCTGACATATAAGTACCGAGGGGTAAATCCCAAAAACACCGCTTTGAGCTAGACTCGAACGGGAACTGGTGCACGACGAGGGGCCTTGCTGCACTCTTGGTTACAACACTCTCGAGGGATATGCTTAGGATAATTATGATTTTAATTACAAACCATTATGAAGGTTTTATGAGTATATAATTCCTTAAAGAAAACTTTTTTATGATTATGTATTATATCCATAAATAGTTCAATTTATGTTAAGTATTTTGCAAGTTTGTTATTATGTGTTTCTATTCATAAACTAATATAGTTTATGACATTGTTTAGAAATTGAGCCTAGTGGAAGGAATGGAAACCGTATCAATGCATGAAATCCATGTATGGATTTCCCTCCTGCTCAAGATAATTATAGTGGAGCTGGTGATACGACTGGTGATGATCATCTTATCACACTACTGGGACAACTCACTCAGGTTATGAATAATAACCTTACTCGTATGGAGTACCCTGGTCTACAAAGTGGAGGATCAATGGTAGACTGCTTCATGAGGCAACAACCACCAACATTAAATGGGAGTACAAATCCCTTAGTAGCTGAGCAATGGATAAATTCCTTATAAAAAATATTCCATGCCATGGGGAGTAGTGAAAGGGAAAAGGTTATCATGGCATTTTACCGCCTCACTGGAGATGCTGATCAATGGTGGCCATTGATTCAAAACACAAAGGAAGATGATGAAGTATCAAATATGGGATGGAGGGAGTTTAAAGATCTTTTTTTAGAAAAATACTTTCCTCGTGAACATCGAGCAGATATGGAAAGGCAATTTCTGAGTCTGAGACATAAGGAGGATGAGAATGTCGCCAAGTATGAGGCCAAATTTACAAGGTTAGCAAGGCATGCAATAGATTATATATGTAACCCAAGAAGTAAGATTGATCATTTCTTTGATGGGTTAAAACCGTATCTCCGTCAAGCCTTAGTCTCACAATCTTTCTCATCGTACGAAGATATTATCTCATGTGCTATTAAGACAGGAAAGGAATTCTCTAAATCTTATGACAATAAAGTAAAGAAAGAGAAGAAGAGAACAGTGGAACAATAGAAAAATAAAGGGAAAAAGGGAAAGAAGGATTTTCCATTATGCGATAATTGTGGGATGAATCACCCCGGTACTTGCCTAAAAGGAACGGGAGTTTGTTATAAATGTGGAGAAAAAGGTCACCAGGCTCGTGATTGCAAGGGAAACAAAGAGGCTATCAATTTTGAATGCTACAATTGTAGGGAAATGGGGAATTATGAAAATGAATTTCCTAAGCGTCAGGGAAACATACCTCAGAATAGGCAGAGGGATCAAGGCCAATATTATTCTGTTACTACAGTTGAAGTGGAATAATTAATTTATTGGTTGTTTTGGACTCAAGGATTATATTATGGTTATAAGAATAATTTGATATATATAAGGATTGTACTGTAGTACTTTTTGTTTTCATTAAGGTTTTAATATGATGAAGGTAATCATATTTTTAGTATGTGACAATAAGAGAAACATTACATTGTTTGGGGAATCTGATGTTACAATTGATTTTGGAATTTAGAGACCTTTTAGAGAATGTCTCGAAAGAGGTATTTTGGATAAATATAAAGGTTGGAATGGATTAGGTTGAACTTTGGATAGTATTATTTAAGGTTAAAACGTTTCTGAATATTATTTTTCGAATATTATTATACTATAGTTTTAGGAAAAGTAAAACCTGCAGGTTGGGTGATAACCCGTCGCGTCGGAGAAAGCTGCAGGAATCAGACCCAGAACCATAGTGCGACAAGCCTTTATTACCTACCAATAGCCTACAGGAAGTATCTGGTTATTAAAAAATAGTTTTCCTAATCTAAATGGTATGTGTTAATATTTAGAACCCTGTATGATTAGGTTAAATATAATATTTTTGAGTTCTATTACCTTTAGGAGGGAATGATGGGTTTGTGGTAAAAATTTATTAAAGAATGAAAGTCTACATGACAAGTAAGTATATTTCCTTACGTTCTTATAAAATCTCTTAAATAAATTCTTCAACTTTATGAAAGGTAACTTAAAACAAAAATTTTGTCAGTTAAATTTTCCAACTAGGGGATCAATGATCGTTTAACCAATCACAAGTTTGTGATTTTATTGTAGTTAACTTTCTCCTAATCCTGTTTTCTACAACTCTCCATCATACCTTGATGGTTTGTTTCTCCTCCATATCCATGTTTTCATACAATCCTAGTATGGGATATCTTGGGTGACCTTTTTACCTTTCTTTCTTTCTTTTAAAGTTATATTTTTATTAACAATATTTCCGATATGGTTTTTCCACAAAGGTATTTTCTATTTTCAACCATTAATTTTCGAAGAACAATTTAGAATTGCGAGGATGCAATTTTCTAAAGGAGGGGAGAATGTAACACCCCATGCTTCCATGATACACTTCTCTTTCAAAAATGCAATAGATTGCATTGTACGCTAGTTTGAGATTCTAACACACAGTGACCAATCAAAGTAGCCGTTATGAATAGTAATACCCAACTTTTGAAATTATATAAATTTTATATTTTAGAATGAACTTCATTTTCGGATTCTTAATATAGAAATTAGCCTATGTTGAATTTTTGTTATTTTTCTAAGAACTTCCAATTTTCGATGAATAGTGAAAAATACTTAAAAACAACTTAAAAAAAATAATTTACAGTGATAAATTATACTATTGAGTGGTTTTGAATTATAATTAGAATATAATTTTACCATTTTATCCAATGGTGGTCATTAGAATTATTTTCACTTTGAAATTGGACATAAACGAGTGTCAATCTTTTGATAAATATTGTTTCATAAAAACACGTTATTTGTTTTGACAGCGGGAATTAAATATAAAAATAATTAATGCAACTTATATGTTTTGAATTTGGTAAAATGGACATAATTTCTGAATTTGGAATATAAAATATAGCTTAGAGTCAATTTTTGGTATTGTTCTCAGAAACTTCAATTTTTGATGAATAGTGATACCACTAAGTGGTAGTTAAAAAACTAATTTTTCGTTTAAATGAAACATTACCACTTCTCTGAATTTAATTTCAAAAATCTTACATACATGTTTTTCATTAGTAAGTAAAATGTGGTTCAATGAGATGAAAATAATTTTTTGTGAATAGTAACTTTTAAGTTTTATTAATCGAGAATAAAGGTAATTAGTGAAATTTAAGGTAAAAATAATATTATAAAAATATGAAAATATCTTGACACTTGTACTACCATTATTGGATGAGTCATGGACGACCAAGAAAATCCATGGGTCAACTTGGGGACCCCATGGATCCTCTTGGGTAAGAAAATGACATTAATAACTTTTTATTTAAAGTAAAACTAGGATTGTCACAAACATGCGTTGTTTTAATAAAAAAATTACTACATGGGGTTATATAAAATAAATTTTAGACTATAAATATTCATTGGAAATATAAAAATATTCCCTATATCATGATATTTTTTTTTATAATTTTTAGACGTTAAATAAAATAAATTTTTATGACACCATGATGATGCAGTGATTACCTTATTAATTAACGATTTAAATAAAATGAAAAGATAATTTAAAATATAAGACATAAACTTGTAAAAACCTATTTTATGAGTATATTTATAACCCATATCACCTTATCTGAGACATATATAATTTTGGGACCTTTGAAATCCGAAAATCACTTCATAATAATGTAACATTTCATGCCTTTCCAAGAGTGCCCCTCCTCTCCTCTTATAAAAGGCCCCAACTCTACCACCTTATTCACACCATCAAGCCATTTGGATCATCCAAATTTTTCCCTAATACTCTCCCAACAATCCTCTCCTATTCCTAGAAGCCTCACATTGGGCAGAAGTCTTCCCAAATAAGCCTTTGGCTCAAATCAAAAAGACTTACCCGATCTAAAGGTAATGTCTTCACTTGTGTTCTTTTGTTTTATTTTGCATCTACAACCCCTTAAAATATTTTTATTCCATTATTTTGTAACAACACCAGTATATTTAATGTACTAGGATGTTTTCGTGAGATGTATTTGATTTAAACTTACACACACCTCCGTCTAATGGTTAAAGAACATATTGTTTCCGTGGTTGGTGAATTACTGCCTCACGAAACGATGATTGTTCAATATTCTTTTCACACCTTTCATTGTGGCCATTAATATGTCACTATATTTATATATGATATATATTATGTTTATTTTTTCCTTATTATTCTGTATTTTTCATTTATGTCATACCTTTATGGTTTCCATTATGGGTAAATGCGATAATTTCATTTTAGGAAGTGCGGACTACCGCCCCCTCAAAGTGACTTGAATTGTTAATGACTTATGTGAGACATATAAAGGATGAAGTTAATGATATTATATATGATATTATACTGGAATTATAATATATCTTTATATCATTATGATTTCATTCCATTAAATATGAAATAGAAATGAAAGTAGCGTTTATGCGTACGTACGACTTACCGTCTCCATGAACGGTGCATTTCATTTCTTACCTCTAAATGTTATGTAATATTATAAATGAATGTATATAATGGATATATATGATATATATGATATATAAATCATGAGTATAATTCTGGATATAATGGATATTTTACCACATGAACAACTTGTAATTATAAGAAGTTTATTTTTGACTCAAGTACCAAAGATCGACAAAACGACCGTTATTAACTTAAATAATTACATAATGTTCATAACATGGTAATAAGTGATATAAAAGTAATAATGAACTTGAAAAAGGTTCTTAAGCCAGTATAAATTATCTCTAGTTTATTATTCAGGAGGTTAAAGAACGATCGAGTCAAGTCGGACACGAGGTAAGGGACTTCATCTCAATCTCCTTTCATTGAGGCATATTTTATTTTACACACAATATTCTTTTATATAGTGTATAAACCCATTTGACATATAATTTTATTTAAAAGGAAGCTTTTTATACTAAGTGTTTTTACTAAATAAGAAAAGGAATGTTTTGTCTTACGTATGCGCTGACAACGACTTCTCCGCTGCCGTGACCATTATTTGACTTTCGGCTTCCTCTACAAGCCATAACTTTTTTTTAAAATGAAAAATAAATACCATGTTCTACTTCTCTTTTATTTTGAAATTGAAAATGGTTTTATTATATCAATGTGTTGTATTGAAATCTTGTGATTAAAATGTGGAAATTTTATGTTTCCTTTAGGCATGTTTTATGTGATACGATTATGTTATGGTTTCTGATATGTTTTAACCTTTTCATATAAGAAATGCATTGGACTTAGTATGTGACGGGTGGAGCCCGCTATAGCTCCTCGATGCATTGGTAGGTCTCATGAGACAAACTAGTGTCTTGGCACGAGGCATTGACAAAACCTTATTTGTAGTCTTGGCATGAGGCCTTGGCTACGTGGTTATGATAGTCCGACATTATGCATTCCATCATCATGAAAGTGGTTATCGATATTGCATGTGATTATTCGACTAGTATAATATCCATGTGAGTAAGTAGTTGGAATTATTTCATTTTACTTTTTCCATATTATGCCTAAGTTCATGTTTAAAAGGCTTTGGTTTTAGTTATACATGACCTTAAATGTTTATGTTTATTTATGAAAGTTTCTGCTATATTGTTATCCTTACTGAGCATCTGAACTCACTCCTTTAAATGTTTTATTTTTCCTAGGATGTGAAGAAGTATTTTATGAATGACCTGCAGGGATAGTATGAGGGGATATGAAGACAAGATGTTGTTGTATTTTTTTGTACATTATGATGTAATGTAAGACTTATGAATGTATCTAGTGTTCCAAGGCTACTAAACTAATCGGTCTTTCGAGACATGATATTTTGTGATCATGCCAATGTTACGTAATAATGCACCGACTCTGGGTAACTGGGGTCAAGGTGTTATAGCTAATCGACGGGTGGTGGTAACACTATTGCACCACCCATTGGGGACATCTATATCACTAGTCCTGAAACTGACACCTGATCGGAAGGCAGGATGTCCTCATGGTCACGTATTGGAATTCTGGTTGGCTTCCTACATGGATGCATCATGAAACAATTCACGATGTACCACAGTCAATAGATTATGCCATGTTAGCTGACTAAAGAAGGATAAGAGGAAAAATACTAAAAATCCTACATGATTCAAGTACCACTTATTTTCTATAACTAATGTATAAATGTATCGTGTCATAATGAAGGTTTCTAGAGTCGTAGTGTATGGATACACCGACATATACAATAACAATAGAGTATTTATCTTGAAATTGGAGCTCGTAACAATTATCACAGTTTTGCCAAAACAAAACCATAGACTACTAGTCTATGAGGTAGAACTGGCCTCCTCAAATACAACATGTTCATGACCCCCCTGGGGGCCCATGCCATAACTACTCTAAGCCCACCTCACAAAGGCCAGGGGTGGATACTAGAATAGAAAAATTATCCCATGAGTGTGAGGAATTAACCTGAGTACCTTTACACACATGAACACACACAACCCCGTCGCAAATATTTGGAAGGGAAATCATGTGTGCCCCTAAACAGCCACTGGGTAAGGGTAGAATCTATAAGTTAAATGACCCAGAAAACATACCCAACAAAAGAAAATATATAAACTAGAGATTAAAATATATTTTTTTATGATGTTTTTAGAAGACCCCAAATGAAGGGCAGGCATGGAGTGGCTATTGGAAGATGTGGAAGTATGTCTTCCATGTCCTACCTCCATGGGCACCACTTGGTACTGGGCCTTGAGGTCTCTATCGAAGTGGTCGTCTTATGCACTAGACAAAATACATGAGGGCATTTCCTGTGTAGGGTTGAGTAACAAAATAATCAATAGAGGTACCTAAACATAAGGGAAAGACCACAAAGGAATGTATACACAAGGTACTGTTAGATAAGACCGGTATAATCTAGTGTTTGTAAAGAAAAACTATAAGTCCCACACTGAACACCATAGACTATTGGAATACTCATCCCAGATGAGTACCATAGGTCTTCTAGGTCGCACAGATCTACTCTCCACTATGTTACTTCTCAGTCACAGATATATGATTCAAACATAGGCCATCATTGCTAGTTCACACAGGGTCTCTTAATCCTGATCCACACAGGGTATCCTGTAGCTGATGCACATAGGGTCGCTTATAGTTGTTCCACAGAGGGTCTCGTGTAGCTGATCCACACAAGGTCATTGTAGATGGTCCACACAGGGTTTCATATCATTTACACCTGTAGGGTAATTTAGACCCGCTCGTAAGTAGTCTCCGGGTCTCATCTAGTGGTAAGATTCCCGCATGTAGTACATTTGATTCTGGAATAATACACTCCTCAATCCATTGATTATATTTTAACATACATGAAAGTATCCATAGAGCCTACCAACGGGAACATCATGTCATTATTTTTCTAAAAAACCCAAACAACTCACCAATCGAACTCTTGGTATGAAAGATATTGGTGTTTTAGTAAACATGGGTCTGTTGTGTTTGGGAATAGTCCGACGTGGTCGGATTGACCCGAAAAAACTGGCTTGAGGGTCCCACATGACACGTCCTAGTTAGATCAAACGGACCAGACTTGGTTCAGGTATGGAATAGCCAAGCGCATTTGGACTTGCTGGACCCGACCCGGTTCGACCTTGGGTCAGCCCGTCAGGTCACCTAGCTACCCGGTACCATCCAGGCCCGCCTATAACAGACAAGCCCATTCATTCCCGACACAAGCCACCCTATGGACCGAAATTATCCTACCAGTCCATCCCTCAAAAGAGGTCCTGCATGTGTTTCATCCTGGGCCACCTAGTGGTCCTGTTCGCGGTCCACGGGCCATCCCACTTGGTGGGCGAGTCTTTTATTCCCAAAGGCATGATGGGCACCCAGTTCGAGCGCACGTGACCAAAAGTAGCCGACCGCTACTTATCCCACACATAGTATTCACTGGACTTCATTTTAGGGGGCTGCTCCACCGATGCTGCCGAGTGGCTGAGTCCACCTCTGATAGCTGTCGGCCTGCTTCTTGTGGCCCCCTGCTGCACTGCTGCTGGTCGCATGCGCCGCCACCAGCGGGGCCTTTTGCAAACCACTGGGTCTGGTTCGTTGGTCCGATCACTAAAACGACTGTACCACTAGGCTCAATGAGGCGCTATCTTCCCTATTGCAACCTCGAAAATAACCTCTCCTTCAATATAGAGGTGCGGCCGCAAATGACACAAGAATGATAATGTATGGAGGAATCACGGACATGCTCTTATCGACCCGATTCCTCCGTGTTAAGTTTTTTAAAACAAGGGTATGGTGTGTTTCAATATTCGATCAACAATCTAACCTCTAAGAAATAAACAAATAGATAAAACACACAACCACAATAACAAGCGACCCAATAATTAACCTATTCATCGGTTGATCCATGTTTGTTGTTTTAGAAATAATAACAAGGAAAAATATAAAAAAGTAAACCCCTACTTGGAGAAACATTGATCGGAGGAAAGGGTCGTCGCTGATGGTGATCCATCCACAGGGATTAATCATCCACTCGAAGACATTGGTGTTCAATGATCTCTAGTCCCATGTCCATTCATCAAGGGTGTCGTCACCACTTTCAAATTCCCTCGTGTTTTCCAATAGAGAAAATTCCATCTTAACTCAGGAGAGGAATTTTCATATCTAAATCTATTTCTACAACCCCGTCATCTCATTAAAAGAGAGAAAAACTTCGCAGTACATCTGTTAGGCCAAGATGACACACTATTATGCTTTAGTTAAAGGTTAATTACATTGTTTCATTTATGGAATGAAATAGTCAGCTCATCACCACATCTCAACGAAACAACTCTTGAATTAAATAATATTTTATGTTTATTTTATTTTTTTCTTAAAATTTCTACAAACTAACATTTCTGGTTGACCCACTCCGGTCAATATTATGTCCTTTTAAGGTGAATATCAATATTCTAAGATCAATGGTTCCTTAATATTATTTATCCGAGCACCGTCTTAAAATTAAGAAAAAACTTCTTGAAGGATTATTTAAATGTTCTTTAAAATAGTTTAGAAAAATAATTTCAGCCACTCCAGGCCTCGAAATCATATTACGTCTCACATTCTGGTCTTGAAATAATACCCTATAAATTGTTTTAAAAACAATTCCTATAATTCTAGGACACTACAAAAAAATGCCTTCCTTCTATTTTATCCTTGAACTCATTTAAAACTAAAAAATCAATCAACTTATAAATAATTAGAAAAAATATATACAAGTAGAAAAATTTAACATGTTATTAACAAAATAATTTATTAAATGTTGATCATGATTTGAGATATCTCCCTAAGGAATCATAGGTTACAACTTTGTTTTGGAATGGATGAAACTTGTGTTATATGTGGGGGTATGTCAAGTTTCTACATATTATATTTATAAATTAATTTCACTTATTTCTCTTCCTCTTTGGCTAATGATTCATAAAAAAGTTCTAAATTTTTTATTTCAAAAAGATGGTTTTAACAAAGAAATTTAATTTTCAATTAATTCATCACAATAGTTTTCCAATGGAATTTGATTCCCAAAATAAAAATCATTCAGAGAATATGTGATAATTTATTCAATTAAATTAGAAAATATTTATTCAAAATTATTTTTAAATTCACCTACTAAAGGATCTTCAGTATCAAATTTGGTTGGGACAAAAATTTTCCATTCTTGAGACTCTTTTTGATATTTCAGTTCTTTTAATGTGTTTTAAATATTTTCTATTTGTTTTAATATGTATTGAATCATGGAAGTCTAGTGTTGAAGCACCATATCATTTATATATAATTGAAATTTCAAAATCTATTCCCGATTAGACTCATCCTAATGTTTAAAATCCACCCAATCATAGGAGTAGTTCTTTCAAAAATCGATTTTTTTATAATGACTATAAATATATGGTTAAAATAATAAAAATTCTAAAAAAACATAAAAAAAAGAAACCTCCTGGAAAAAATATCTTAATTCATGATTAGTTTTTTAGTCACATTACACCAGTAAATAATTTTCCCCATAAAATTGTAGCACAATGTTGAATATGGGGTTGTATGATGAGGTGGTTGTAGGATATGTTCTAAAACTGTCATAATGTTTATTTGTTTTTATTAATGTTAAATATAAAAATTTGTATTTGAAATAATTTAAACAATGTTAAATGTCTGAAAAACATATTATTATATGAAATATAAGTTAGTTAATACAAATAATAAGGAAACTTAATTGGGAGAAAACTAAAGAATACAGTGTTGAAAAAACATTGATCTTCAAGCACTCTCTTTATCATTGATGAAAATTGATTTCCAAATAAATTATTAAATTTATCTCTCAATAAAACAAGGTATACTATTATATTTACTAGAATACATATACAAAACTCAAAATGGATGTTTATTCCCTTATTTTAGTGACCCAACTTCCCAAAGCCTTTGAGTAACTGAAACGAACTGATCTTGTTTTGCTCAATAGGGATACATCACCCAAAGAAGTATAAATGAAAATAAAATAATTTTACAGAAATAAGATGATAAAAAATATAGAATAAAAATAAATTAAATTGAAAACTAGAAAAAATGACCCCTCTACATTAATGTATAAAATTTCAAGGATATTTCAAAATAAAGGGTTTTACAAATAAAATCTTAAAATCAAAAGGGAATCACATTTGAATCTTTATGTCCCACCACCACATGGAGTTCACCCTTTGATAGATTTATTATGTAATTAAATACTTCCATTATCCATTATATATTTTATGTAATACCCCCATCTTTCAATCCAACTATTCTTTGAAATGAATGTTAAGTCATTAATATATATGAAAAGGGTTGGAAAATGTGGTATCTAGAATCACCCCTCTGAAAGATTCCCCTATTTTCATACCATTATCAGCTAAAGCACTGATGAAGGAATTCTATAAAGTTGTTCTATATTGAATTCTATGTGTGTACTCAATCTTTAATTTCTTTTTGACATGATAAGGAAAAACTATAGTCAATTTTTTGGTATAAAATTTTTAGACGAGAAGATACCTTAAAACATTTTCCAGTATAGATCATTCAATGACTTACATAATGAGAAATTGTTTCCTTGAAACTTATCTTGCATGGTATATTTTGAGTGTCTTATCCTATACATTATGAATAACTTGATTTGGAATCATGATGTAAGATTTATAGCTCATTTAATGAAGAATGGAGAATACTATCATCAAAACATCTTTTCTAAATTGAGTGATTTTTTTGGACATTGAGAAGATAATCAAAACTTTTAACAGTTGAAAATGTTTTATCACATGAATATGGGAGTCCATAAAAGGAATAATACCACAATTTGGATCAATTTTGTTAACTTTATTATCAATATACTAAAGTGATTGAATATACTTAAATTTAAATAATTCATATAATTTCAATTTCAAAAATAAAAATATACGTAAAATCCCAAAAAAGTCATTTCAGGTAAAATTACTAAGTTTATGGGGTTTAAATCCTCGAAAGACACATGAAAAATATTGGAAATATTATCTCTATCACTATGATTTTTTGTGTGATGTGTCCAAAATGTTTGTGATATACCACTAGTGGTAGTCCACAATCTGATGCTAATAACATGCAAGACATAGGGGCCACCCCTACTCTTCACAGCTAGCCCAAGAGGAGGGCCATTATAATGGGGTCATGAAACTACATTTGGATCCATATATTCAATATCATAGGTTAATACCTGGTACAATCCCATGATAATAATAATGGAGGACTCACATATCACTAATTGGTATCACAACTACTTGAGTGCGAACTGAAATAGATTACCTGGTCCTTGTGAGTGCTAGATGATAGGGGAACACCAAATTTTTAGAAACCGGAAATAAACCCATAATATATATATGGGAGTTCTAATTATTGTAATATATATGATATTCAGGACACATTCCCTCAAAAGCCAAACATTTAGAGAGTACTAAACCCAATATCATTATGATGGTCATTCTTAATCCCTATCATTTTCAAAGTGTTTCAATAAAAATAATACCACTCACATAATCTCAATTCATATTTAATATGTTGAAATATTTTCCACCACCACATACTATATGTAATTCTTCCCAAAATCGATAACTCACATGCCCAAAATATATCCCTAATGAAGGATATATGTAAGGTATAACATAACAGAGAATTACATGGAATGTCCATTATTATAAATGGGATGTAATACAATGTATCCCAATGTCTGTGTCCTTTTTCCTAGAATTGAATGTTAAAATCCATTTACATGACATGTACCTAGATATATTTGGCATTTTGACCACCTAGGATCCATGGTGTGTTCTCCTTGAAAATGGTTCAACAACCTGGGAAATGTCAGAAAGGGTATGGGCCACCACATGGGTTTGTGATATTTAACCTAGCTAGAAACCCTAAGTACAATTGAAAAAGTAGATACATGGTGTGTGATACAATGACTACATGATGTGTAGTCATCTTTTTAAGCCCATATGTAGCTTCACCTTTGGAATCTCATCTACATTTGCATTTCCTCCTCCAATATAACCCCACGCTATCTAAAAATGTATTAATCATTGATATAGATCCACCAGATGATGATTTCTAGAAATTTCATTTCTAGAACAAAAATCAACATTGAAGACCACTATACCCAATTGCCCAAAATCGTGGAAATCAAACTCGATCTATCCATTGATCTGATTTCCACAAAACACTATATAATATCTAAGAATTTTTATTATAAAATTCATCAATGCATATATCAATGAAAATTTAAGGGTTTTATAACAGCTCTATGTAGCCCATAAGCAGTTGAAAGACTGCCATAAATCGGTCCTCCAATGATGTATTTGGAAAATGGTGGGAGACAACAGAAAAATTGAATTGAATATAACTTTGTTATGATATATATCTAGACAATCATAATATTAGAAACAAAAAGAACTAATAACAATTCATCATCAATAATAATAATCCAAATTGTAAATTGTTGGTTTTATCTGAATATGTGTGTATATTTGGATGAATTGAAGATAATTTAATCTATGATATAAATAATGAATTATAGTGTATAAACATCTATAAATGACAATGACTTACCATACTATTTTATTAATCACCAATAAAGGATTAATCTATGTATCCATAATTTTTGACATCCATTAAATCTATCATCAACGATGAATCCCATAGAAATACGATCAATGATCCCCAATCCTTGTTTTTTCATTCTAAAAAAGATAAATCTATATGGTGACATCTCCCATCACTCTCAAATTCACTAGGTTATGCACATAACCCTAATTATTAGATTAAATGGGGTTTAAATATACATTCAAAATAAGTAAATAATAAAGTAAATTAAATTAACTTATTGTTTAATTTATTTATTAATTCACCGGTGATTTCACATAGACCTAAAACAATATGCATACAAAACAAATATGATTCCAAGGGTGAACCACATATTCTAGATCCTACTATGGTCACATATTTACATTTTACGACCTAGATCAAAGATGTTAATTATTTTTTCTAACAATATATGTTTTTTTGGCTCTACATATATAATATTATTAATATATAGATTTTGAGGTCTTATGACACACGTAACACCATCAAACACTGAAAAAACAATGATATATTAAAGGTTCCAAACATCATTAATATATAAAAAAACACTAACAAATACTAAAAATTAATCAAAAAGGCCAATGAATTTACAAATAGGTTACTACTCTCAAAATGAACACCAACCATTACATCAGAAACCAATAGATTGTAAGCAATACTCCATAAAATAAAGAAATCAAATAGGGAAAAGGTAAGAATCTTATAATAATATAATAAGAAAATCAAGATTAATTAAGATTGACATTGTTTATATCCTCAGGTAAAGGGACAAGGACTATGTAATCCTCTCAAATTATCACTTCGTAGTGAACAAAACTAAAAAAACATGACATAACATCTTTCTAAAATAACAAAATTTTCCTCCCTAAAGTCCTCATTAAAACCAAAGGGAACAATAATAATTGAGGTATGACAATAACATTATGAACTATCACTAAAAAATTAAATACTTTGAAAGGAATAATTGTAGTGTCAACCAAAGAAAAATCAATTTGTAATTTCCAGAAAAATAATACATCACTAACATGGAACATTACAACCTCAAATATATACAAAAATAACATATTCCCAAAATCAAAAAACAATTTTTAAATGAAGGAATTAATCATAGAGACTATCTATGCATCTTTCATAGAGACTTTTCAAGTGCATAAAAAATACTTTTAAATAGGAATCTATTCATTCATGCTTCCAAAACTCAAATAAATCATTACTAATATAATTTTGAAAAAAAATCAAAAAATTCACCAATATAGGATACATATTTTAGAAACCCATATTTTATTTAAATTAAATGATTCCCCTTATCAATTGGAAAATATTTAACCCAAAATTAGGAAATGAACACTCCACTACTCTGAAAAATTTTAAAATCAAAGAACTTTTTGTCTTCCATCAGGATATCAAACAATTAAATACTAATTTTATGAAAAAAAATTCAAGTACATGATCAACCACTATACATAATTTGAAAAAATATTTTTATATGAATCTATCTCTTTTCCAAATAGAAAAAAACTTCACAACACACACTCCATAATGGAGGAACACTGTAAATCTAAAAACAAATTCATTCAGTACCATTAATATATCATCATGACTCCATCAGTTCATCCACCATTTCTAGAATTTTCACAAAATATATCTTTTAAACATAATTATTGTTTTGTAAAACTAGTATTAACTTAGAAAATAGGTTTTATTTCTACTAATTGAGTCATATAAAAAATATTAAAATATTTCATGATAAATCATCTGGTTGCTATCCAGTTTATTAATTATTTCAAACCAACCTCACTCCGTCGATAATATTTCATTTTTTATTTCAAAATCTAATCAAACCCCCATATAATGTCATAAAAACCAAATGAGGATCATCAAATAACAATTTATACTCAAAATGAAATTCATAAATCACTGTTAAAATCCCAATTAACCATTTAATATCATATATCATCATGAAGGGTTGGAATAAAAATACACTCATTACTAGTATCCTGAGTCATGAAGATTTAATCTCATACAAATCATATTTCCCAAATAGAAATATTGATTCAAGAACCTAAGCCCTATATAGATGCTTAAACTTATTTTACCTCCATATTTCAATTTCCCACTTTTCAAAAGGAGGTTTTATTATCCCATTTTAGGATGTGATTTTTCACAAAGGTATTATAAAATATTAAAATAGTTTTCCTCCAATGTTGATTTTTTATCATCCACATCATATTTATTTGATATGGCCACCATTTATTTTAACATGGATATATTATTTTAGGTTTTTTATATAGTAAATATTTTCAAAAGTTTTCACATCACCATTTTGAAATAAAAATTTTACTGTGAACTATAACATCAAATTTTATAAGAATTTTAATTTTTTTTCAAAATACCCTTTTGAAGGTTTTCCCTATGAACAAATTCATTTACTTTTAATACCATTAATTTAATGAATATTCCATTCCTTGTTTTAAAATGATTTTTTGAATAAATTTAGCATATATATTTTTAAATGAAATGCGGTATTTAATATTATTATTCATGTAAAATTATCAAATTATCAAAATAATGTGGCTTAAATTTATCTAAACATCCATAGTGATCCTTATGATACATGATATATATGTTATTATGAAACTATACACCACCATTATCAATATGTATTATGGAATGATCTTGGAAATTTTTTCTTTAAATGTTTCTTTGTTCCACAGTTTAATTATGTGATGATGAAATTTTGAATTTTCTCCAGTTATGATTATTATGTGATATTTAATTATTATATAACCCTTCAATTAATCGAGTTAACCTGTATATCTCATGAGTTAATAATAGAAAAATTAGTAGGGATGTATGATCAACAATGTGAAAAAGGTTATCATGATTGATTTGCTAAGAGAAATTTGTTTTTATACCTGATCCACTAAGAGAATGATGTAGTTATGCCAAATCAACATAGGGTTTTTGTAAGTGATGAAGGATCGACTGTGTTATAATATATACGATTATTTTTGTCCCAAATTTTGATATGGCTATGTTATAGTCCATGGATCGTGACTATTGTCTCATAACACTATCCTATAATACCTCAATATGTCCTTGATAATTTGATAATACATGTACATTTAATATATATTATGGAAAACTGTTCTATTTATCAATTATTTTTTATAATATATTTCTACATTGTTCATTTTTATGATATTTTTAAGTCCAAAACATTATTGAAATATATTCATTTACTAAGAATTTGATATCAACATTTTTTATATTTATATTACCTATGTTATGAAGACGATTATAATCTATTAGGAACATATAAGATAGTTTAGTTTACTTGGATTCTCGAGGTTTACTCACAAATTTCATAAAAAATACTATTATTTACTGGATCCTCAAAGACAAAAAACTCTCCATTCTTGTTATTATGAGATTATTATGTGATGTAATGTTTTTGTTATGAAACTTTAGTGAATTATATGTATAATTATATTTGCTATCTCACATTGTATCAAAAAAAGTGCTTAAAGAATCCTTTTTTCAAATGACCTAGGAGTGTGGGTCTATGGTGTCTTAGATGGTTTCAATGAATGGATTTTTGGGTTTTGATGGTTATATATGTTATTTTTGGGGTTTATTTGATGAGATAATAATAAAAACACTAGTTTTGGGACAATGAATAGAAAAACATATTAAGAAAATATTGTGTGGTTTCCTATCTATTAGATCCTTTAATTTTCATTTTCATCCAGCTATGGAAGTGGAATTGATTCAAATATGTATAATAACTAAGAAAAAGTATAGATAGCTATAAAATTTATCATTACTAGGTATATGATAATTTTTCCTAAGATAACATTCCTGGATAGGCACTCCAAAGGGATACACATTTCTCATTCACATTATCATTACAAAAAATTATAATGGATTATTTTGTTATGGAATTAGTTAATAGATTATAAGATTACCCAACCAAAAAGAAAATAGTGTTGAGCTAAGAGTTGTTTAGATTAAACTTAAAGATAAGGTGATGATCTTATAGAGTATTAAATTAAAAGGATGTGTTTTTCATGAGATCATCTACGCTTAGTATCTAAGTATTTTAATTATTCATCATTATAAATATCCACTTTTTGTATTATTATAGGATAATGAGCGAAGTAACGAAGATAAAAATGGATTGTGTGGAAAAAAGAGGGATTAGTCCAATGAAAAACCTAAGAGGATAAGAGATGAAGTGGAAAATATTTTAGTTATTTTCTATACATTATAATGAATATTGATTATAAATGTGAACAAAGTTGAGTTTCCAAGAATACCAAATAGGGGAATAATTAAGTCTCATTAAAGTTTAGGTGATGAAGATGATGATAAAAAAGGAATCAAATTCATTTGTCTAAAAAATAATAAAAGAGGAACCATTGGTAATTTCTTAAAAACTATGAATATGATTAATCTTTGATAATGGAGGGAAACTTGCAACAAAATATATTGAATATTTAATATTTAATTAATAATATGTGTATAATAATGTTTTTACTAAATAACGAATAAAATTTAAATATTTTAGATATAATTAATTCAGGAAATATTAAAACAAATTTTCTATTGTAAGACAATAAGATGAAAATAGAAATCAACAAACACCAAGACCACGTGACATTGAAAAGACTCTCAAATGTAATTTACTGATTTATATTGTGATAATTATGTTGTTTTAGGTACAACTACTATTCACTCTCGAATTAAAGATGTGTTATTTCATGTATTTTTTCACTAACTATTAACTATTGAATTATAAATAAAAACACATCATCATATCCTTAATATATTAATGGTATATTAATCTTCATAATAGTTTTTTGGAATATAATTCATATAGGTCTTATTATACTTCACTTTGATTAATTTGATGGGATTTTTGGAATTATATTAGCTATATTCCCCCAGAATATATATTATTTTCCAAAATATAGAAATCACATTTCATATCTCAAACCACTATGTGATTATCTATCAGTCCAAGGATAATAAATATCATTCATGGAAAATTAATAATATTATATGATTTATGATACCTAATTAAGAGGGATTTCTATATTAAATTATTGAAAAAATAAAATAGGATTGATTTATTCTGCGGAAAAATATATTTTTCCAAATATTGTAAAGTGGATATCAATCTAAAAATTATATGTTGGGTAATCATTATATTTTAGACATTCATAGATATTTTTTTAAAGATTTATAATTAAAATTATGAGGAATTTTTTTTAAGTTGATAGATTGTAACAGAGAAAAATTGTAGGATATAATTTTCAATAAATTAATAATATGTTTATCAGCTTCTTTCAAACACAACTCCAAACCATAATGTGCGGTGAAAATATAATTAATTTTACTAAAATAAAAATTATAATAAAATTCTAGTTAAAATATGATGTTAATCAACTAAAATTATTTATATTTAGAGGATAAATAATTAAAAAAATTTAATATTAAAAATGATTCCAATTTCTTAAATGTATATATTTTTGAAAACATTATTTATTTTTTAAAAATAATTTAAAATAATGAATATTAAAATGTTTTCATATGTTATCATATTTATTATCCTTCTTTAAATTATAATTTTTTATTTCATAAAAATAAAAACTCTTAAAAAATTAATTTTCAATAATTTGTTTAATTTAATTTTTTTATTTTCATTTAAAAACAATTTTTTGATATTATAAGTTTAAATTTATAAATTAAATTCATTTTTGAAATCAGAATTTCAAAATTATCTTATGATGAATTTTTTTATATTTCTTAATAGGTTAAATTTTGGATGAATAGTAAAAAAATCTGATTTTATAAATATTTTTAATTACATATGTTTTCCATAAGACAACAATGATATTTATATTTATTAAATATAATTTGATTTAAAAATATATTTTTAAAATATAAATAAATAATCATAAAATAATATTTATAATTTAATAAACTAATTTTTAACATAGTGAAATAATAAGTAATATTTTCCTATAATAAAAACAATTTTAGGCCATTCATTAAAATAAGAATCCACGTTGTGAAATTAGATATTTTCTAATTTATAAGGCCATAAAAATATTATATGGTTTACAATAAACAAATTAATGTCGTAGAAATCAAAAGAATTTAAATTTTATCTTATTCATGTTATTTAAGCATAAAATTACACTTTTGGTGAAAAAATGGTTTTATATGTTTTCTGAGATAATATTAAAAATAATTTTTAACACCTTTTCATATTTTATTTTAAAAAATTTAATTAATAATTTTAATAATTTTATTCAAATTATCTTATAAATACTATTTTATTTTTTGTAAAATAATTTTTCTTACTTAGTTACAAAATAGATACCCAAGTAAAAACCAAAAATTTTAAAACATTAAAAAGATAGAAGTAGAAGAATCAATAACATGTTAAAAACAATGTGAAAATATACTTTTTAAGATTTCCTAACCATAAACCTTTCCATACTATATTATCTTCCATTTTTTGATCCACCAGACAATTTAATTTTTATAATACCTGTTATATTATTCCAAAATTTAAACTCCATTTACATATAAATGTATCCTTAACCACCCCACCTATAAACACCCGCACTTATTTCATACATAATCTTGAATTTATTCAAGAAAAAACTTCCTTTTACATTGAGGATCTTTTCAAGTTTAGAGATTTAGAGAATTAATACAAAACATTCATAACATGACACATTGTTACATAGTGGATACCATAAAATCAGTTTCCATTTTCCTCAGAATATAAAACATTAAAACATAAAATAAAGACTCTTTGACAATTCTTTAACATTTAACATGTATTCATTCCTTGTAATTACTCATCCATTAACCTGTGGAGAATCATTTAAAAACTTGTGATGAGCACAAAAGCTCAGTAAGGTATGAAAAAGAAGGAAAAATCACATTAGTCCATGAATACGCATGACGTATGAAAACATTTTTAGAGGACATGATTTCCACCCATAAATACTTACTCTATGTAACATGATATTTACACAAGATCCTAAAAAACATAAATATAATCATATAGGTATCTTGGGGCATTACTTACATAATCTTGTAACCATCTTGGCTACCTTAAAATTTGTAACCCTCACGGCTACCTTACTTTGTGTAACCATCACAGTTACACTTGGAGTAACCATACGGCCTGCCTACAACTTACTCATACCCAATGCATTGGAGGGAAATATAGGTCCCACCATTCATCATAAACAATGCCTAATAACCAAAACATAATCATACAACATAAATAATATCATAAAAACATTGCTTTTGAATATTGTAAAACAGAATTTTAAAAGGGGATTCTAGAAGAAAAGTCCCTTATAAACATCATATACTTGAAGTGAGACTTAATAGGGTGGATGGAATATGTATATACTCTGTAAATACACATAATGAAACATAATATAAATATAACCCATCACACAAACAATTTAAATAGCACATAAATTATAAAGTAGAAGGTTAACCCAAAGAATGGAAATCGGGTTAAGAATTCTCTAACCTTAGGCTTTCCTTACTTAAAAATTGTTTAAAACTCCTGTATAATGGTTAAAAGAGTGTTATTAGTATTTTACAGAAACATGTTCATGTTTATAACATCTTATATGGTCATTTCATAACCTCATTTCACCCCTTAATTGTTAGTATTTTGTTCCTTGCATTATTTTGGGTGAGTTCTTTTGTGATTTTCACGATTTGTTCATGATGAATCATTCTTGTTGATTGGAAGTGAAACTCCAAAATTGTAATGGAGTAGTATTTAAATATTTACAGTACCATAAATTATACCATTTATCACTTTGATGCTTTATATGATGATGATTTATAAGTTAAAACATTAATTATGTTCGTTTAGATCATTTAAGTGGTTCTTTGATAATTACAACCTCATTTAGTCTTATAAATTTGAACCATGGGTACAAAAGAATTACAGAACCATATATGAGTTATAAAACATATATTATAACCTGTTTCAACCATATAAATGGTTTCATGACCAGACTTGAAATAATTAGTGGAAAGTGAAATTACATCGTCCACGATGTCGGTAATTCGACACATCACGGACAATGTTCTTATTCCTTAAATAAGTGAGAGAGGAGAGGAATAATGATTTGTAATTTTCCATAAACATGACAACATCCAGAATATACATGATTCTGGAGATTTCATGCCTCTTGGATAAGAGAGGGTGAAGAAAGAAGAGAAAGGAATCAAGAAATAAAGAAAACATGAGAAATTTCTTACGAATATTCGGCAGCCTAACGGTGTCTCTTAAAATTTCATAAAAACAAGATTGATGCGAGGAATGGAATATCTCATCATTCATACAAAATTTGTACAGTAATGGGAAATATTTAATGAAATATCCCAACAAAAGACAAAGGGAAAGAAAGAGAAATAAAAAAATGGAAGAAAAGAATGAAAATGAAAGAGGATGTTTACCTCTTGATCTCTTCTCCTTGAGATCCTTCTTAAGGGCCTTGATTTTGGTCTTTTGGTGAGACCAGAAGCTCTAGGACGTGGGGAAGAAGATCGGGGAGGGAATTTGGCAGAATTTAGTCAATGCTCAAGGCTGGAGAGGTGTGGGAGGAAGAGGGGAGTGAGGGGGGTATTTATAGTGGAGGGGAGGGGAGGTTTTTTAGATTATTTTAATCATTATTATAATATTTTTATCAAGACTATGAATAATATCAAAACAAGTGGCCCTAAATAGTTATAATATCATGTGATTTCTAATCAAGTGGGCTTGCATCACTTATGATGTCATAAATAGTGCATATTTACTGATAAATTGATTATATGGTATTTTATCGTATTTCACCATTCACCGAAAATTCAAGAGTTTCATAAAAATACCAAAAACTTACCCCTACCATTTTTCGACATGTAGGATTCAAAAGTGAAATCCATTTTTCAAAAATAATTTTCTAAATATTATTAATTTAATTTTTAAATAAGGTCACAGTTAATTCGAAAAATAACAATATTAAAGTGCAACTAGTTTTATGTGACATTGGAAAATTAATTAAGATCCCATTATCCTATTGCCTTGGAAAAATAAAATAATAATAATATTTACTATTCATGAGGTCATATTACTATTCATATTACTATTCATAAGGGCATGTTACTATTCACCAAAAAAACAAGTTTGTTTCATCAGACTCTAAATAACATACTGAACACAATTGTAGATGACAATTTCATAAAATTCAAAACATAGAAGAAATAAAAGTATGTTTAAAGGATACTTATAAATATATACCTTAACAAAATTTCAAGCATTTTCAATTTATTTTTAGAAAACCTTGGGATGTTACATTATCCCCACCTTCTTGAAATTGCATCCTCGCAATTTTTATTTACTTATTAAACAACTGAGGGTATTTTTCCTTCATAGCATTTTCAGACTCCCATGTTGCTTCTTCAACCATGTGGTTTCTCCACAAAACCTTTACATGGTGTATTACCTTATTCCGCAATACCTGTTCTCTTCGATCAATAATCTGAACCGGTTTTTCTTCATAAGAAAGGTTCTATGCCAGCTGAACTGCTTTCGGCCTCAAGACATGTGATGAATCTGGAACATACTTTCTCAACATCGAAACATGAAAAACATTGTGTACCTGAAATAAGTTCGGAGGAAAAGCTACGTGGTATGCAACTGTTCCAAATTTATCCAATATTTCAAAAGGACCGATGAACTGTGGACTTAGTTTCCCTTTCATACCGAAACACATCACACTTTTCCAAGGAGATATTTTAAGGAAAACATGGTCACCTACCTCGAAAGAGAAGTCTTTCCTTCTGTTATCTGCATAACTTTTCTGCCTGCTCTGAGCTGTCCTCATGTGTTTCTGGATCATCCTCACTTTCTCTGCCACTTCTTCTACTAATTTTGGCCCCGTCAACTTTCTTTCACTGAATTCATCTCAAAACGCAAGAGTCCGACACCGCTTTCCATACTAGGTCTCAAAAGGTGCCATCTGAATACTGGAATGGAAACTGTTATTATAAGAAAACTCAACTAATGAAAGATGCTGATCCCAACTTCCCTGATAGTCCATTGAACAAGATCGAAGCATATCCTCCAATGTTTGAATTGTTCGTTCTGACTGCTAATCTGATTGAGGATGAAAAGTTGTACTGAAATTCAACTCTATGCCCAAAGACTTCTGAAGACCCTTCCAAAATTTAGAAGTGAACCTGGGATCTCAGTCAGACACAATGGAAAGAGGAACTCCATGTAACCTGAAAATCTCTTTGAGTTACAATCGAGAAAGCTGATCTAATGTCATTGTATCTCGAATTGAAAGAAAATGAGCAGACTTTGTTAGCCGATCAATAATAACCCATATTGCATTGTTACCTCGAGAAGTCTTTGGTAGTCCCACCACAAAATCCATGGATATATTCTCCCATTTCCATTCTAGCACTGGCAAAGGCTGAAGCATCCCCTTCGGTAATTGCCACTCTGCTTTAACCTACTAACATGTCAAACATTTCGTTGTAAAATCGGCAATATCTCTTTTCATCCCATTCCACCAGTAATACTCTCGAAGGTCTCTGTACATCTTAGTACTTCCAGGATGAACAGAAAATGGAGAACTATGAGCTTCACACAGAAATTATTTCTTCAGCTGGGAATCACAAGGCACACACAACCTTTTTCAAATCTTAAAACACAATCTTTATCAAGATTAAATTCTGGAAACTTACCCATTTTAACCAATTCTACCTTTTTCTGTAGCTCACGGTCTTCCCTCTGTGCTTTCATAATTCTGTCTGACAACGAAGACTGCAATGAAACCTGAAACAAAAAAGGATATATTCCCTACACCAACAACTTCTAAGCCAAAATTCATCAAATCATTAATCAAGGGATCATGTTCCAAACGTAACATGGTTAATGATTCATGAGTTTTCTTACTTAAGGCATCCGCTAATTCGTTTTCTTTTCCAGGATGGTAATTAATCGTGCAGTCATAATCCTTCATCAGTTCTAGCCATATTCTCTACCTCATGTTTAATTCCTTCTGAGTGAATATATACTTAAGACTTTTATGGTCAGTATATATTTGGCATTTGGTTCCGTATAGATGATGCCTCCATATTTTCAAAGCAAAAACCACAGCTGCCAATTCCAAATCATGTGTGGGATAATTCAGCTCATGAGGTTTAAGTTGTCTCGAAGCATAGGCAATTACCTGATCATTCTGCATCAAAACACAACCAAGTCCCTTCAAAGAAGCATCACTGTAGATGACAAACTCACCGTTTCGGGAATGTAAGGCCAAAACTGGAGCATTCACCAATCTCTTCTTTAGTTCCTGAAAACAAACATCACATTCCTATGTCCAAACAAATTTAACCCCTTTCCGTGTTAACTTAGTTATTGGGCTAGATAACCGTGCAAAGTTCTTAACAAATCATCGGTAATAACTTGCTAAGCCCAGAAAACTACGAATCTCTGTAACATTTTTGGGTCTTGGCCATTCATCAACTACTTTTATTTTGGCAGGATCAACTGTTATTCCAACCTTATTTACAATGTGCCCAAGAAAAGAAATCTGTTGCAACCAAAAATCACACTTGCTAAATTTTCCATATAGTTTCTTTTATTTTAAATTTTGTAAAACAACCCTTAGATGTTTTTCATGCTCCTCTTTATTTTTAGAAAAAACCAGAATGTCATCAATAAATACAACCACAAACATATCTAAGAACTCATGAAATACTCTATTCATAAGATTCATGAATACAGAAGGTGCATTAGTTAACCCAAATGGCATAAAAACAAATTCATAATGCCCATATCTAGTACGAAAGGCAGTTTTCGGGATGTCATCCTCCTTCACCTTCAGCTGATGGTATCTGGATCTCAAGTCAATCTTGGAAAAGTACTGAGCTCCCTGGAGCTGATCAAACAAGTCATCAATATGAGGCAAAGGATACTTGTTTTTAAAAGTGATGTTATTCAAAGCTCTATAATCAATGCAAAGTCTCATGGAACTATCTTTCTTTTTAACAAACAAAAAAGGGGCTCACCATGGTGAAGTACTGGGACGAATGAAGCCTTTGACAAGCAAATCCTGCAACTGATTTTTCAATTCAAGAAGTTCTATTGGAGCCATATGATATGGGGGTTTTGAAATTGGCTTATCATCAGGAACTAAGTCAATTGTGAATTCAACTTCTCGTTCAGGTATGGCACTGGGTAACTCCTTAGAAAAAACATCAAGGTATTCATTTACCACTGGCACATCATTAATTTGAATAGTTCCCTTGTTTTCAACAATATGATCCAGATAACTTTCATTTCCATCTTTCAGTAGTTTCTCATCTTCTTGATATGTTATCAATTTTATGGGTTCATTCTTGTATACAAACTGAAAATCTTTCTGAAAAACAACTTCTTTAGCTCTACAGTCAATCTTAGCATGATAGTCAGAAAGCCAGTCCATCCCCAGAATAACATCGAACTCGACTAAGGGTAAAACAACAAGGTTTGCAGGTAAATTCTTTCCACATACCACAATAGAAATATTCTAATAATTCCTCTTTGCTATAATATTTCCCCCTGGTGTTTTAACAACAAGTTCGGGTCTCATTTGTTGAGGTGATATTTTCAATTTATGAGAAAATTTCTCAGAGATGAAGGAATGTGTAGACCCCATATCAAACAAAACATTAGAAAAATCTGAGTGAACAAACAAAGTACCTGATACAACTTCATTGGATGGCCCAACATCTGCTTACGTAATCACAAAGGATATCACTACACCTTTTTGCATATAGTCTAGATTCTTTGCATCATTTGGATCCCTCTTTGGACAAGCATTTTCATAGTGACACATCTCACCACATTTAAAACACTTTACATTTTGCTTATCAGGATTAGTCTTTGGATAATTTTCATTGCAATCTCGGGCCATATGTCCAAACTTACCACATTTAAAACACTTCCCAGTTTTGATAAGACATTCCCCAGGGTGCTTCTTGCCACACTTTTCACAAACTGGAAATTGGATTTTCTTACCATCATATTTCTTTGGTTGATTCTTACCCATTGCTTTCCAATTGGACCTCTTCTTCTATTTGTTTCCAAATTACATGTGATCGTCAGCAAACTCCATCTCTACCCTCTCATCACATCGGACAAGTTTCTCGTAACTTTTGAATTCACGGGAGGCCAATGCCCTTCGATACCTTGGCTTCAATCCTGTGTAAAAGTGGTTGATTTTGCTATCGAGATCCAGAATAAGATTTGGAGCATACCTCGCCAATCGGGTGAAGTTCGCCTCATACATAGCCACTGAATCTTCCTCCTTTTGTTTCAATTCAAGGAATTGTTTCTCCATTCTAAGTCACACCACCTTAGGAAAATATGTTTCAAGAAAAAAACTTTTAAATTAATCCCACACTAAGGCATCCAAAATCCTCTCTACCCTTGATATTCCTTACCATTGACCACCACTAATCATCTTCCCCTTCAAAATGATAAATGGAAATACTTACCTTTTGATTTTCCGAACATCCCATAACATCAAATATCTTTTCAAGGGCTTTAATCCATCCTTCTGCTGCCACTGGGTCAGAAGATCCATTGAATGCAGGAGGATGTTGTCTCATAAAATGTTCCACCACTGTCATGTTTCGTTGGGGTACCTCTATTGGTTCTCTTTCATGGATTCCACCACCATTTATAGCCTGCGTTAGCTGAGCCATTACTGTCACAAACTGCTCGGTTCCAATCCCTACCATTCCGGGCTGTAGATCAGGAAGGATGTCATTCTGTCGGTGCCTCTCCTCTTCAGAATCCATGTTCCTTCTGCGGACAACCATTCTAAACAAACATTTCTTAGATGAAGCAACATGGTAATCTTTAAATGCTATAACAAATTAAATATAGAGTGAAAATTATTTATGGTATTCTATTAGCATCACCTTAACCCCTAAAGTTATCTAAACCATCCTCTGATACCAACTATAAAGACCCGCACTTATTCCATACATAATCTTGAATTTATTCAAGAAAACACTTCCTTTTACATTGAGGATCTTTTCATGTTTAGAGATTTAGAGAGTTAAGACAAAACATTCATAACATTACACATTTTTACATAGTGGATACCATAAAATCAGTTTCCATTTTCCTCAGAATATAAAACATTAAAACATAAAACAAGACTCCTTGACAATTCTTCAACATTTAACATTTATTCCTTCCTTTTAATTACTCATCCATTAACCTGTGAAAAATCATTTAAAAACTTGGGATGAGCACAAAATCTCAGTAAGGTATGAAAAAGAAGTAAAAATCACATTAGTCCATGAATACGCATGACGTATGAAAACATTTTCAGAGGACATGCTTTCCACCCATAAATACTTACTCTCTGTAACATGATATTTACACAAGATCCACAAAAACATATATATAATCATAGAGGTATCTTGGGGAATTACTTACATAATCTTGTAACCATCTTGGCTACCTTAAAATTTGTAACCCTCACAGCTACCTTACTTTGTGTAACCATCACAGTTACACTTGGAGTAACCATACGGCCGACCTCCAACTTACTCATACCCAATGCATTGGAGGGAAATATATGTCCCACCCTTAATCATAAACAATTCCCAATAACCAAAACATAATCATACAACATAAATAATATCATAAAAACATTGCTTTTGAATATTGTAAAACAGAATTTTAAAAGGGGATTTTAGAAGAAAAGTCCCTTTTAAACATCATATACTTGAAGTGAGACTTAATAGAGTGGATGGAATATGTATATACTCTGTAAATAAACATAATGAAAAATAATATAAACAGAACCCATCACACAAAAAATTTAAATAGCACATAAATTATAAAGTATAAGGTTAACCCAAAGAATGGAAATCGGGTTAAGAATTCCCTTACCTTAGGCTTGTCTTACATCAAAATTGTTTAAAACTTATGTATAATGGTTAAAAGAGTGTTATTAGTATTTTATAGAAACATGTTCATGTTTGTAACATCTTATATGGTCATTTCATAACCTCATTTGACCCCTTAATTGTTAGTATTTTGTTCCTTGCATTATTTTGGGTGCGTTCTTTTGTGATTTTCACGATCAGTTCATAATGAATCATTCTTGTTGATTGGAAGTGAAACTCAAGAATTGGAATGGAGTAGTATTTACATATTTACAGTACCATAAATTATACCATTTATCACTTTGATTCTTTATATGATGATGATTTATAAGTGAAAACATTAATTATGTTTGTTTAGATCATTTAAGTGGTTCTTTGATAATTACAACCTTATTTAGTATTATAAATTTGAACCATGGGTACAAAAGAATTACAGAACCATATATGAGTTATAAAACATATATTATAACATGTTTCAACCATATAAATGGTTTCATGACCAGACTTGAAATAATTAATGGAAAGTGAAATTACATCGTCCACGATGTCGGTAATTCGACACATCATGGACAATGTTCTTATTCCTTAAACAAGTGAGAGAGGAGAGAAATAATGATTTGTAATTTTCCATAAACATGAAAAAATAATGAATATACATGATTCTGGAGATTTCATGCCTCTTGGATAAGAGAGGGTGAAGAAAGAAGAGAAAGGAATCATGAAATAAAGAAAACATGAGAAATTTTTTACGAAAATTCGGCAGCCTAACGACGTCTCTTAAAATTTAATAAAAACAAGATTGATGAGAGGAATGAAATATCTCATCATTCATACTAAATTTTTACAGTAAGGGGAAATATTTAATGAAATATACCAACAAAATACAAAGGGAATGAAAGAGAATGACAAAAAAATGGATGAAAAGAATGAAAATGAAAGAGGATGTTTACCTCTTGATCTCTTCTCCTTGAGATCCTTCTTAAGGGATTTGATTTTGGTCTTTTGGTGAGACCATCAGCTCTAGGACGTGGGGAAGAAGATTGGGGAGGGAATTTGGCAGAATTTATACAATTCTCAAGACTGGAGAGGTGTGGGAGGAAGAGGGGAGTGAGGGTGGTATTTATAGTGGAGGAGGGGAGGTTTTTTAGATTATTTTAATCATTATTATAATATTTTTATCAAGACTATGAATAATCTCAAAAAAAGTGGCCCTAAATAGTGATAATATCATGTGATTTTGAAGAAAGTGGCCTTGCATCACTTATGATGTCATAAATAGTGCATATTTACTGATAAATTGATTATACGGTATTTTATCGAATTTCACTATTCACCAAAAATTCAAGAGTTTTAGAAAAATACCAAAAATTTACCCCTACCATTTTTCGAGGTTTAGAATTCAAAAGTGAAATCCATTTTTCAAAAATTATTTTCTAAATATTATTAATTTAATTTTTAAATAAGGTCACAGTTAATTCCAAAAATAACTATATTTAAGTGCAACTAGTTTTATGTGACATTGAAAAATTAATTAAGATCCCATTATCCTATTGCCTTGGAAAAGTAAAATAATAATAATATTTACTATTCATGAGGTCATATTAATATTAATATTACTATTCATATGACTATTCATAAGGTCATGTTACTATTCACCAAAAAAACAAGTTTGTTTCATCAGACTCTAAATAACATACTGAACACAATTGTAGATGACAGTTTCTTGAAATTAAAAACATAGAAGAAATAAAATTATGTTTAAAGGATACTTATAAATATATACCTTAACAAAATTTCTAGCATTTTCAATTTATTTTTAGAAAACCTTGGGATGTTACACCACCACTCCAAACATTCCATGCCTCTTATATTTGACCCAAATCTCCAAATTTATATACTATGAATACTATTCATTCCAAAATTGTTCTATTATCCATAAAGCATCACTTCAAAAAATCCTTAATTCAATATAAAATATTGTTTTCCAAAGAATAAAATAAAATTTATTAATTATTCCATTTCCATTTTCAATCAATTCATTCCACTTCAATCTCCATAAAAGAAAATTCAAGCATTATATTATATTGGAAACATTATTTTTAGTATACTAATAATTTTTTATAATTCTGTAATACTCATTATCTACATTCTACCCTTTATATTAGTAAAAGAGTGAGAACTTAGCCCTTCCATACCTATGAACTACTCCCTTGAATAATGACATACTTCATTATTCAAAACCACCATTTGTGGACAATTAACAATGGGTGTTTAATATATTTTTATGATATTTATAAAATTATTAATATTATTATATCAAAATCAATTCCATATATTCCACTCATTATATGTAAACTAACATGTCACATGCGCATACATCCAGACTACCACCTCAATGGAAGTGACATATTTCATTTTTCATTTAGTCTGCTTTTCCTGTATAAAAATATAAATAATCATTTTCATCTCCTTATAAATATTTAAATAATAATACTACTCTTCTATAATAAATATATTAATCCAAAATAATCACTTTTATAGCCATACTCACCTACAGAATATAGTTTGTTGTTGTCTTGGTTTTTTTACCACTTACGTTGAAAACACGTTAAATTTATATCATTGATGAATATGAAGGAATATATAATCCATTATTAGACAATAATTACCAATTAATGTTTTTATGGTTTTGGAAATTTTATATTAAATTTTATATAATTTTTATTTCACCGCCATTTTTTGTAATTAAAAATTACCATAACAAGTGTGTTAGTAAATTCATCATCATGAATCATAACTAGAATATATATGAAAATAAATTTGATAAATATATATAATTAGAAAAAAAATACTCTAGAACCTATAATTATATTTTCATGATGAAATATTTATATATAAAAAATAATCGACACTGTTATTATTAAACTACTACTAAACAAGAAATCAAAAATATTAATTAATGATGATGAAAATAAAATATAATGACCTAATATATTTAAAATAAATGATTGAAAATGAATTTTATAGGTATGAATGATTTTTATAATAAGATTATTAAGACATTTAATTTTTATATAGGTGGGTTCAGCATGTTCAGCTAAGGGGGCTTATTGGTACATGTTTTGTTAACTCATTTTTCATTCATTGAGTTTTGATTTATCATCTTCAACACTTTTCATATACGTTTGGTATGTTATTACCTATAATTTTATTGTTTTAAATTTATATATATTTTATTTGGATATATGTTTATATCCTTTAAACCTCTTTTTAAATGTTTCCTATTTAAATAATTGTTACACTCGTAAGGGATTTTCAATTCAATTTTCAGTCTTTAAATGACATGTCATATTAACCACATGTTATGTTTTAAATGGGGAATCAAATGAAAACTCATATAATTAATACACATTATTTAATAAATAATTAATTAAACACACATATGAATCATGTAAAATACTTACCTGTACAATAATTTATGAGCTAGAGTGTCGCAGACCTCATGCACGCCACCCCATATGCAAGTGGTCAACGAAAAGAGGAGATGGTGCCTATACTTCAGTGGGGAGACTATACCCTCAGCATCAAGTCATTAAAAAATATGAAATAGTAACATTATAATAAATAAAAAATCATAGAAGAATGTTGAAAACATAAATTTGGCATTCAAGTCATATAACAAGGTAAATAATATGCTCCCAATGTAGGAAGAAAATCTAGGGTAATAAAATCATATAAATAATTAATTAAATAAATTGTGTTAATCATATGATATTTTCCCAAACCCACCTCCAACTATATGCTCCACCACTCAACTATCTAAAATAGACCCTAGCCCTTTCTCGGATCCTTGTACATGAAATCTATATAGGCAAAGAGATTCCCATGAAGGGTTTTAGTATGAATCCTTGTAGAACGCCAAAAAATGTGTACTTAACCAATGTGTAAATTTATAGTAACTATATTTCATTATAATAATAAATGTGAAATCAATCATAACACCTCACAAACATATACCGAGAAGTTATATACCCACATGGAATCCATAAACCCCAAGTTATACATTTTTGTCCCCATTTCATAATAATGATAATGAATGATAGAAATGATTATGACTGGCCTCAAGGATGTCACTATGATATTCAGAATCCGAAAGGCATAGAGTGAACAAGCTACTCAAAATCAATATGGAATCAAGTTAAAAAGCTACATTGAATTCGTTTGGTATTTAGTTAATGGGATACTCTGAATCATGTTTTGTAAGATTCCCATGAAATCATCATTGAATTTAGTTACATTCATAATAAACAAGAATTTCATGCACCACCATTTTCATCACCACACATCATTAGAAATATTCCTCTAAGGATTATTCACACCATGATTTTCATATATCTAATGTACCAATAAAACAAACCTCCCAAGGAAGGGTAATATATAATCAGTTAAATCCTAATAAGCATATAGTGAATGGAATCCTGAGAAACATATTAGAAATAAAACATAATGTAAAAAATATTGAACATGGTATAAATATAATATAACAAATCTCATGGAATAGAGATCATATATGGAAAACATGAGAGCACAATCACCCAAAATAAATTACCATTATTAGGGAAAAACCATAATAATGCATGAATAAAACCATGATAACTATTATAAAAAAGATCCTCAACAGATAATTATCTTCCTAACCCAAATTCATTGACATAAACATCATTGATAAACCACATTGTTTAGTTTTTTTTATGACATTGAAACCTATAATTCAGAAACACTACCTTTTGGCCCATATTGTCATAGTTTTCAACATCTCAATGTTCAAGGTTCATCATAGTATCCTAGAAAAGGTTATAACAGTTATATTTCAAAAATAATCGAAATATCACATGTGATAATAGTTTCCATCTCTTGGGTGTAATTAGAATTATCAAAATATTCAAGGAATGTGTTGCAATCCTAATTTCATGAAAAATAATGATACCACTTGTGATAATATTATGTATCTCAAGAATAATACACATGTGATAGTCCATAATAATAATAATTTGATATTTCAAGATACTATTTCTTTTATTATTATAGATAATTTCTAGGTTCATATTTATTTATAAATCTCATGATAATTTCCATATTATTTTATTTGATAATTCTTCAATATTTTTCCAATATAGGTTTCTATTAGGATTCACATTAAATATGGATAAAATAAAATAATAATTCCCTATATAGAATTATCGCACACGGGTGTCGAAACAGGAAGATGAGAGAGAGAAATAAGGTTCTGCGTTCCTAGAACTTTGAAGGAAGGTCGTTATATTTATAGAAGGATTCAATAATATAAAACACTAAATTCAATTAGCCACTCAAAATTAAATATTAGTATAAAATAGAATTTAGGAAGTCTTGACCATAATATAAAATAAAAATCATTTACATGGTCAAACTGTTAAAACCAAATATTAAATAACACTATTTAATTTGTGTTTTTTTATTTCATCTTTCAATGGTATTAATTTCATACATAAACATAATTTTAATGAGAAATGAACCAAAAAAGCATTTCATTTTTTGGTATTTAATGGCTTTAAAAATGGTTATAGATGTGTCGTAGGTTTGACAAAGAAGGAAAATAAACAAAAGTAGTGTAAAATTATTACCCTTAAAAATAATGAACGTGTTGTGTAAGGGTAATTTGTTACCCTTACATTGTGGAATGTACCCATACGTAGTGGTCCTATACCCTTACAAATCACCCTTATAATTCATTATAACCTTACACAACTCTTCTTTACCCATATACACATTCCCTTACATGGTCATTTAACCTCACATAACACCTATTTAGCCATATATAAAAAATTTGTACACTAATAGAGGTTCCTATACATGGTAAATACCATTATTCAATACTTACCTTACCGATATGCAGTTGTTAGTAACATTGTATTGAACGAAACATACCATAATGTAGTGCCCAATACCGTAACATTGTTATTAATTAACCATTACATAGTGCTATGTACCCTTTCTCTATGATTAACATACAATTATGTGGAACCGCTTACCCTTATGTAGTGCCTTTAACCATCACACAGTTCTTGAAAAATTGGATCACCCTTACAAAGGTCACTCTTAAACTTCCATATCACAATCAAGAGGTATTTTACCCATTACATGTTATAAAAAATGGGTTTCCACATAGTTATGTCTTATAAAACCCATTTACCGTTACATGAAGCCGTTATATAATTTATAATGTGTTTTTTATTGGAAAATAAAATTTTATCTTTTAAACACATAAAACTTAAAAACAAAATAGGGTATTATTATAATTTAATATTTGGGAATATTATAATTCTCCCACTCTAATGACTTATTATCACCTAGAAGTAAATCGAGATGTACTTCTTAAGCAACTCAGACTACTAATCTCAAACATCAGACTCCTCACATGTCTACTCCCAGATCAACGCATTCTACCATTTATTAAATAATAGTGGTATCATTCTAACTTATAAGGCTTCCTATCTCTATTCTATAATCCACATCGGATGCGCCAAATGATAATTTTTAGGATCCTACTCAACATCGTCAAAATCAATGACATGCATTGAATTAGAAAATTTACCATGGAACTAAGCCACATGAAACATTCCATGAATTACACGATACATTAGAGAAAGGGAAAACATTATTACACTCTTATAATCTATTTTGTGATCACGAAAGGTGTAGAAAACAATTATAACAGCCTCCCTTGCATCCAAAAACAATGATTCCTTAGAAGAGGTGACACTCTCAAGAATATAAATTCACCAAAAGTATACTCCAAGGGTCATATCTTTATGTCTTCGTATGATCATTTTATACTTTGAGAATTAACCAACTTCATCTGGATAAAATGTATACGCTCTGGGGTTTCCGACACCAGGATTGGCCCCAAAAATATTTTCTCTCCCACCTCATTCCAAAAAAATAATTAGTACCTTGGTCATATATAGATATCCTTAATTAGTGCCATATATATATAATTATAGAAAATATTATTGTATATAAACTCCACAAAGGCTAGGTTATCATCCCAAGATTCATCAAATTTTAGAACAAATACTATGAGAATATCCATTAGTATATGAATTTTCCATTTTTATTGTTCTTCTGTCTAGGGATTTTATATTGTGCTCCATCTCGGTGGAGTCCCAAGGTCCCTCTACAAGCCCTTCCAAAAGTATAGCAGCAAACATGTGTATCTATTAGATACTATGATCATGGGTAATCTATATAAGTGTATGTACATAAATATCTCCCATATATTAAACTACGTGAGACTCTTTGATTGGTAATAATTGACCCACCTTCCTTAGTAAATTGAACATCACCAAAACAACATCATGACTCCTTGGGGTCATAATGTACCCCGTCACAAATACCATTATGACTTCCTCCCTCTGCTACACTATTACTAAAAATGGGTAAAGAAACCACAAGGATGTTGATTCTTGTCCTTTATCCTTCTGGTGGTAAGGCATTTGGAACCATACTAGAAAAATGTCCCATTTAATTCCTTTCCACAAGAACTATCTCCTGTTGTTGTTGAACATATTTGTCACACCAAGTAGAACTTCTCATCTCGAGCTGTGGAAGTCTCTCATCTGATACTCTATAATTTAATATGGGAATAAAACTCTCCCATGATCAATAATCTTATCATCTTAGACCATTGACCACCCAAATATTTGGTCACTTTTATGTAGTTGTTATGTCATCACAATACACTCTAGCTTTGACTCTAGACTAGCCATCATCCATTCTTCAAGAGAAGTTGTGACCACCAATGGAGTACAATTTATTAATCCATAACCTTTAGAATAATTTATACTCCAATATAATATCCATATCATCTATAACCACCACACCAATGAGGGATTCCCACCATGACCCTACTCAGTCTTTACCCTATGGCTAGGATAACATGAAATTATGACACCCTTACGATGTAAAAAACCATTTTCAATGTTAATATTCTTCTCATAATCCACGCAAATCCCCAATATAATGTTTAGGTACAAATTTGATAATATATTTTGAAGGATAATGTGGTTAGTAGAGAAAAAAACCTCTTTCAAAATAGATAGTATCACCTACACATCATAGCATGGACTATGGATGACAACTCGAAATTCTCGGTATGTCATCTCTGCTCATCGGTTCGGAACTGAAATCACCCACAAGCTACTACTTAATACCTCTATATTAGTACTACTCTCAAACCAATTCTTGATGCATTAAAATTCACCACATATCCAATATCAGGATTAGTTGGTGTTAGTACTAGAGATGTAGTCAACCTCCTCTTTATTTAATGGAATTCCACTACAATTTTTTTTGACACCCTAAACATTAATCCCTTCTTCCTTAATATAGTCATGGGTGTCGATAATCCATAGAAGTACATGATAATTGATTTATGATATTATGAAAATCATGGGAACTTACTCATCTTCAACATTTTTTGGTATTGTTCCCAAAACATGACCACCTCTAATTTCTATAGGTCTAGGGATATACCTAAATTTAAAAATTCCTTCCTCCAAGAACTTCACCTCCGAAATCCAAAAGTAAATCATAGAAAATTGTTGTAAATATGATACTCATGAAGAATAATTGAGACTATCTAAAGGTTTATATAATTATTCTCTAGTTTATTTTAATGTATGTGGATTTCCTTGATTAATACCCTGATTAATGAGTCAAGATATGGGTGGATGATCTTGTTAATGAGAGCCTTGAATACATCTAGAACATCTGTTAGTCGAAATGGTATCAGAATGTTATCATAAAACCAATTCCTACATTGAAACACGATCTTCATAATTACCTCCCCTCTTCTCACTTTAAGAGATATCCCGATTAGAAATCGATAATGGAGAACCACAAAGCTCCCAATAAATGATAGAAAATGCGACTAATCCTGTGAAATGGCTATTTTTTCACCATCACATAGTTTAACTTTTGTTATCCAATTTTAAATCAAATAAATATATCATATTTTATTTATAAAAACATAGGTGAATCTAATGGTGAATAAATATTCCCTACCAATCACTTTTGCTCCAAGTCATCAAGATAAAACATGAGCTTTTGCACCTCAGTTTTCTCCATACAACATGGGTGTATCAAAATGGGGTTTACAGCCTAAATACAACATATCTAGATTTCTAATCCTCTATTAAGTGGATGTATTATGAAGTCAACTGGAAATATGTATTGATGGATATATATGAATGGAGGTAATGTAAAGCGGTTCTTATTAATCCCACAGAAAGAGTCAAGCCTGCTATTTGTGATGTGATCATCCCAAGATAACTCAAGTCAAGTCCAAATCTTCTTTCTCCTTCTTCCCAATCTTTGGTCATCATGTAACCCTCTCCATTTGGTGAGGTTAATGATAATGGAATATGATATAAATCTATGCAAGAAAAAATTATGGTTAGCTATTCCCTGGGGAGAATCCCATTGAATCTTGTAGACTAAAGAATCTTCAGTTCCCACATATGTCCATAATTAGTAATTAATATGGTATACACTATGATATGGTAATGATAATACAGTTTCATTCCAAAAATTATATAGATTGTAACTAACTCTATGGATAACATTGCCATTAATTGTGAATATGTGAATCAATAAAAATCACCAATATAGGACAAGGCATTACATATTGTATACTCAATCATGATCATATATCATAACGTATGCTATCCCTCACTACCATCCACTGTAGTCTGATCCACAACATAGATATGGAATGCATTATATTCATGACCATGTATCTATTAAGCAAGACTCTGATGAGTCAATATCTAGGCTTACGGTTGAAAAATCTAACCATATTATCAATTCAAATATCATGACCACCCTCCACCTCTATGGGGAATCCACATATAATCTTTAGAGGAAAAATACTACAACACCCTGACCCAAGTTACCCAGAGCCGATGCATTATTTTGATACATTGGCATGATTACAAGGAATCATGTCCCCAAGATCTAATCAGTTTAGCAGTCTTGAAAAATAGATTACATTGATGAAAATCACATTACACTTTCTAAAATAAAACACAAAATAAAAAATACTTTGAGAACACCATTATTTCCCTAGCTTAACCCTGTATATCAATCATAATACACTTCATGGAATCCTGGGAAAATAAAACATAAGAAAGGGGTGAGCTCAGATGCTTAGTAAAGGTAAATAATATAGAGGAAGCAAAAAACATTTAAGGAAATGTGTGTAATAAAAAACATCCTTTTAAACATAATATGGAAAAAAATTAATCAAATATTACCATATAACCATGCACATTCATATTCTACTAGTCAATTAATTACATTTAACAACTAATTTCATTACAAGGGAATGCATAATGTCAGCCATTATATCCACATAGTCAACGCATTGTCCAAATAATAAAAATAAAATTTTGTCAAGGTCTTGTGCCAAAAAACTATTTTGTCTCATGAGACCTATCAATGCATCTATGGGCTACATCAATCCTCTCCCGTCACTTACTACGTCTAATGAATTCCTCATATGAAAAGGTTGAAACATAACATAAACATTCATATTAAAACTAGTATACTAAATGTAATTAATTTATCCATAAACTATGAATGGTATAAAAATATAACATCCACAATCAAACATATCACAAAAAATTAAATACAATATGAATGATTCTATCAAAATAAATCAACTTCAAACAAGCATAAAATCCAATAATAGAAGTTGTCATAGTTTAAATCAAAACTATTTGAGAGAAATGTCGCATTCTACATTGAAATCATTTAGTTGTTTTATAATTATAAAAGAAAACATTTATTTAGAAAATGTTCATATAATATTGTAAGGGAATATTTAAAGGTGTTATAATAGAAAACTATAGTTTCACCTTCCATATAAGATAAAAAACATTCTTTCATTAATTTGTCAAAAAGGTCATAAAGTACCTTGTTTGGAAAATGACGGACGGATTCCTTTAAAATAATTTTATAAAATGTCAAACAATGGTATAAATGAATTTAATCCATACTTGATGAAATAGTAAAAATAAATTTGAAAAACATTTTTGAGAAACAGATATGTGGATGATAAAGAGGTCCCAGTAGATACTTACATATAAACAACCATGGATAATAAA
This sequence comes from Viscum album, assembly GCA_963277665.1. Taxonomy (NCBI): domain Eukaryota; kingdom Viridiplantae; phylum Streptophyta; class Magnoliopsida; order Santalales; family Viscaceae; genus Viscum; species Viscum album. The sequence goes on from CAUJRU010000001.1 coordinate 9,777,762, forward strand.
GAGATTGAAAAATTAACCCTTACCTTGTACTTTAATTTAGTCGAGGGTATGTTTAAACTCTTGTATAATGACCATAGTATGTCATTAAATTATACCAGAACCATATTAATATCTATGATATCATATATTATTCATTTATTACTTTATACTAACCATTTAATAAAAATTTCTATGTTAAAGTAACATTTCAGGAAATAATCGCTTTCTTTATCGTACATGTTTTAACTTGTAATTCTTGACCGAATCACATAGATCATGATTTAAATACTTAAAAAAACATGATTTATATATTATATATATTCAGAATATAGATTTTTATATTAGATAGATATATTAAATGAAAACATTTTTCATGGAGATGGTAGTTCGTACGTACGCATGAACGTTGTTTCCATTTTCTTATCTTATAGTATGGAAGTAAACAACATTTATTTTTCTACATAAATATTTTTTATTCCAGTATAAATTTTATTTCATATAACTCATAATTAATCAATATATATATTTTTATAAAATAATTTTAAGAGTGACTGTTGAATATGAATCTCATCGCGTCGTAGAGACGGTAAGCCGTAAGTATGCATGAGCGACAATATCATCCAATAGATGGTGAAACAGGGTTTAATTAGATGGTATATTACATATAAAAAATCATTAATAGGTTATATTCATTATTTAAAATAATTATATTCATTATTATACCCATCCAAAAAATGTAGTGTTTAATAACAATCTACACCCCGACGTGGGGACGGTAAGCCGTACATACACACGTATAGTGGCCTTTTCATTCATAGGATAGATAGAATAATGAATATGGTTGTACCATATCTATAATAAAATCATAGTACATAGAAGGTAATTTAGTTATTATTTTGGTATGATAACAACAAATAAATAGGAAGTAGAAGAAGAAACTAACTTTGAAAGAGGTGATTAAATAGTTACCTCTTCTTCATGAATCTCCTTTTGATTTGAACAAAAGGGATCATTTGGTTGGATTTATGATCAACTTAGGGCCTATAGGTTGATGTGAGGGTAGTTGGGAGGATATTTGTGTAGGTTTTGTCTGAGACCAAAGGATTTGGAGTTGTGAATTTAATAGAAGGGGAGGTCCCTTTTTATAAGAGAGGTGAGCGGAACTTTAGGAAAATATTGAAATATTATTTTATTATAAATTAATTTTCGGGTTTTAATAGCTCCAAATGGATTTATTTCTTGGATAAGGTGGTTATGGGTATAAATAACTTCAACCAATAGGTTTTAGAATAGTTTATATCACAATATTAACCTTATCATTTAGAATTAACTCTTGGTTAAATATTTTAACATTTGCGATATCTCTTTATATTTTTATATTAATGGTTATTAAAAATACTATAAAATTAAAAGATAACATTAAGTGGTTCATTAATGATATATCTAACTTTATCTAAGTCCTTTGGAAGATCATTAGGATTTTAGAAATATTATATCTTTTGATAAAATAGTATTTGTTTTAAAAACCAATTTATTTCAATTTTGAAACTATTTAGTATTTGTGTTTGGGAAAGTCATAAAAATATTATTTCTTAAAACAGAATAAATTAAATCAGTCCTAACATGTAATATTCACCTTTAAATTCATATAATGCATCAAAAGTATCAATTTACCTTTATGTGAATATTTATAATATCAATTATTTTAATCAATTATTAATAAGGTAATTACAGGATCATCATTGTGTCGTAAATAAATTTAATTATTTAAAGTATAAAAATTATAAATAAAATACAATGAGGTAGGAAATACTTTTATATTTCTTTGGAATATTTATAGTCAAATTTTTCTTCTGTATAACTTTATATTAAAAGTGGTTTTGTCACTAAAATTACAATTTAACACTTTTATCTCTTCTTAAATAAAATTTAATAAATTTCCTAATATAATACAAGTTGATAAAAAGGATAATATTTTAATCCAGAGGATTATTTTGGTCTAAATAAACTTATCCAATAAAAGAAGTACATGTGTTAGGGTAATTATAATATTATTTTTACCTTTAATTACACTATTTTCTTTTTACATTGGTAAATAAAATTCAAAAGTCATTGTTCACCAAATAATATTTTCATTGTATTGATCCACATTTTACTTACTGATTTCAACCACGACTCTTGAATTTTTGAAAATCAATTTACAGAATCGTTAAAATTACGTTTTATGAAAATTTTCAATTGTGGTTAGAAGTTGGGTAAAAGATGGTAAAAAGGTTCAATAAAATTTTATATGTCTATGCTTATTATAAAATGACTCCAATGAATTAAATTGTACTAATATATATATTATGTATCTATTTTTACATTAAGATAAACTTTTAATTAAAAATTATTTAAATGAAAAAGTCCGTTTTTATCTACAACGTAGTGTTTTTACTGTTCAGAAAAAATTGAATGTTTTCAAAAAAATACCAAAAATGCACCCAAAGATAATTTTGATATTCCAAATTCAAAAATGATTTCAATTTACCAAATTCAAATAAAATAATTTTCATTAATTTAAAATTAATTTCTGCTCCCAAAACAAGAAATTGGGTTTTATAAAATCAAAAACTATCAAAATATTGATATGTGTTTATGTCCAATTTATATGTAAAATTACTTCCAATGACCAAAATTGGATTAAATGATAGAAATATAATCTTACTGTACTTAAAAACCATTCAAATTTATACTTTAACACTAAAATTTGTTTTGATTTAAAAAGTTGTTTCCAATTAAAATTTAGTAGTTTTCACTATTTATCAAAATATGAAAGTTATCAGAAAAATATCAAAAATTTATCGAAACTAAATTTGTATGTCCTATTTCTAAAGAAGTAGTTTATTTTTTTAAATTTAATATATAAAAGTCTCAAATATTGGATTTAAAAAGGGTTCTCTATTAAAAGGCTGTAAAGTTGCATTTTTTTAAAATACTTCCTTTATCTGAAAAATTGAATAAGTTCTTATATTATGTTTAATAAACACATAATATGGATGTTAAAATTATATGTTTTATATAAAATTCAAAATCCAGTCAATGCTATTCATAACCACTTTTTGAACGGCTAGTTTGGAATGTCGTGGTGTGCTCAAACTCGGTGTTGCGTGTAGTGCAAGCTATTAAAATACATTAATGATAAAATGTAGTATGAAATCATGGGGTGTTACGTTCTCCCTTTCATCAATAAATTGCATCATCACAATTTGAAAATGTTCTTAATGATAAAATTTTAAAAAAAGAAAATACCTTTTTGGAGAACCCACATCAGAAATTGGGTTAATAAAATTTATTATAAATAAGAGGGAAAGGGAAATGAAAAATTCACGACCAAATTATGATCTATAATAGGAATAAATTGGTGGAAATTAGAGATTCATAATTGGTGTAAAACAAAAAATATTTATTGGGAGTGATTGAGGTCTTCAATCACAAACAATTGAACAATAAATGGAATATTGAGGGCCTCAAAGCCATAAATCTATGTTGATTTAAAATATCATCGGTTCAACAAAACATAACGTATTAGGATAACACATTTTTTGTTATAATATCACTTCAATAAAGATTAATAATTAATTTTTTCATAGAATAAGAGAAAAAATACTTAACATGTAGAGTTCCATCCTTCAACTAACTTCTACAACAAACTCGTCTTTCACTCCAAAAGATAATAGAATTCAAAAATATTATATTTAAACTAATTGTATAGAGATATAAAAAATGAATTTATAATTCATCTTTCAAACCACTAAAAGACAAAATTATATATAATAGGACATCACATAGGCCAGTGGTTGGTGATGCACCCTTGTCACCCTTCGGTTTCGGGTTTATGTCTTGCGGCCATGCTGAACTTGATGGGTTGTCACCCGATCTCCATGTTGTCATTTTTATAACAATAAAGAAATAATCATAAGAAATGATTTAACCTTAAAAAATATTATACAATGTCCAACATAACCCATTCTAGACATTAGAAATATCCAAAATACATCTGTGTAAATTGACAGTAGAAAATTTAAAAGGAAGACAAACAAAATGAAGAAAGCTTTTTTCCACAGAATAACATGTGAATACCTTCATCATGTATTCACTTAAAAATGGTAACACCCTGAATTACCATAAAACCATATTGAATACATTCATTCTACCATGTTCCTTATAGAATACTAGATATACTCCTTAAATCCAAAATTTTTTAATACTCCAACAATGATGGAATAAACAAACAATTAATCAATTACAAGATAGTAAAAAATATCCAATATAATATATCCAAATCAACCATATCATATTCAAAAATCAGTACCTCAGCCTCAGGTGTATTTTAGGTTTTATCTCTCTATCAACCATATATTTTCCAAAAAGTTTAACCAGCTATTGAGTCACTTTTCTTGGTACCACACAATCTCAAATCATTAATGAAATTGTACTACAATACAATACTTATATACTCTATAATTATTATAAATTTTAAATCATTAATACAATACTCAAATTACAAAATTATTTAATTACAACATAAGAAAACTAATCATTCCTCTTATTCTGCGGTATTGTTATAACATGGTTATTATCTAATGGCATCATTTGGGGTATATTCTGATGATTGGTACATTGATTCTCGTAATGTCCCAACTCCGTGAAGATGAAGAATTTTAAATTTTAAATTTTTTTATTATCCTTGTAATCATGAACATGGTTTCATTTTTCTCCACACTTATAAGAAACTCACATTCCTTTCAAGCATTTACCAAGTTTATTCATTCCAAAGTTATCATATATGGGAAAATCCTTCATTCTCTTCATCCCTTTATACATCTTTCTCTCTTCCATCCTATTTTTCTCTGGATTCCCTTCAAATCAATATGACTCAAAGAATTATTTACTTATCTTATTAACACAGGATACTATTTCCTCATATGATGAGAACACATGGGATGATATTTCTGTTAAACATGTTTGCTTAAGACCATGAAATTTATTATCTTTTATACACTTTGGATCATGCGTATTTTTGGAGTTCTCATTCCTTCTACTGGGAAACATTCATAAATAACGACATACAATATGTTAGATCATATCAAAATGTATAATCCAAAAACAAGAAAAATTCTCAACATTAATTGAAGATTTATACACATCTGGTTTAATAATCATAAAAATTTCATTTTTGCTGAAATATTTATACATAATTTTTTTATAAAGGCTTGTAAAGAAAATGTGAATTATCTTGAGCATATACGCATGGAGTGTCGTAACCAAGAGTGCAACAATGCCCGTTATCATGTACCGGTTCCCATTCCAGTATTTCTCAAAGTGGTGTTTTCAGGTATTCGCCCAATATACATCTATGACAATGCCACCTCTACTAGCTCGTATCCAGACATGGATGTATTTCATGGAAAATTCACTAAATCTATACATTACCAAAATTCTAGAATGTTGTTCTATACTAATCCTCAATGTTTATCTTTGGTTAATGTTCTCTAATCATAGTTTTTATAAATCTAGTTTCCAAGGATTATTCTAAACTTCATATGATGCCAACTATAACAGCACAACCCTAGTTACCATGATATGGTGCATTATTTTAATATATTGGTGTGATTATAAGGAATCACATCCCGAAGGACTGATCAGTTTAGCAGTCTTGGAAAAAAGATTACATTCATGATCTTCATATTAAACTTTATAAAATAAATCAAAACATAAATAATAATTTTAGAAAACCATTATTCTCCTTGATTAACCCTATATATCAATCATAATACACTTCTTGGCATCTTGGGAAAATAAGATATAAGAAAGGGGTGAGCTCAGATGCTCAGTAGAGGGTAAATAATTTTTCAGAAGCTATAAAAATTTAAGGTTAGATGTTTAATAAAAAAACATCCTTTTATACATAATCTAGAACATAATATGGAAAAAAAAATTACCATATAAACATGAAAATGGACATTCTACTAGTTGAAAAATCCCATGTAATAACTCATTTCATAATGAGTGAATGCATAATGTCAGACATCATAACCACATAGTCAAAGCCTTGAGCCAAGACTGAAAATAAAAATTTTGTCAAGGCCATGTGCCAAGACACTAATTTGTCGCATGAGACCTACCGTTGCATCGAGGGTCTATAATGGGCCCCTCTCGTCACTAACTACATCAAATGCATTCCTCAGATGAAAACTTTTAAACATAAAATAAACATTCGTATTAAAACTAGCATACGAAATGTTAATAATTTTACTATAAACCATTAATAGTATAAAAATAGCACATCCAAATTCCAAAATATAAAAAAAAATCAATACAATATGGATGATTCTATCATAATAAATCAACTTCCAACAAATATAAAATCCAAGAAAAGGATGTTGACATATATGAAATCATAACTATTTGAGAGAAATATATATTTCTACTTTGAAATCATTTAAAACTTTTATAATTATAAATTATTTTTTTAAAAAAATTTAATATAATCTTGTACGGGATTCTTTGAAGGTGTTATAATGACAGAAAATATCTGCACCAACCGTGTTAGTTAAAAAACATTCTTTCCTTAATTTTTCGAAAAGTTCATACAGTACCTTGTTCGGAAAATGACGGAATGATTCCTTTAAATTAATTTTATAAAAATTAAAACAAGGGTATAAATGACATTAATCCATATTCTATAAAATAGTAAAAAAATGTTTTGTAATAGATTTTTAAGAAACACAGATGTGGATGACAAATCAGTCACAATAGATACTTACGTAAAACAACCACCGATAATAAAGAGATAGTAAGATTAACCCTTACCTTGTACATTTCTTTAGTTGAGGGTACGTTTACCCTCGTGTATAATGACCATAGTATGTTATTAAGTTATACAAAAACCATATTAACATTTACGATATCATATCTGATTCATTTATTACATTATACTACCCATTAAATAATAATTTCAATGTTATTGTAACATTACGTATATGAATCTATTTCTTTATCGTACATGTATTAATTGTTATTCAATATATTATCACTTATATAATTATTTACATAGTTACATAATATAAAAAATGTTTTATATATAATATATATTCAGAATATAAATATGTACAATAGATAGATCTATTAAATGGAAACATCATTCATCGATATGGTAGTTCATACGTACGCATGAACGTTGTTTCCATTTTATTATCATATTGTATGGAGGTAAGTAAATGACGTATAATTTTATACATAAATATATATTATTCTAGTATAAATATTATTTCGTATACATCATAATTAATCAATATATACATATTTATAAAAATTCGTGAAGGGTGATCGTTGAAGATAACTCTCATCGCGTCATGGAGATGGTAAGTCGTACGTACACACGAGCAACAATATCATCCTATAGAATGTTAAATGGCATTAAATTTGATTTTATATTACATATAAATAATAATTAACATGTTATATTCGTTATTTACATTAATTATACTCATTATTATACCCATCCAAAAAATGTATTGTTGAATAACAATCTATATCGTGATGTGTAGATAGTAAGTCGTACGTATGCACGTATTGTAACATTATCATTAATTGGATGGATAGAATAATGAATATAATTGTACCATATTTAAAATAATATCGCAATACGTAGATGGTACTGGATTTTCTATTTTGGTGTGGTAACAACAATGAAAGAGGAATAATAAGAAGAAACAGACTTTGAAATAGGTGATAAAATAATTACCTCTTCTTCAGATGTTTTCTTTTTATTTGAACAAAATGTATCCTTAGGCTAGATTTGTGATCAAAGTAAGGCCTCTGGGATTATGTGAGGGTAGTTGGGAGGAAATTGCATCAGGGGTTGGACGAACCAATAGTATTTTCAGGTGTGAATTTTAGAGTAGTGGAGGTGGCCTTTTATAAGAGAGGTGATGGTCACTTTAGAAAAAACATGAAATATTATTTTATTATAAAATAATTTTCGATTTTTAATAGATCCAGATGGATTTATTTCGAGGATAAGGTGGGGATAGTTAGAAATAACTTCAACAAATATGTTTTAGACAAGTTTATATTACCATATTAACTTTTTCTTTTAGATTTAACTCTTGGTTAAATAGTTTAACATTTACCATGTTTCCTTTTATTTTTATATTACATGGGTAATAAACATACTATAAAATGCCAAGGGAACCTCAAGTTTTTCATTAATGATAATTTTATAATTATATAAGTCCTTTTTCTGAAACTTATATATTTAGGAATATTATATCATCTAATAAAATTTTATTTGTTTTAAAAAATCATTTATTTCAATTTTGACAATATTTAGTATTTGGTTTTTGGGAAAGCCATAAAAATATTATATCTTCAAAAAACAAATTTAATAAATAAAAAAATGTCTTATTCACTTATATAATTCATGGAAATCATTAAAAGTCTCAATTTAGATTTATTTTAATATTTATAATATCAATTGTTTTAATATTTTATTAATAAGGTGGTAACTGCATCATCATTGTTTTGTAATGAAATTTAATTATTTAATTTCTAAAAATTATAAATAAAATACAGTGATGTAGGAAATTATTTTAGCTTTCTAATGAATACTTAAAGTTGAATTTAGCTTATGTATAACCCTATATGGAAAATGGTTTAGTTATTGAAATTATAATTAACACTTTTAACTCTTTTTTAAATAAAATTTAATAAATTTCTTAATCTAATCGATGTGGATCAAGAAGAATCATATTTTTTTCATAACGATGATTTTGGTCGAAATATACTTATACAAGAGAATTAGTACATGTTTTAGATTAATTATAATATCCTTTTTTACCTTTAATTCCCCTATTTAGTTTTAACCATGGAAAATGAAAAACAAGTCACTATTCACCAAAATTTATTTTCATCCTATTGAACCACATTTTACATACTGATGCCAACTGTGTATCTCGGATTTTTGAAATTAAATTCATAGAAGCGGTAAAATTATGTTTTAAGTTAATTGGAAAATGTGCCTAACTGACTGAAAATTATTTTTTATTTTATTATCGAATATCTTTTAATGGAAAATTGAGAACCATTGAGTCCATCAAAACAACCAAAACAACAGCATAAAAGACCACAAATAGAACATGTCCTACCTCGCCTCAGTAGCTACATCATTAGTAGGCCCCCACCAAGCATGAGAACTCGTTAAATAGTCCTGTGCAAGGATGTACGGGCACTGAAATGAGGGCCAGGCCATACCCTATCAGTTTTATACTCCATGTGCCATTCAGAAGTGATGACCTCAGACTCTAATCCCCATCTGAAGAAGAACCATATAAAATGTAAGAATTGGAACACCAAAAAAATATCAAGTCGCACAAACTGATAATTAAAACCTCATCTCAAGAACTAGGAAAAGTGAGAATCCAATTATTAACTAGGAAATGTTAAAGTAGCATCATTGAAGAAAAATATAATTCTGCCAGAATCCATATACCTATGAAACTTCCAGGAAATAGCGGTTACCTGAGTGTACGAATGTTCACTTATATGTCTAAAAATATTATAAAATGACTCCAATGAATTACATTGGACTAATATAAGTATTATGTATCTATTTTGACATTAATATATATTTTTAATTAAAAATAATTATTTAAATGAAAAGGTCGGGTTTTATCTACAACACAATGTTTTCACTATTCATCAAAAATTGAATGTTTTCAAAAAAAAATACAACAAATTCACCCAATGATTATTTTGTTATACCAAATTAAAAAATCATATCAATTTTAACACATTCAAAACATAGAAGTTTCATTAATTTAAAATTAATTCCTATTGTCAGAATAAGAAAGCAGGATTTTGAGAAATAAAAATTATCAATAGATTGATATGTATTTATGTCCAATTTAATTGAAAAATTAAATCCATTTAAAAACATTGTATTAAATGATTAAAATATAATCTAAATATAATTCAAAACCATTAAAATATATAATATAACTCTATAAATTATTTTGATTAAAAAAGTTGTTTTCAATTGAAATTTAGTATTTTTCACTATTCATCAAAATATGAATGTTATCAAAAAAACACCAAAAATTTATTGAATGTAAATTTTTATGTCTTGATTCAAAAGAGAAAGTTTATTTTGTCAAATTTAATATTTTAAATTGTCAACTATTGGATTTAAAATGGTTCTCCATTAAAAGGCGGTAAAATTGGATTTTTTGAAAAATACATCCTTTATCAGAAAAATTGAATTTTTCCTTATCTTATGTATAAGAAACACATAATATAGATGATAAAATTATTTGTAGTATATAAAATTCAAAATGATGTTAATATTATTCATAACAGCTTTTTTAACGACTAGTTTGGTATGTCTAGATGAGCTTGAACTCGGTGTTGTGTGTAGTCCAAGCTATTGAATTACATTAACGAGATAACATACTATGAAATATTACGGTGTTACAAATACTATTGTTTTCCTAGATTTTCACACAACAAACACATTCAATGAGGTGATGTACTAAAATAAAAATATCATTTGACTTTCTATAGTTAATGTTCTATGAAACTCCTCCTAATGTGACTAATAAAGCAAAAATCTACATGAATTATGTACCATTTTTCTGATATGAGTCATTATCCTTCCTATTCCTAATTGTAGAAAAATATCCATTTGTATTGAGAATGATATTAGTCATTGGATTACTATAGTTTCGAAGTAAACTTGGTTTTTCCCCCCATAGCCCCTTCCCAAATGTCAAGGACATCTGAAGAACCTATGTGTATATCATTAGATAAATCCAATAACTGTATGCCTATGATTTTTTCAGAGTACTATCTAAAATATCTGATCCATTTTGACCACAATACCATCTTACAATGGAGAAAAGTTAATTAACTCTATAAATTGAGTAGAATACGTAGAGAGTGTCATAGAACCATGTTCTAACTCTATGAACCTGTGGGCTTGGGACACCTTCTTCATTTCTATAAGTATTGATCAAGAAAAAACCATCAATGTCACCCATGAAATATTGTATCATCTTACAGCATGACTCGTGACATTCCACCATATCCTGGAGGTTCCCTATACTATGAAGATCACTAAAATATCTCACCCAACCCTAGAAGTTTTGACTATCTAGAAAATTATCTCAATAAAGTCCATCTAGTCTTCTAAATAATATGGGGCACAAGAACCCTATAATTCTAGAGGAGGTTTAATAATGATATTCAAAACATGATTGGTCATATCCCTATGAATGATCTCACTTTAGATAGTAAAAATATAAAAGGGACCCAACTAAATGAGCTATACCATCTGAATTACATATTCCAGTACATGGGTGTGTTGGGGTATATCCTACTGCACTATGGGTGGTGGAACGAGAGCATCATGAACTTCCACAACTAGTGGTCCAATCAAACATTTAAAAGAAATATTCTATTAAACAAATATAAAATTATAAAAATAAATATATCATAACCATTCAATGTGATCTCACAAGGTTCTCATAGGATTTTACCAATAACCAATTGTATAACCTTGTGATCATTTACCTTGGACTCTAACCCTTCATGTTAGTTGTATCCCTTATATATATTCCAAAACAATAGCATTACCATTTTAACTAATTAATTTCATTATCGATATATCACGAAAATAAGGAAAAGATATATATCATGTAGTAGAGAATTTATCCAGAATTGATATCAGAAAACAAGGAATTTAATTAGATTATTACTATACAATACCACAACTATTTTTATATGACATGTGAACAATAGTGACTGATCGTGATATATGAAAACACCTAAAATAAAATAAAAGTAGTACAATATATCTCATCCATGGAAACATATAGGTCTATTACAGGTGTACTAGCCCGGAAAATAGAAACTGTCCTTCTCTAGTCCAACACAATTATATCATTTCTACTATATCAATGTTTAGTTCAAAAGAAAACAAGACAACTGGTTCACTAACATAATTTTGTGACATCTTGACCCGAACCATCAGTTTTGGGATGAAGTGTCACAATACATCATAAATTCCACACAATATATATGGGGTTTCCAACTATCAGCATGGTTCTATGTCAATTAGTGGGGATATAATACCCTCAATATCAACGCATAGAAAAACAACAAATAATAACAATAAAATATATTAAAATTTGATTAAAGTGTGGAAAATGAATGGCCCCATACATTTCATACAAAAAGCTAAACAATGGGTTATCAAGGAGGAAATCCAAGAAAAATTAATAAAATAATATAAATAAATAAATAAACTATTATTATCCCCTGTTCTATCATTTTTCTTCCTACAAATCCATGCTCTACTGCATTTCCATCTGTTGTGGGCCACATTCCCTTATTTAGATCAATATAAATGAAATCAACATGTTCTTTGAGATCTCATTCAATGTATGAGTATGAAACCAATTATGGCTCAACCAATGTGTCCTTAACCAATGTGAACATGTATATAAAGCATATTTCCTGGTATTAGTATATTCGAGAGTAAAAATAACAATTAAAAATATATTATATGAGAAGATGTTTGCTAACAAAGATGATATAAACCCCCTGTTGTACCGAATTTAATTCCATGTTGAAATGATTATTAAGGATGTCAAATTTGATATGTAATATCCTCAATAATATTGTCATGTCACTTGGAATCCATAAGTCACCGAGTGAACATTCTACTAAACATCCACGAGTCAACGAGTTGACAAGATACTCATAATCCACATGGAATCAAGTAGATGTTGTACAAAGAATCCAAAAGGCATATAGTTTTGGAATGTTCCATTATAGTCCAAAAGGAATTGAATTTTATCTTGGTAAAACAAGGCTATCATTCACAACCTTCATTGTCATTACATATCATTCACACTTCCCCTTAATGGGGTAATAATAGCATGATGGTCACTTGTCTCGTGTACAAAGAGTAAAACCTATAAAGAAAAGGGATTTCATGACAAGGTAATGTGTTATAAACATATATATAATATCATCATGGGTATCATAGGAGAAAAAAAACATCATGTGAAGCAATATTGGGCATGGTTAAAGTATACTACAATAAGCCACTGGGAAGATATAACATATCTAAGTAACATGGAAATGAAATAAACCAAAATAAGTTACCGTCAATAGAGAACAAAACCATGAAAAATCATAATATTAACCATGATAAAAATTTTATACATGATCCTTAGAATATAAGGAACTTCCCGACTCAATAATGTTTATATCAACATTAAGGATAAACCAGTATGTGTTGTTTGAATGCTATAGTGGAATCTTTTACAACCGAGTACCCCACCTCAAGGTCATTATTATCAAAGTTGTTGACCAATAAATGTTCAAGGTTTTTCATAGGATCCTATCTCTAATTCCGAATATTTGTTTGAGAAAAATTAAATAAAATACCAATTTGATAATAGCTTGTATCTCTTGAATAATTTTCAAATAATCAAAATATTCAACAAATGTGTTAGAGGTTCTATTTTCAATAAAAATAATAAAACCACCTGAGATAATGTTATATATATCAAAAATAATTTTAATTTTTTAATCCTTCATCATTATACGTTCACAATTCAAGATAATGATTCTTTTTTTATCGTAGATAATATCCTGGTTACAATGCTTTGTGAAATAGCTGCAAAAAGTTCGAGATTATTTTATTTGAGAATAATTTAATCTATTTCTCCAATAGTATTCATTCACGATTCACATGTAATTAATAGATAATAAAATAAATATTTTCCTACCTAGAATTATCCCACATTGGTGCTTCATCAAGAATATGACAAAGAGAAAAAGGGTATGGGTGCCTTGAATTTTGTGGGAATGTCATAGTTTTTTTTCATGAGATTTACTAAACAAGAAAATGTGAATCATTAGCCTACTCAAACATAAAATGTTAAATAAAAACTAATGGGAGGAATGATATAAAATTTTAGGAAACAATAAATTGATACATGGTTTCACCATTAAAACAAAATATAACATAAAACTATTTTATTTGTGTTTTAATCCTTTAAAAAGAACAGAGGTTTTGATTTCATCTGTAAACATCGATTTAAGGAGGCATGATCCAAATGAAGTAAATTAATTAATTTTTTGAATTTAATTATATTCAAGTGGGACACATATGTTTCCCATGGAAGAATAATATGAAAAAACGACCAAATACTATAAACGAGTTATGTTTATCTATGAGGTATGTGTTCTATAAGGGAAAATTTGGGTTTCCTTATATAGTGGTTGGTACCCTTACCCAAAACCATTATACGGTGATGTACTCTTAAAAAATACCCATTAACCATTATGTTGGTACCCTTATGAACCATGTTACCCTTACACAGTGCCTAGTTACCCTTACCTGGTGAATGGGTACCGTTACTCTTGTTCCCCTATGTGGATTGAACTCTTACGCAACCCTTACCTACCCATATGTAATGGTCATCAAATTTAACACCATGATTAATAAGTGTGTAATATATATATATATATAAATGATTCCATCATAAATTATGGATAATTATATCAAGCTGAATAACCTTTAGTAGATAGGGGATGTGTATTCCCAACACCAATATCTGGAAATAAAATTCATACATTAATTTTGGAAGCATAACAGGTTTACTTAATGATTCTTGGAAGGGTTTAATAAGAGTGAAAGGGGGTATATCATTAATTGGAAATCATAATGAATGTATCAGGGATGTGTAAAAACTTCTTCCAATATGAATAATCAGAAATAAAAAAACATAATGTAAATAATTTTCTTGAATGAGGAGGATGGGATCCATTACCTTGAGACGGAGATTCTAAAATCATTTTAAGAAAATCATAAGATCTTTAGAACTCCTTGGGAAGTATTTATATAATTATAGAGATATAAAATTCATTTTCAATGGGTTTTTAGTGATGAATATAATAGAGTTTCTACTGGTATTTATTGATAAAGTAGGATGATTTCTTTATTAATTTTAAAGCACAGGTTTTGGGAAATATATAATAAAATAAAATAAACCCACAATAAGTCCCATGGTTATTGAAATTTGATTAAAAAATTGAGTTTTTTATTATTTTATAGGATAAAAAACCGAAATAAATTATACAATACCATTGGTGTTTCTAAAGTGATTCATGTTCATAATGAATTGATTTTAAAAAGATAATATAAAATATATTTTTTGGAGTACGCATTAATGGTCTTTAAAATTTACCAAATAACATAAAAAAATATTTTTTAGTTCTAATCATAATTTAAAATTTAATTTATTTTATAGTATTTATTACATCCCTTTTGGGATTTAGTGTTTTTATAATACATATTGTATATTTAAGTTGTATTTTATCATAACATAGAAATTTTTAAGTCTCATAAAATTATAAATAATTAACTATTATAAAACATTGATATGATGTTTTAAAAAATTATATATATCTTTTCAATATAATTTTCTAAATATGAGTATTTAAACATTCAAATGAAAAATCTTTTTTACCAAAAAATTCTAGTGTTGTTATAATAACATCTTTCTAACCCATATAAAAATTAAATTATACTTCATTTAATAATGTTATAATTTATATTTAAATAAATATTATCTAATAATCATATTTTATAAATATAATATTTATTTCCTAAAATATTTAATTTCCCCAAATTTTTTTATTGAATATATATATATTACTACCAAAAATATAATTTTATTTTCATCATAGGAGAATCTTATTTTTGTCAGACTCATTAATTATTTATAAAGAAAAAATAATAGGGATAAATATTATAATTATTTTATTTAAATTAAATTATAAATATTCATAATAATCAGGTATATACATATTACCAATTATTAACCTAGAGTATGCTCTAAGGGTATGGTGTGTGATGGTGACACTTTATTAAGGTTGTTTAGAGCACATGGGGTAAGGTTGTGATATCGATAAACATAAAACTCTACTGATAATCGATTCTATCATATTTGTATTTGTTAATATTATATTGGGATTGGTTAAGGTAAAATATTACCAATGAAATCTCTCTTGGATTCTTTGATAGAACAAATTTATAGGTTATGATCCTTCTAGGTGAGGTTATCCCTTCATTCGTCTATATCAATTTGATTTATCATAACCCTTAATATTTTATAATCTTAATGGGCACTATACAATAACTATATTATGAAATATTGCTATTCTAAACATTCCATTGAATACAATGGTCATTAATGGTAGAAAAATTACCAATTTATTGTATATGTTCTTATAACTAAATTACTAAATAAGGAATTGATTCAGTCGAAAGGGAAATTTAATTTTTAAATGTTTGGTCCATTGAATTATTCCCCCTTGTAAATTATTCAATAAAAATTTTATTCCTATAGAAAAAAAAGATGAGGTTACTTCTATATAATATAATATTCTGGTTCCCATTTTGTTTCCCTCGTCTTTTGGTTCGATATCAGTATTTTGACCTGTGGAGTTTTCTTATTTCGTAGAAATTTTTCTCTATGATCTATGATGATCAATGAGTACTCCTTATATGAAAAATATTTATCCATGGGAATCATATCAATATTATGTACTTTTAGTGGTCTACTATTTAATTGATCTAGATGGATACATGGAGCACACCATGTACATAATATTGGTTTGTTGGGAGAGCCGACTAATAAGTCATAGCTCCAACATGTTCATGGATTTAAAAGGTGTCGATATATCCATGACTAGGCTTTAACTTATTCCAAAACCTCATAAAAGTTTTCCATGGATATGTATTATGAAACAATTTATCTCCACCATCAAAATATTGTTTAATTACGTCGATTTCAACATAACTTTTCTATTGAAATTATGTTTATTTCGTATGACGCAAAAATTGTTTGATCCTTCAAAATCATCTCATTGATATGATCAGTTCTAATCATCTTCCACTATCCAATAACATTCCATCATGTGAGATTAGGAAATATATTCCCATACAGTGACTCAGAAGATGACATTTTAATACTATATTGGAAACTTTTGTTATATGAGAACTCCACTAGAGGATAGTGTTGACCCTAACATCCTTGGAAATTCATTAGATCCATTCTCAGCATATCTTCTAGACTATAAATATTTCTATCATATGGACCATTCATCTAAGAGGGATATATTGTACTAAATTATCTTTATATCGAATACTTGTTCAAGGATTCTACAAAACATCAAGCTAATCCTTATATCGAGATCAGATACAATGTATGGTGTAACTATTAGATGTCTCAATGCTTCCCTTATGTATATTTTTATGAGTTATTCCAGAGAGAAATACTTCTTGATAGAAATTAAATTCACTAACATTATAAGGAAACTGTCTACCACACTGAAGGTATTGTTGCCTAAAGGTGACTTTGGAAGTCCTATGATGAAATCCATGGA
This sequence comes from Viscum album, assembly GCA_963277665.1. NCBI lineage: Eukaryota > Viridiplantae > Streptophyta > Magnoliopsida > Santalales > Viscaceae > Viscum > Viscum album. The sequence continues at coordinate 9,795,249 of CAUJRU010000001.1, forward strand.
TATGTTTTCCAATTTCCATATTAATATCATAAAAGGTATCACCATACAAATAAAATTTGGTCATTCATCCATGACTCATTTTCATAATAAGTATCATGATACAAATTCATCAATATCCCTCTTCATGTTATCCCAATATAAGTTTTTCATTATATATATATACATCAAATGTACACATATATGAATAGATATGGAAGAGATATGCGAACCATCAATATTTTCCTTCAACATTTCTGATTTTGATGGAACACATATCCATGTTCAAAACTAGATATATCCATTTTGAGAAATGATTAATTCAAAATTACTTATTATTTTTTTCTATAGAACCTCATCTTTTTGGTCCTCCATGATTCTCTCAAGAATGGATGGTTAATATTTTATCAGATATATGATATATGAAGATAATTTTATTATTCCCAAGTGAAAATATTCCACGTAAAAGAATATTGAATCTTTTTCAATCATCACCATCGATAGGGTTGTCAGATCATTTCTACCAAGATCAACTTCCACTTACATATCCTACCAAGGATGTGAAGGTATTGAACTATCATAATTCTTAATCATCTCTAATCATCACTTTTGGATCATATTTAGATACTTTTGATTGAATATATAATCGTGGATATTATGATCCGTAAATATGTCACACTTTAGCTAGTATAGATAAATACATCAAATATTTAATGTCAAGATCACTTTAACCAATAAAAGATCTTTTATTATAAAGTTATATTGATGAATATTTAATTAAGTTGGAATATAAGCTATAACCCTTTCATCATCTATGATTGAACAACCAAATCCCATTTTCGACTTATCATTATATATCACAAATCTTTCCCCACTGGTGGGTAATATGATCACTGGTGTGATTATTAACCACTTAATTAACTCTTTAAGTATCTCATCACATTCTATACTCAGAACAATAATTAACCAGATTTGAGTTATCTTGGTTTTTGGGCCTGAAAATCAAAAGTAGTTTCCAAAAAATGATAATACCAAGGTAATCCAAGGAATCTAGGGATCATAATCACAGATGTTGGTTTGTTCTATAATTCAATTGAATCTATTTTTTATGGATCCATATATATATTTAATTATTGGATAACATTCCTTATAAATGTGACATACTTAATTGAATGCAAACATTAACATTGCTCAATGTATATCTCTTCCTTTCGTGTGGACATCAATGTAGAATTCAAATTTTCCGTGTTTTCCTCCTTGATTTATAAGTAATTAAGAATATCACCTATAAGTACTACCAAATGTTTTGGAGGTCGTCCCCAAAGACTCTCTCTATTATTCTCGTGAATATATATGGTTAATTAGTGAATAAAAATAGAATTACATTGAACTTAAAGTCCCTATAAATTGTATAAAAGGAAGTTTTCTCTAGATATTCTATCTTCACCATTACTTGATAATACCCTGATCATAAATACCCCTTGAAGAAGTACTCACATCTATAAAGATAGAAAAATAACACCTCATTCAATATTTGTTGATACTTATTTTTTATCATATTATTGTTGAGCTCATGATAATCAATGAAGCGGAATATTTACCCTTCCTTTCTCATGATGAAATGGAACAGTGCACCAAAAATTGAATTACTTGGGATGATAACCCCTTTATCCATATTCAATTATAGTTTCTTACAAAACTATTATTATCAAATAGTTTCCATTATATTTAGATACTTTTATATTTTTCAAATATCCATGTATTGGTTTGATAAAGAACTCAATCTATCTGATGTGAGGAAGACCAGGATATTCATTAGGAAACTCATAATTGCATTCCCTCATAATGGGCATATTATCAAAGATGATCTTTATAATTGAATAAATAATATTAGATATATATGTTATCTCATAAATAAATAATAAGCATTAATGAGATGATTATTCCAATTAATATTCATCCACCTCCTTGAAATTTGATTGTATTAGATGGAAATTTTCAAAACTATGGGTGATTTCCCTCTCCTGAAAATGTATGTTATCTATATATAAATAAATTCAATCCATAGCCATAATTGAAACAAATTAAAATAAAAAGAGTAACACAAGGATTGTTGTGATATTATTCCTAATTTTTTCAAGTGAGGATTCATATTATTGGGATGAAAAAATTCACTCATTTTCCACCTTCAAGGATAACATGACTTCCAGGAATTGAGAAGTTGTTTCAACAGTTCTATTAATATAAAATGATATAAAATATTGAGTATAAAGAGAATAAAATAGAACATTATCCTTCCTTTAATTAATAACTAGCATACCTTTCACCACTTCAATTTTAGGATCCACATCATTGGTTGTGATGGAAAAATCTCGCCCTTTTTTATAGGCCTTGGAGGTTGTTGTAGTATGTTATCCTCAACAACCCTTAGAATAGTGAATTGATTCACATAATTTCAATTCTATTTGTAGTTGATAAATTGTCCCTCAGGCTGATGGCTGATTTTATAATTCGGTTCATTCATCTCATATATGGTCTTCTCCTATTGGAATTCAATAGAAAGGTTCCCTTCCTTCTCTTACAAAAAGAATTTCCATGTCCCCTTCTGAAAATTTCAAGGATGCTTCTTCAAATACATTGGACACGTGTGATGATGTAATTTATTTCCCCTAGGATATTTCTCCACCTATACAAAATAATTACTATGCACTCTAAAAATCATATAACCTAACCCATGCGATTCTTGAAAATCACCAATATCCATTTTATGTTTCAGGTCACAATCAAAATTTTCCTCACTACTATACAATTCTATAATTGAAAAATAATTGCATATCCTGGGCAGTAGCCCACATAAAACCCATTAAATATTACTCTCAGGGTCAATAATAAAGATAGAGGTGTATCATGTATGTCTTTTGAAGTATTAATATTATTAACCAATGGATTGCTCCCGATTTGTTTTAGGTCAAGGAAGTAAATATCGATTTTTAGTTTGGATGTTAGAGTAAATGATTTATCATAAAATAATTTCAATAAAATTTTCCACTCCATTGCTTTGATATCATATTCATTAATATTATTTTATATCAATTTCTATTATTGATAATCTTCTACCTCAATGCGATAAATAGATAGAATGACCTTCTATTTTAAGGAGAATTCAACAATTTTAACAATATTTTCAATAGAGTTGTCTGTTTTACATGATTAAGGGATCATCATATCAACTGAAAACATGATTCCATTGTCTCATAAAGGCTTCAATTATAATAATATATTTCTTTAGGGGTTTTGGGTTTTCCTCTACTTAATGGTTCTTCTCCATATATTATTTAATTGATTAAGTATTCTAATGAGGTTTTATACTCCATCATCTATCGGTTTTCTTATCCCAATTGGGTGGTTGTTACATTTCCCATCACATTGGTTGTTTACTCAGTTCCTCCTACTCTAACCAATTGACAAAAATAAATTAAAAATTATGGATGGGAATTTTAAAATTATTAATCACATAAAGGGGTAACTATTTACTTTGAAGGAATAAATCATAAGTGATATACATTTCTTTTCTTGTGAATTTATTGGTTTCAATATAAGTCATCCATGGTCTACATCATATCATAAAATTTTATGTGAATTTTCTTATTCCCTTCATAATGGTTCATAAGAATTTTGTGAATTTACCATAAAATACCATTTGGACTGTCAAAATTAGTGTGTAGTAAAGCCATTATTTCATTCAATAGATGATCATTTAATTATTATACAATTCAACCATTATGGGTTTATTACCCCTTGGTACAAATTTTCCAGAGATGTATCCACTTTATATATCCAAATAGGGATTTTTTCCATGGACACCACTAGCTCTATACTTTAACAAATTATAGATATGTTTTACGATATTTATTTTTATACCTGAGGCCTTCACTATGGTTTTCATTCCTAATACATAAAAATAACAAGATTTTATTCTGATACCGACTTTGACAACCCATGTCATTTTTACACAATAATTAATGAATTATTACATAAAGAAGCACATAATAAAATCCTAGAATATTAAGAGGCCTAGTGTCATTGTAAAATTAGATATATAGAACAATAGCATAAATTTGGTATACAATAACTTTATTTAAAAATCATTAACATTCCCATCAAAAAAATTATCTTCTAATACTTAACAGGAAAACCTAGGGATGTAATATGAAATGTGTGAGAGATAATTTCCAAAAAGGGAATAATCAAAGTAAAATACGGTGAAACTAATATATGGGATTCAAGAAGCATTTCACAGTGATTTAAAAGGGGTGAGAACCATAAATATTATTATCATGATAAAAATTTATGACATCATGTAAATATGGAAATGTGAAAATAACTTAAAACATGAAATCATATGCCCATGTCAAGACTAACCACTACGACATCATAACCTAGTCTGAATAGGATAACATCATGTAAACCATATATGGTATCTAATTATATAAAAGTAACATCTAGTGCATTGGAGTGATAAATAATTATGGTCCCACCCATCATATTCATATCATGAACATAAATTTATGTTCTACCTAGACCATACAACATAAGAGCACATATCATCAATTTTAACACCATTATTAAGGAAATTAGATCAAATATAAATAATTACTAAATATATGTAGTAAATTTACCTTTTTTAACACTATCGAGTGGAAATAGGTATGTGTATTCACCACACAAATCTTTGGAATGGAAAATCGTATGATAATTTTAGCATCATAAAATTTCTACATAAAGATTAATGGAAGGGATTAATCCGGGTGAAATTGGGACTGTGATTATTTTTTTGACAAAAAACATCGTAATTGGGATGTGTAAATTCATATTTCAACTTGAACTATTACAAATAATGTAGGCGTAATTCAATAAAAGAGCTTCAATAAAGAGGAGGATAGGATCAATTACCTTTAAGGGTGCTTCATAATGCTTGAAAGAAGATTATTTAGAGTTTGAAAAAACATTGGGTGGGATTTAGATTGGGATATGGAGAGTGAAATGAATATTAATTAGTTATAGTAAATTGGGATGGGATGATGGGTGGGTATTTTTAGAAAAGAGATTGGAATTTATTATTAATTTCTAAACTTATGTTTTGTAACATATATAATAAAAAAATCAAAACCGTTAAACCTCCCATGTTTTTAACCATTATTTCTACCAAATAGAAGTGTTTATCAGTATTCTAAAATTCTAATAATATAATTCAATGAAATAATACTATTTCTGAAGTGGAAGTGATTATTATTAATAAGAATGTATTTTTAAAACATAATATATATTATTGTTTTTCATGTATTGTTTAATGTTTTATAAAATTTATAAAATACCTTTAAAACAGTTCATATTAATGTCTAAATCTATATATGTTATTATATTTATTTTATTTTATGTTTACATCACTTTTGTGATTTTATAAAGTCACAATACTTACCATAGATTTATACCATATTTAATTTTAACACAAAATATCAAATGACCAGAAAATTATAAAAAAAATAAACATTATCTAATTTTGTTGAAGTGATTTCAAAATTGATATTTATTTAAAAAAAATTAATTATAAAAATATCATATTTTACACATTTAAATACAAATCCATATTTTAGAAAAAAATAATAGTTTTTCGGATACTTCCCACCTTCTTACCCTTAAAAAATTACATTGGGCCTCTATCAATGGATTCAACCAAAATTACTAAAATCATGATTCCTAAAAGAATACCAGTTTTCAATTTATGAAATTTTAGTTGGAGTCCTCAGTAACCTATAAACCTAGAATTTTTAGAACTGAATATTTAGTAAATGATGTAATAGATTTCATCCCCTCATATTATTATAAAAAATATATAATTTTAGTTATCAAATACCAAAGGAATGTTCACAACATTATTTTCAATCCACTTATCAATTGATGGTCCATATAGAGTCAAAACATTGATTAAGGGGAAAAATAGAGTAATATATTATCATTGATTTGATATATAAGCTTTTAACATTAATGAAAATCCAAATTTCATGTGATCATATGGAAAGAAAAATTCAGTTACAATCAAGGTAATACTTAGGCCATTTAAGGAAAAGTAGAATAAAAATATATTAAATATATCAAACTTATCTCCCTTTTATAGAGGCCATTATGTCTGCCTATGGTACTCGAGAAATCTAATCTATTAATATAAAAGGGATAGTAATCCAATATAGTAGTGGGTGGCTATTATCCCTCTTTTTTGACATGTAGGGTAAATTTTTTGATCGTATTCAACCAACATTTTGGATGAGCATAGGATATTTACTGAACCCATAATGTTAATGAATTTAAATGAATTCATATATATTTCAATCGGGTATATATACTAGGGAAAAATTTTAATGAAAAATTCATAGTAAATTTCATTTTTCCTGTGTATTTCAATCCATTTCTCTAATTTTTTCTTAAGTATAAACCCAAACACACATAGACTACATCTATGTTATAGTCCATTTTCATCTTCTGGATATTTGTGGGGATGATCAAGGCATAATCATGTTTTCTAGTTTAATTATTAAAGGACAAGATATAATATATTGTTCTCATTGAATATTTTCATTATAGACAAGAAAATAAATGGAGGGATATTGGCTATGATATTAATATATTATATAGATAGAATGATATTATCTATTTAAGTGAATTATGATTTAGTATTAAAGTGTCAGGGGATATCCAAAGTGATACCATTATTATCCCATTTTTTTATAACTCTATATCCTATTTAATAAAACACCCAAAAACACTGGGATACGAGTTTTTAACTATAATGAATACTGAAATATAAAGAAGAATCACTGAGCATGAATGTCTCATCATGTGACATGTTAAGTTAAACCACTTTATTTTATTGTTCACACTTTCCAAATTTCAATTTATTTACTAAAATATGAATTTTATGTTGGTTGGGAAGAGAGTGTAGCTATCTATCAGTTCCCTTTATGGAAATAATGTTTTGGAAAACACAACAAATCCTTTCCCTTATATGGTCATGGGTAAGGTAACTCAACATGATTAGTCAAGCATTAAAAATGTTTTAAAAAATGTCTTCATAAAATTATAAAATTTTATCAAAATATTAATCATCCCATAACTGTTACATAATTATTATTTGTACCTAAAAATACTCCTCATTCCATCCAACACTCATCAACTACCACTCCCATATGTAGTAAATCATACCCTACCACTATAATTTCAAAAACCATGACCTCAATAACATCCCTATTTTCCATATCATTTATTTATTCAAAATTTACCTGTATCATTAAAAATTGAATACATTTACCTATTTATAATTTCTTTCATTTCACTATTAATTAAACACATTTATATCAATTTTTAGCTTTTAAAAACAAAATAATTATTTATATATCATTAATCATCCCATTTCCTATAATTTTCTAGGCCATTACCTATCATCAATTCCATTTTTTCTAACGATATTCATTTTCACCAAGAAACATCCATAAGAAAAAATACCCCATAATAATTAACTGCATAAACAAATCATAAGAAATTACAATATAAACCACCAGAGTGTCATTTCTCCTCTTTCCAGATTAATATAGAAAGACCAACTACATCAATACCCACATAACATCCCAAAACATCAATACCCATTAAATACTCAAATTAATCTGCAATAACACATCAAATATGAAAAAATAAATAAAAAAATTAAAGCAATCAAACAGATTGAAAAAATAAAAAAAATAAATCAAATAATGTTAAATACCATCTTCTTAACAAGGCTTCTATGTCAAAAAATATTTCCCTTTACTAATTCCAACAAAAACATAGAAGATTTCAATATGACCAGTTCCTTACTATCATTAATTTATTAATCCTTAATAGAAGGTGGAAAAATATTTATAAAATTTGAAAATGTGGAAAATCATAAATGAAAACATTAATAGAATATTAAATAATAAAATAATACAAACGTAATATATAATATGACATGAATCACCTCATATTCTGTTCCAATGTCATATTTTTATTAATATAATGATTTTGATATACTATATCATTTTATGAATAATAAAAAATAATAATAATCCCATATTTACACAATGTAAATGAAGATATGTTTTTATTTACTAAACTCGACTAAATCTTAGAATAACACAATAAATATATGAGAATCAAAAATAGTTATACTAGGAAGAACTCAGAAGTGAAACCTAATATGCTTAATCAAAACGTACTATTGTCAATCACATGGCACAATAACAAAAAAATATAATGGTATCTCATAGTAATAGCCTACCCAAAATTATTCAATAGTAAAGAATGAGAAATATAATGAAAAAGATATAATATATTTATTCATTTAAATTATATTTTTAACATTATAACCATAACTATTGTATTTGGAAGATATATTGTGCTGGTAACATTTGGTGATATTAATAGGAATCCAAATATTAGTAATAAATGGAATGGGATTGTAGAATCATTGGGAATTTCTATTATCTTGAAGAAAAATACAACCTATTATGTCAGAGTAACAATAACCAAACCAAACTATACAATTCATGAATTATAAACAATGCAAAAAATTAAAAACCTAAAATAAAAATATTAGAGTAGAAAAATAGTAAAAAATGAAACCTAAAAATAAGTGAAATGATATATCAATGATGAAACACCAATGTGGAATAACACTAATGACTTCATAAGAGAAATCCAGGCTCAAAACACCACACTGAGGATGTATCATCATGATTCTCCAAAAGAATAAATATTAGAAACTTTATTTAGATGTGTCATGTATAATAAATTCGGTATATGCACAAAATATCATTTATATTTTGGGAGTGTTCATAACTAGTAGGATTTTACAAAAATATTTACCAACTCATCCCACTTAGAAGATAAAATTTCATATCATAGTTCAATATATAGTTTAGGTCAAATAGATAATCATAAACATAGTTTATTAAATTTTAAAAAATTATATTTAATAGATAAATATATTATCCATTCTTCCCAATTAGCACACCCAAACCAAATCCATCCACTCACACCCACAATCACACGAAATTAAAAACCCAATACTCATTATTAGTGATCTATCCTTCACCTATATATAACATGTTTATATACCTTTATTCCATAGTCAGGAATTTAGCACTAAATCTTTAGCATCAATGCCATAAATATTTTTTATTTGAACACAATCCACACATTTATTCTATGTTCCCACACATCAATTTACTCAAAATAAATCCATTCTTTCTATTATAAATATTTTCAAATATCACTCTTGAATTAATAAAAACCCATAATTCAATGTTATTCATCTAAAAACTATCTGAAATACCATGATTAAAAAATCATAAACCAAGAGGGTTTACCACTATAAAATATATTACAATTTATTTTATAATAAGTTAAAAATATTTAATAAGTATAATCCTTCGTGTTATTGAACATGTCTAGATGGGAGATAATCCACCTATATCTCAACTTTTGATGAAAATAGTGAAAAACACTTTCAAACCTCTTGATATGGTCTCAAAACACCTTTATTTTAATAGATCCAACCAACATCACATCAAAAAATTAGTAAATAAAAGATATTTATATATATAATATTAGATATATTTTTACTAGGGAGAGGAGAGAAATTTATCTGGAGAGATAGTGTGAAAAAAGACTTATCGTTCATTCTAGGTGATATTTCCCCATACCTGCACTCTTAGATCTAGTGTTAAAAAAATTATCCCAATATTTCAATATTTATAACAATTAATCAGAACATAGTCTTATTAATCGAATACATAAAACCTAATTGTAATATATTAGAAAACATACACACAAAATAAAAATATAATTTTTGAGTGTTTGGGAATAATGAAAACTCTTATGAAACAATACCCATGTCTTCATGTGAAATTTTTTCCACTATTATCCACTTTTCATTTTTCACCCTACATTATCAACATGTCCCATACAATTTTTGAAACATGAAAAATTTATATACATAATTAATTTATCATCAATCATCATGAACTGTAAAATGGAAAACATAAGAAGGGTAAGCAAAAATTCTAAGTTACAGTAAACATAAGAATTTATGGTATAATTCCATCTGTGGTCAAAAGATTTGTATAAGGGTATGATGAAATAAAAAAGATGTGAATAAAATAATAGAATTAATATCCACAAAAAATGGATGATAAATCATGAGTCATTTCATCAAGCTTTAACATAAATAAGTATTCATATATGTCAATAATGACGAGCCATTTGAAATCATTCTTTGATAAAATGATCCATTAAAACACATTGAAATCGTAGAAAATTTTGTACATATCATGAAACATCAATCATTCTTTGCAGAATCACTGAACTGGATAATTTCCATATCAAAAATGAGTGTCATATTACCAACAAACTCTATATTATCTTAGTATTAACTTAAAAATGGTTATCTTCATTATCTATTAGAAGTAAAAAAAACTATGTCAACTCTTAAGAGTAACTTCCACCCAGTTAACTCTATCTCATTACACAATGCTGTGGAGGAAAAAACAAAAACAACCATCACATATGGGGAAAATCCCCCAATGGATTTGGGTTTACACCCCAATCTCACTTTCATCTATAATGTCCATGTACTATTTCGAGAAACAAAACACGTGGAAGTTTATATTTTTTCAAATCTATGATAATTAGATTTACCCATAAACAAAAACTGTTTTTCAAAAAAATATTTTAAAACATAAATATAAATTATTTATATATAGGAATTAAATGTTATCATAATATCATATCACTAGTGAATCATAGGAATCATTATTTTATTTTTTTCATTTTTTAAAACACCGTTAAAGTGATATTTAATGTGTTTCAGGGAAAATAAGGGAAAGAACGTTTTCTTCTTATAAATTAAAAAAAAATTTAAAACTATTTTCAAAATAACTTTCATTATAAATAAAAATGATATTTTATAAAGTAAGCATAAAATAAAAGAACAATCGTGATTATGAGGAGATCCTTGTATGTTGTAAACCTTAATGGTATTCAAAATTGACCAATGTGGAAAATGTAATGAAATTTCCATTGAAAAACTCTATAAAAATGTCAAAGATCATGGAATATGGATTTAAGAGAAAATTTATTTTTATAATATAACATTCTTGAAATAATATAAATAAAATGGGGGAATATTTTATGTCAGAATTCATTAAGAACCTTTAAAACAATTTTTTTAAACAAAAACCTTTTTAGGATCTTCTAAAAACAGAAGGAGTTTTTAAGAAAAAAAAATTAAGAAGGAAAATAATATAACATGAGTATAAAAATAATCATTGTATTATATTTCAATGATTTGTTATGCATCATATAAATGAATATAGATGTGTTAGTCTAAACATGTATCAAAGAATTATGTTTGAAATGAGAAACCCTTGAAACTCTGTTAATACTTGAATAAAAATTCCACTGAATTAAGTAATATCGAATGATTCTATAAAACACATAATTTATATTAATGAGTATATTAAAACATATTAATTGAGGTATTATGTACACAATATAATATAAAACTATCATTATAACATGCTTTGTGTCTAAAATATTTTTAATTGGTTCCATGATAACCCTTATAATTTTTATTACATCTGAAACAATATAACCTCAAATAAAGAACATCAATATAACTTTAATTATCTAGATAAAATAAAAATTCATAATATAATATTATAATATTTTGTCAATGAACATTATAAAAGGAATTAGGTTTCGAAAATAATATAGGTAATTAAGAAACAATATTCAGATAAATAATTCTTACTATGATTGTATCATTGATGGTAGAATTAATAAAAGAAATCATTGTGAATAATAATTAAAAACATCAAGAAATTTGAAATAAACATAATAAATTCATTGTTCATTTAATAAATAAAATTTCGATAATATAGTAATTGAATCATAAGTATAACCCACTGAATGTAAATTAGGATAATATACCTCATTCCATGATTCCAAACATTATACCTACATCAATTACATTCATTTATTATAATATAATATTGCTTACATGATTGGTTATGAAACATTTATAGGTTTTTTCAGTAATCATTAATCGTTTTATTTAATTTTTTACAGTGACTTATTTAATTACTCATTAGTTAATTACACATAGGGTGTATTGAAGGTGTCTATTTCCTAATTGAAAAATGAATTTGGTAGGTCAAATGTGATCAAAGGGTTAATTGTTCTATCATATATAGAATAATAGAAATGAAATAATTATAATTTATGTGACTGAATTTTTTTTTATAATAATTGATTAAATTAATATGTGAAAGAGGATCCACATTGCTTTGAGGATATGGTTTTCCACACATGCGCATTGCCATTAGAATCAGATTTTAATGGGACAATTTATGATAGGGTAATTAATATCCAATATTAAAAAAGGATCCATTAATATAACATATATTCAGTAAATACGTCATAATAACTAACATTTTGAGGTAGTGATGAAAACAACACATCTTTTTTTGGAGGTGGTACTCCACATGTATAGATGAAAAATGATTTTGTTCCCCATAAGAAGGAAAATGAGATGAATAAGTTTGTGTAATTAATATAATAACATCTACATATATGTCAAATACTATTTTTATTTTAATGGTTTGTGAAAAATTATAGTATTAAAAATAAGAAGTCAAATGAAAGAGATCAAATAAATGATCACCTCCTCTTTGGGATACAACCTTTGGATTTCGTATTAAGGACCCTAGGGATGGTGTTTGTAAGAGAACAGAGCATCTAGAAATATTACGAGGATATTAGGAAGATTATTTTACATGGTTTTTTTGATATATGTAACACATGATGGTGTGAATAATAGATTATAAGTCTTGTCCTTTAATAGTGAATGAAAGGTAAAAATGGAATTACATAAAAGATTTAAATACCATAAATTCGCTTTCAGTTTATAGTGGTAATTAGGGGGAAAATTTTCAAAAATAATACAGTTTAGGTCTCATATCCTTTCAAATAATAGAATAGTAACATCATTATCATTTAATTCAAACAATATATTTTGGTTTAACCCCTTCATGAACAATATTTCTCATTAACCATGGAAATAAATTCATGAATAAAGGGTTAAAAATTTAATTATAAGACAAACATTTTGTCACAATTGTGCTAGTTATGAAATTTTAGACCATATATCATTACCCTTGTTAAATTTTAAGATTTTTATGTTTTTTTAATCATTTAATAACATATTATTTAGCATAAAATACACATCAAGAACATTCCATGTTTATCATCAAATCATGAATTTTAAAATATCATTATAGATACCAATTTAAAATATATTCACCTATATCAACTTCTATAATTCTTAAATTTATATAAAATTATTTTTTCTAAAAAAATTTATATATTATTACTATTATTATTTTTAGTAACATATACTTAATTATTCTACTATTGTTCTAAAAAATGTTCCGTCATACTGTAAAAGGTTTATATAATTAAAATAACTTTTTAATTAAAAATATCCTTTTTATAAAAATAATGATTTTTGTTAATTCAGATTTACTATTTTTTCACTCATTATTTTTATTAAATCACATAGAATTCATGAGAAATTATTAAGTATGTTATTTTGACTTTTCTCAGCTTGTGCAAGCCCAATTGAGGCATTTTGACATGTCTCTTATTATATAACACCAATGTTTAGAACCATAAATCAATATTGTCAATTACACATTACTAATAAATAATTTTGAGAAAATATTTCCTACAACTATAATATTATCATCAAGACACCAAATTTGTCTTTTCTAGTGCTGTGTAACACTACATTAGTATAGCAAATAACTTTAATATGTATCATAAACTAAATTCTAATTTATACGTATAGAATTATTCTTTTTTTAAAATTTTAGTATAATATCGTATATTCTTCATTAAATATGTCACATAATTTTTTATATTATATTTATATGATGGAAATAGAATAAAATATATTGTATTTTATAAATATATATTTTTTTACTCTTTACAAATCATTTAATTCTTTATAAAATTCTCAAAACACCATCATAGTATAAATTTCACTTGATGAACCCATTTATTATTTAAAATTCATCATATTAAATTATAATAAAATTTATAAATTACTTTTAAAATAAATTTGTAAATAATATTTGAATTGTTTTAAAAAATAATTGTTTTTAAGCCTTGAAATTACCTTACACAAAAATCATGATTATATATTATTTATATGTAATTAATTAGATTATTTATATCTAAATGATACTTATATAAATTTACGTTCAAATTATACCAATAATATATATTTTCAATGAAATGAAAATATATTTTTATAAAAATATGCATATTTCACTATTAAATTAAAAATCAATCTTTTCAGAGAAAACAAAATTTCACCCTAATATATTTTTCATATGATAATTTGAAAAATTATATCATTTTATTAGATAAAATTTCTAAAGGTGGAAACATTTAATTATAATATTTTCAAAATACAATTTATGAACAAATGTATTTTTGAGGCATAAAATCGATTTACTAAAAATTGATTAATTATTTTCTAAAAATTAATCTTTATATTTTTATTGACTGGGAAAATATTATATTTCAAAATTTTATTTCACTTATCCATATCCACTAATATAATGACACTTTAAAATTGTAATATTTAAATAATAATGTTTCCTTATTCATTCATGATTAATGTTACATGATGTATAAGGAAAAAAAATTATGCTATTTTAATATATCTAGGTTTTACATTATATAAAAATCATCAGTTTTATGAAATATTTTTAAAAAGTAAATTTAAATTTTTTGACATCTTTGATTACACGTAACACCAACTTTATAGAAACTTTAATATAATATTAGAATATTATTTTTTATGTGATATTTATTTCCTAGAGGTTGGAAAGGAAGTTATGGATATGAAAATGTAATGTATAAAACATTTATGGGTTACAGATTCATAAATTAAATTCGTTGGTAATAAGTTATTGTGAGATGAAAAAAATTGAAAGTAAAAGAAATAATTTTTAAAGAAATTTTATTATGTATGAAATGGATTTTTATATTAATATACTAAATTAAAAACTAATAGTAAATAAATATATTTAAATTTATATATTATATATTCAATAAAACGTTTTATTATTACTTTATAATTTTTTAATCAGGGGATATGATTTAAATATATTTTATTCTCCAAAATGCATGTTTCTAAAGAATTTTTTTTCATCAGGTTTAGCACGTCTATTTTTGAAAATAATTTCTTCCACTTATATGGATTGCATTTTATAGAAAGAAATATATATTTAGAATCATGAGTTTAAATTTTGGTAAATATCCCCATTGTATTTATGTTTAATATCTATAGTAACAGTTTTAAAAATATATGAAATCAGTAAATGATAAATCAGGATAATCTAGGTTAAAACTAATTGATAAGGCCATTATTTTTAACAGTAATTATTACTGGATGAAGTTAAATTGACCATTATTACACAAAAATGTATATTTAATTATTTAAGGGACAAATGTCTATGAAAATAACTTATATAATATTTAATGTAATTTACAAAGTGTCACTCTCTTTGTTTTAAACATATCTTATGTGTCCACTTAGGTAATAATTATATTATGAATGATTATAAATTTCCATTTAGAAATTAATGGAATAAGTTTTATGATGGGAATTTATTTATAATTTTTCTATTTAATATAATATCAATAAATACTTATAAAACACATACGCAGTATTTAATCAATTATTAGAAAACCAAAAATAATTATTTTATAAAATTTATATTTAATATTATTTCAGTAATTTATAGTCTTCAATGAATTTTATTTAGGAATGTGACATATTAAATTTGGATGGAAAGTATTGTGTTTATATTTAATATTTTTATTTGTTTTATTTGTAAAATTAAATAAATTTTTTCCAAATTGACAATAATGATATTTTCTTAGGATTATATTTTATTATTATTTTTATTTATAAAAAAAATTAATATAGAAAATTATAATAATATATGGACAAAAATTATATCTCTTATTCATTTATTAATCAATAGTTACTTTATAATTAAAATTGTTTCCCATTAAGAGTGAAAATTTTATTGTCTTCGTTAATGTAAAAATTTGTAAAGTATGGGGTTAAACCAAAAGACGTGGTTTAAAAAACCAATTTACACTATCCATATATTATTGGTTTTTATAATTTCAACTGTATATTATCATAGCTTCAAATACTTGGCCATAGGGAAGCATTTGGGCTGGATAATTACTTTATGATATCTTAAATCATTTATGAAATTCCAGAAATTTCACTTCCCTCAAATATAAATGTATACTTCTCCATTAACTTCGTCACACCACATTGAGCATTATATCTATAAAACACCCTAATATATTATATTAAAGACTCCCCATGTCATAGTTTTTTTGTTTTTTTCTTCCCAAAATACCAACCCTGGGACCCTTAAGAGGATATCTGAATGAGTTATTTCAAAGAAGAGTTAATCGCCATAAATGATAACATTATTTTAACTTATTCAATACTTCCTCAAAATCTATGGTATTTATAATATAATAATAATGTTAGTATTGACTATTAACTCACCATTATCCCATATCTTTCCCCATAAATTATAAGTGTAAGGATCACTCAGGAATTCTTGAAGATTACTATATACATGTAGTGATACTATTTATTTATTATAAACATATTTTATGGGCATGTATTATAATGGGTGTGATGTGAATATATGATATTTATGACATAATTATACTTCTATAATTATAATAGCACATTTAATGTAATACCCCAAATTCTATGATTTTGTTTTTGAATATTAAATGGGATTATTTCAAGACCAAGTGATGAGAGGATGTGCGATTTAGAGGCCTAGAGTGCCTAGAATGATCTGTAGAAAAATTTTAAATTTAAAATAGTGAATTTGTGTGGTTTTCTTGAAAAAGTTGAATAACACCTAAATGGGTTCCTGGATCATAAATTTGAGAGCAATACTATGTTCATGATGATTTTTTTACCCTAGGTGTGATTTAAGTATAGTATGTGTGGGCCTCTAGTGTAAAAACCCAAAAATAGAATAACCGTAAATAAAATAAAATAATAAAAATATATTATTATTAAAATCCTTATAACCCACCAATAGTGACTCGGATTGAAAATATGAGATAAATATTTAGCTCATGAGGGTATGCTTTCTTATGCAGATCATAACATTGACAGGGGCAGGCAAACATTTGAAATTAGTTTTTGGCTATAAATAAAATAAATGAATAATGTTATTTAATTTTAGATTCCTCTTTCTCATAAACGATAACGCATAATGGAAATACCAGAGTACTATTAAGTCCATGAGGGTATGGTTCCCTTAGGTGGAGACTAACATCGGCCAGTACGAGCCAACTATGAAATTTGTTTTTTTGGGACGTAACCATAAATAAAAAACATAAATGAAACTTTTACTATTTTCGAATCCTCCAAACACCCAAATAGTAACTCAGATAACAAATCCAAGACCACAGTTGAGTTTGTAATGAAATGTTCTCATTAAGAATAACTTTACCTCATCTTGAACGGGATGAGGGAATAATTTATTTTTCAAAAATTTGGATGAAAAAAATAAAATAACATTAAAATTTATTTTATTTGATTTTTTATTCGTTACGTAGCGACGAGGCTACGCTGAATCCCATTAAGGGACCTCATTAATGAGTCAGTGTAACGAAGATGCAATGCAGCGCACCAGAAATTTTTATTCGTTTTTTTCCCATTAATAGCCAAACAAGTAATGAAAAATTATTGGAAAAATCCTGGGATTACTCAAAGGATTTGGTGGGTGTTGACGAAAAACTATGAACACACTTATTCCACACTTCAAAGAATCACTAGAAATGGTGGGATGCAGATCAAAAATGATGAACAGAGGTGCACGATCCTGTTCTTCCTCGACCAACAATCCTATCCCAGGTTGGGATTTGATTCTGTTCTTCTGTGAATTTCATTTCCTTGTTCTTTCTTTTAAACAATAAAAGTGGGTTGACTCATGAAAAATATATCTTGTGGATCGATCATTCATTTCAGGATGGTTAATGATGCGGGATAAAATGGGATATCTATTTGAGTGATTAATCCTCCATTTTTTGAAATTTTTTAACCTAATTACAATAACATATCCTGGTATATATGAAAAAAATACCTAGATCATTAATTGGGTGTTATTATGTGTGAATCATTCCCCTATCCTCTCCTTGTGTTCTTCTAGTTCTTCGTGTTGAAACGGTCTATAGCGCATCAGCTCGTGGTACCCGGTGAGAAGGGTCGCTTCTCAGGGCCCCAACATTGGCAAGAGAATACAGTGAAAGTTCTCGACATTAGTAGGAGACCATGGAATAAGGCCGCGATGGTGGCACCTGGTCGTGGCGGTGACACCCGACTGTGGCAGTGGTACCCAACCGTGGTGGCGACACCACGACGTCGCACCTAGGCCGCAATGAGAGGAGGTGGAATGCCCCAGTGGCACGTAGAGGTGGTAGAGGCTATGACAATCCTGGGCCATAGTGGAGAAGGCACGCAGTTCCAGTGGGGTGCTATGTTGGACCATTCAATCCATAGGTTGAATTTGGGGATGACGTGGAAGGCAGTTGCAGAGCACATAAAGATGAGCGAAAGACCACATGAAACCAAACCAAACACCTGCACAGGTGTCTGGGATATTTTTAGGCTTACCCACCAACATGACTAGGATGGTTCCATGCAGACCCACCAACCAGACAGGTCCAATATAGAACTAGGATGCTAGGGAAGCCCAGCTGGATAGAAAACCAGCCTGCCAATACAGGCCTGGCCGGTTGGGAAAACTGGTTCATTGGGTGGCCCGGTGGGGTAGTACCATTTCAACCAAGTCAATTTATATAGGAGGAATGGTACTAGGTTGCTGGGCGACCCGGCAGGCTACCCCAACAATTAATCGGGCTGGGTCCAGCAAAGCCCAATTGGTATGGCCACTAGACCAAGAAAAACTATGTCGGCCCAGACCCAACCGAGTCGGGTTGAGATGGACAAAATGGGTTCAGTCATGTGGAACCATCAGTCTAGGTTGGTCGGGTTGGCCCAATCATGTCGGACTGGGCCCATATGCTACCATCCTCTGATTACCAAAACACTAATAACATTCATACCAGGTGCCCGATTTTCACGTTGTCTATAGCGTTGGGACCCTTGTAATAATATGGCCCTTTGGGTATACTATAACAGAGTTTTTTGGCTGTCGAGACACGACTGATGTATTAAGGAGTATATTCTCCCAGAATCAAATGCATTAAAGAGTGGGGATCCTACAATTGGTTGGGACATGAATTATATGATGAGCATAACTCAATGTACTTGTAGACAAGTGTACTTTATTTGATCAACAGACGAGCATACCTGAGTGCTGCAGTAGACAAGTGGACCTTAGTGGTCCACCAGACAAGGAGAGCTTAGTGGTCTACCAGATGGGTGTACCTCAGTGGTTCAATAGATGAGCATACCTCAGTGATCCATCTAGGACAATAGATGATCGGATAAATGTGATCCATCTAGGCCACCAAATGATCATGTCTATGTTTTACAACTAGAAAAAAAAAATAGAGTGTCTTCGTGATCTAGCTGGACATGAGAGGAGTGGGTCATAGTGATCATGATGGGCCAGAGACGAGCCATTCTCAGTGATCCTGGTGGCCAAGAGATGACTAGGTTATTGTGATCCAGCTTTCCTAGAGATGAGTGAGTCTTAGTGATCTAGATTGCCATATGATTAGCGAGACTTAGTTTTCCAGCTATCACAGTGATGAGTGGGACTAAGTGATCCAAGTGGCCTAAAGATGATTTGGCCTATGTGATCCAGTTGGGCCCAGAGACAAGCGAGTATCAGTTACCCAGCTGACACAGGAGATGAGTGAGCCCAAATGATGAATCCCTCAGTAGTAAAAATGTTCATCTTTAAGACTAATAATTCTACTTTCTATACTTTGTGTTATACATGTTGTGAGAAGTCTTTGCTTTGCGATCTTGTTGTGTGGTCTTTCTTTTTGGTATTTTCATTGTGGTTTGGGGTCCCTACTGAATATTATTTTACTCAACCCTATACAGGCTTCCTCTATATGTGTCATGTCCCATGCTGGTGATCGACGCTTCGACGGAGGCCTTTGTAGACTGAGACCAGGTGGTTCTCATAGATATGGGATGAATGAGATACACTTCTATGGCCTGAGATGGCTACCCTACATCTACCATTTAGGTAGGTTTGGAGGAGATACAACTTTGATGTTTTACTTTCCATTGTGGGTTTAGATTTGTATTCTACCCCCTTTTCCTTTCTAGTACTTCATGTAGTTGTCTCATGGACCGTTGTAATTTACTTCATGTTTACCATTCCAAAGTTTGGGATTTGTGTATATGTGCATGTTGAATGGAAAATTACTTCAATTTTTTGGATATGCCTATTTGGTTCTAGTATCCTTCTCTTGGAAAATAAATGTTAGACCTGGGTAGTCACGACACTGGCCCTGGTGGACGAGTTGTGAAAAAGTGGTATCAAAGGAGGTCAGTTCTACCAGAAAAACATAGAATCTAAAATTTTTTATGGGGTATTAGTATTAAGTTTCTCATGTTAAGATATCAGGATAGGGAGTCTATTGTTGGTGTAGTGGCCAATGTATCCATACACCATGACTATGGATTCATCTATCCGACTACACACATGAAAACACTAGTTGCATATGTCTTTCATTGTTTTTATCATGATATTTTTTGAGTCAGCATCAGCTCAACATGTATAATCAATAAATCATGGTTCATCATGATAACCATGAAGATTCCTACACAAACACACCCAGTTGGGATTCCAGTACATGTCTAAAAGGATGGTTCAAGGGCTATCAGGCTTTGGTACATGGACCATTGCTCAAGATGATACCATAGGGCGATGTCTCGACGATACCACCACCTGTTAGTCTGCAGTTACTACAAGCACTATTTTTAGAGGATGCACATATGATAATTTCCATACATGAGTTCCAAATATAAAGACCTCAAGGTTCATTGGAGAGATAAATCCTCGAGTCATTGAGGATTGGGTAGAGGCAGTGACATGACTCTTCTTCTAAGTAAGGATGCCACTCTAAATGATTGTAGTTCGATCCAAGATGACTCTCTAGGGCTTGGTGGGGAGATGGTGGAGTTTGACCATCCAGACACATGAGGAGGTAGACTTCTACATTGATCTGTACCCAGGGATGACACAAATGACTACAAATTCATATTAGAATGCACTTGGAGAGCTCTATGGGCTAAGGGTACAGTAGGAGTACTTGCATATGAAGGGGTTTGTAAGGCCCAAAGATTCACCATGGGTATCCCCAGTGTTGTTTGTGAAGAAGGAAGACAGAATCTTGAGGTTATACATGGACATCCGGCGCATAAACTAGGTGAACATGAAGAAAAATATCCTCTATCAAGGATTGATGACCTCTTTAATCAATTGAAGGGAGAGATATGTTTCTCGATGATAGACCTCATATCATGATATGACCATATTCGATTATGAGAGGATGACATCTTGAAGACAGCTGTCAGATGTCACTACAGCCACTACGAGTACTTAGTGATATCATTTGGTGCGATGAATGACCCATAATTGTTCATCGGACGCATGAATAGGATCTTCCTACTGTACTTAGAACAGTTTGAATTGGAATTCATTGATGACATCCTGGTGTACTTGTTTCCTGAGGTGGTGCACTCTACACACATGCGGATTGTTCTAGATACACTGCGAGAGCACCGACATTATGGAAAACTCTCGATGTGTGAGTTATTGATATGAATGTATACTTTCTTGTGAATTTCATCCAAGAGGTTGGATTTGTGGTGGATCCAGCGAAGATTGATGCAATGCTTTCTTTGGATCCACCCAAGAGAGTTATCGAGGTGCAGAGTTTCCCCAGGTTGGTTGGGTACTATCATAGGTTTGTACCTGAATTTTAAAGGGTTGAATCACCCATAATGGAATTGATTAAGAAGAGAACCCCCTTCATGTAGACAAAAGGATTCCAAAAAATCTTTCAACATCTAATGAAGATCTTGATGAGTTTTCCTATCATGAGGTTTCCAGTGGAGGGAACCGACTACGTTGTGTTCTACGATTTATCAGGAACTTAAAATGGTTGTGTCCCATTGCATTGGAAAGTCATGATTGCTAATGGATCATGATTGTTCAGAGAGTATGAGCAGAACTATGAGACTCATGAAATTGAGTTGTCAGTGGTAGTATTTTCATTGAATATGTGGTGAAAATACCTTATTGGAAAATGATTCATCGTCTACTATGACCAAAAGAGTTTCTTGTATATATTTTCTCAGACAGATATGAATATGAGATAGTGATGTTGGCTATTGATCATCCATGACTATGAATTTGAGATAGTATATAATCTTGGGAATGGGAATGTGGTTTAAATGATCTCAATAGAAGATTGAGTTAAGAGATATTGAACGAGGCCTCATAGAAGTTGGGTATGCTTTAGATATCCTTTGTGGATAGAGATGAGGCAGTTTATCTTCCGTTAATCATAGTTTCCCCTATACTCTTAAAACAATTTAGTGAGGAACAAATCGTGCCCAGATGTCCTCATTTCATTCCCTTGATGGAAATTATAATGGTTGTGAGAACATCTTCCTTTTTAATGGATGCACCATAGTACTATTGGAATTTTAGGAGGACGTGTTGTGGAATTTCCATACATCCCCTTTTTGTATTACATCCAGGTGTGGTGAGGATGTACTAGGACCTCTAACGTAAGTACTGGTGGCTAGGGATAAAGAAGGTAGTGGATGTGTTTGTTTCTAGATTCCTCACTTATTAGAAACTAAATGTTGATCACCAAGTTCTAGTAGGTTTGACACAAACTATCGAGGTACTAGAGTGGATGTGGGATGGGATACCTATGGACTTCGTGATGGGCCTACCATGTTTGTCCAGCAGGCTGGATACCATCTGGGTGATCATTGACCAACTCACTATGTCACCCCCATATCCTACCCAATCAAGAGAAGGGTTCAGTGTAGTGATTGGGATTCTTCTATGTGCAGAAGATAGTTCGTCTCCCTAGAGTACCATATATGATAGTCTCAGATCGTGATTCAAGATTTATATCCTAGTTTTGGAAGGGATTACAGGAGGTGTTTAGGACTATGATGTTCTTGATTATATCCTTTCACCCACAGATAGATGGTTAGATAGAGAAAACCATACAGACATTGGAGGACTTGCTTCGTCCTTGCATTCTAGATTTTGGTCACAGTTGGGAGGACCATCTACCACTGGTGTAGTTTACATACAAAAATAATTACCACTTCATCATCAGTATGGAACCATTTGAGGAACTATATGGACCACCATTTAGGTCATTTTAATGCTTGACAGACCTAGGGGAGTACGAACTAATGGGCCCAGAGATTGTATAGGCTACCACTGAGAAGTTTCAATTCATCCGAGAGAGGATGAAGATTTTACATAGATAATAGATGTCCTATGCTGATTGGAAATAGAGAACAATGGAATTCAAGGAGGGGGACCATGTATTGCTATGAGTCTCTCCTCGATATGGGGTACAGATATCTATCCAGGGCATCAAGCTATATCCAATGTTAATGGGAACTTTCCTGATACTGCTTAGAGTGGGCGAGATGGTGTACCTCTTAAATTTACCACCACTGTTAGAGAAGTTGAACGATGTCTTCCACATATCCCCTCTGAGGAGTTATGTGCATGAACATTCTCACATCATCGCCCATGTAAAGCTATAGATTGATAATGGGGAGATATTCATCGAGTAACTGATTGGGATAGGGGATCGATAGGAGATGATCGTTCATAGATGATCGATTCCTGTGTTTCATGTTCTTTGGTATCATGTGTATCTCCAGGAGGGCACGTGAGAGCGAGAGTCTCAAGTTCATGCTTAGTGCCACATTTTGTTTTATTAGCCCTTGTTTTGGCTATTGATGACATAAATCTCGAAAGGGGGAGTAATTTAATACCCCAGATTTCAATGTTTTTTTTAATTTAAACAGAATAATTTTATGACAAGGATTTGAGAAGACGTGCAATTCCGAGGCACGAATTTCGCAAAATGATCCATAAAAATTGTTATGAATTAAATAGAATGCATGAGATGTTTTCCAGAAAAAGTGGAATAACTCTTAAATGGGTGCCCAGATCCGAAATACAAGGGCACCATTGCGGTTATGATTGTGGGTTTACACTAGGCTTGACTTAATTTTAGGCATTGGGGGCCTCTAGTGAGAAGAAAGAAAAATGGCATAATCTTGAATAAGATAATTTAATTATTTTATTTTATTTTTCTAATCCTTATAACTCACTAACGGTGACTCAGATTGAAAATATGATACAAAATTTGAGCTCTTATAGGTATGTGTTTCTTAGGCTGATCCTAACATTGGACAGTGCGGTCCAATAGTGGAATGTAGGTTTTACATATAAATAAAATAATTGAATAGTGTTATTGTATTTTCGATTCCTCTAAACTCATAATTGGTAACTCAGATTGGAAATATGAGAGTACCATTTATTTAATGAGGGAATGATTTCCTTAGGTGGAGTCTAACATCTTCCGGTTCAGGGAAATAGTAAAAGTTGGTTTTTGGGATGTAACTATAAATAAAATAATTTAATTGAATATTATATTATTTTTGAATCCTCATAACTCACATCAGGTAACTCGGATTAAAAATATGACACTATTATTGAGTTTGTAATGAGATGTTCCACTTAATAAGGACATAAAATCGACCGAATTAGGTTGAGGGATAAGTTATTCGTTAAGATGAAAATAATAAAACAACTAAAAAAGTTATTTTACTATATTTTATTCTTTTTTATGCAAAGATGAGGAGTAGCTAAATCCCATTAATGAACATCATTAATCACTCAGAGTAACGACACTGAAATGTAGCACAACAGAATTATTGATTCACATTTTTTAAATTAATATCCTAACAATCACTGTAAGATTTTTAGAAAAATATTGAGATTTATCTGAGGCTTTGGAGGGTGGATAAGAAGAACAAATAACAAATTTCTTCCACCATTCATAGAATCACTAGCAACGGTGGGATGCGGATCAAGTATGAGTTACATAGGTGCACCATCCTAATCTTCCGTGATCAACAATCTTATCCCATTATGTGGTTTGATGATTTTATGTGTGAATTAATTTTACCCATTCTTCCTTTTATATGAAGAACGTAGTTTAACTCATGAACACATTAACCTGTGGATTGACTGCATGGACATATTTTCACGGGGTCACGGATTGTGTGTGAATGATCGACTGACCTCTTTCTGGCTGCATGTTATCGAGCCAGATACCAGTGCGGGTGTCTCGGATGGTTCTAAGATTACCCACCAATCAGACCTCTACGGTGACTTTGTTGTAGAAAAAATAGGGCCTCCAATGCGATCCGTGCCGTATGGGAATACCAGGACACTAGGCGGCCTAGCGGGGCATTACTGGTCATACTAAGTCAGACTGGGCTGGAGGAATTGGACCTAGTCTCTGGGCAACCCGACGGGCTAGTCTAATGTCTGAAGCAGGCTAGGTCCAGCAGAGACAAATGGTTTTGGCCACAATACCAGACCGGAGTGGGTCATCATAGACACAACCAGTCTAGTTGAGCTGCCAGAAAAGTGTCAGGTCATGCAGGACCCCCTGGTCGGGTTGGTTGGGTTGGTCCGATCACGTCGGATTGTGCCCAGGCACAGTCGGCCCCTAATTACTTAAATGCCAATAACTTTTAGATTGTGAATCTGATAAATTTTTCATCTATGGAATTGGGACCCTTACAATAAGATGTTCACGTGGGTATACTCAATGTGAGTGTTTGTAGTAATATATATTTGAAAAATGGCATGAGGATTAGATTATCTGGGAATAAAGCTCACTAAAGAGAAGGAATCCTATAACTTTAATTGAAATGAAGGATATGACGAGTGGAACTCATTGTTACAGTAGACGATCGTACCTCATTGGTTAAGAATGATGAGCATACCTCAGTGGTTCAACAGACGAGCTAATCTCAGTTGTCCAGTAGACGAGCGGACCTTAGGGGCCCATGAGTCAAGCATACCTAAGAGGTTCATAAGACAAGCAGACCTCAGCGATCCCACTAGGACAATAGATGAGCGAGTCAATGTAATCCTGGTAGGCCACCATATGAGCGAGCCTAAGTGTTTCAACTAGACCAACATATGATCTGTTCTTAGTGATCAAACTAGCCAAAATAAGAGCTTGTCTTAGGGGTCCAGTTGGCCCAAAGATGAGGCAATGTTAGTGATCCAGCTAGCCAAGATAGGAGCATGTCATATTGATCTCGCTATCCTAGATACAAGTGGGTCATAGTGATCCAGATGGACAAGATATGAGTTCCTCCTAGTGATCCATCTAGCCCAAAGACAAGCGGGTATAAGTGATCCAGCTAGGCTAGAGATGACTGGGTCTACATGATCCAGTTATCCCCAGAGACGAGTAGGTATGAGTGATCTAGCTAGCCCAGGTGAGGAGTGTGCCCAGATAATGAAACCATTTGCAGTATGAATGTTCATATTTACGAATGATAATTCTACCTCATATACATTGAGTTGTACCTAGTGGGAGATGTCTTTTCTTTGTGATCTTACTGTGTGGTCTTTCATTCTAGACTTTTCATTGTGGTTTGGGGTCCCTAGTGACTATTGTGTTACTCACTGATGCATGGGTTTCACCTACATGTTTTGTGTCTCGTTTAGGTGATCAATTCTTCGAAGAAGTCCTTGGTGGAGCGGGACCAGGTGGTTCTCAATGAGATAGGACAGAAATGATGAACTTCTATGGAAACAGACGTTTACCCCCCATCGACCCTTCAGGTAGGGTTTGAGGAGATACATGTTTATTGTTGTACATATATTTGTGGCTTTGGGCTTGTATTCTAGCCCCTTGTCCTTTTTATATTGAACAATAATTCCTATATTTTTTCATCGTGAATGTTTTGGATTACTTAGTGTTTACCTTTCCACAATTTGGGATTTGTGTGTATGTACATGTTTAAAGGAAAATGCCTTCTTATTTTGGGATATGCCTATTCAGTGCTAGTCTCCAGCCCCTGAAAAAATGGAAGGCGAAATTGGGGTAGTCACAGAACAAGCTCTATGGTATATGTTATGAAATTTACCTATATTACCTTCCCACCTGTTGGAAAATAATAATGGTGTTAATGTCTACTTGTGGACTACCACCTCTATAAATGGATTTGATTTGTTTTCCATTTACATTTTATATGGATGGTAATAAGGATGGAGTTAATATATATATATATATATAATTTATTTTTAAAGGTTTTTATTTTTTCCCTTTCTTTCATTCAACAAATAGAAAAGTGAAAATAAAATATATTTATCTTTATGACCAACTGTCTCTATGAATTATATAATTTGTTTTTCTACCTATATCTTTTATGAATGATTATAAATATTTAAATAATGGTTATATATACAATATTAATATCATGATTTAATTATATATATAATGGATCCATGATCAATGTACATGGATCAAAACAACTGTACCAAAACATACATGATAAATTATGTAGATATCACTCAGAATATTGATTTTAATTAATAAATGTTAATAAACCAGTGAAAAAAGGATATAAGTAAATAATATATACAATGATATGTATGAAATGTTTTCTAGAATATATATATATATAATAAATATAAATTTTTAATAAAGGTTTATGAAGTGTGTATGAAGGATGTCAGACCTGAGGTAAATGATTTTCCTCTCTATTTTATTATTGTGAGACACATGCCATATTCGACACTTGTATCATTTATGTGGTGTATATATGTACCATGAATTGTTTTAAGATTCTTATTATTAAAATTATTTGGATTTACATATCCTTATATGTTTATTTATTTCTTGGGGATTATGATTCAAAACCTAAAAATGTGATAAGGGTTTTACATTATAATCCCATTATTTATTGGTATTGTTTAGGATTAAGTCTCTGAGGATAAAAAATTATGTTCTACCATAATTAAACTGATTAATATTATTATAATTTAGAAATTTATTAACAATAGATGTTTTAATTTCATTTTCCTTATCTTAAGAACTCAGGAGACCAAAAATATGTTTTTATGTAAAATCGATGTTATTTCTTTCTTCGATAGAAAATACTTTTTTCTTCCATTACCATATTTTCTAAAATTTATTTAAATAATGTTTTAAATATTTATCTATAATTTTTTAATTTAATTTTTAACCATTTAAAATGTTTGTAAAGAAAATTTTAAATAGAAGTTTCTTATCATTTTCCAATTGTGGATCTTTTTAATGTTTCTTTTAAAAGTGTGAATGAAATTTTTAATTTTAACGTAGCAAATAAGAATATAATTTTCTTCCATCATGACTGGTCAATTAATTAATTCTTCTATTAAATATTCCCAAATTTATTTTCATGTAATATGTTTTCCTTAATATATGCTAAATTTTAATGTCTTAAAAATATTATTTCAATGTGAAAATTGTATTTTCCTTAAGGAAATTTTCTAGTTATCCTTTAAGGATTTTTTTATCTATGATAAAAACCTTCGATGATAATGATTATTTATTGGGGATATTATCCATGTATACCATTATTATTATTTCTATAAATGGTATATTGATGAAATGATATGTACGAAACCTGTTACTTTGACACGGGTTATGTTGTGATGATATTTTTATGAAAATAATATATTTTCATGGGTTATGACATGAGGTTTGGTTTATAATCATTGGGAAAAAATATGTATGATTTTAATTATATGATATGTGGGCCCAAAATTATATATCACTCTATTGTGTTTGATAATGATAGATATCCCATGAGATAAATTGGACTGAAATCGGGAGTGAACCTAGTTCTATAAGGGGATATATCTACTACGATAGTCTTCAGACTGAACATTGACTAATTATTTGGTTTAGGGAGTGAATCCAATTATCAATGATAGTCTTGAATGTGAACCTTGATTTCTATGATGGTTTCAAGAGTGAACCTAAATGTATAAGATTGACATGCTAGTGAGCCTTGATTACATAGGAAATTATTTTCATTGTTTGGGTGTATACAAATCTTCCACAAATTTTTGAAATGATTTGTTATCATTGATCATGTTGCTTGATTCTTTTATATTCAATTCGTACAAAATGACAAGCTTTATGTTAAGATTCAACATTATGATCATTGATATAAAGGGTATGCTTTTCAAATGTTTATATCCTGTTATTATACACATATGATCATATTATGAATATGTGATCATTAATATCTCCCTTGTATACCTTTGTTGAGAATCTAATCTCACCATTTATTATGTTTCTTTTCCATAGGTTATGAACAAAAGTTATAGAAATGATATGCCTAAGAAGGGTACTAGTTATGAAGAACATAATTGGTATTCTTATAAACCAGTTGTTTATGGTTCCATGTTTCTATATATAATATACCTATATTATTAAGGCATGGATCATTATTTAATATAATAAATATTACTATAATATTATATATTAAAAATAGACAAAATCTCTGGATATCTATATATGGTATCAGAGAAAGGAATATTTATCCTTTGGAAACTATGATGAGTAAACTTCACTAATAACCTTATGGATAAGTCTATCTATATGATAGAATCTTAATGTTTCAGTAATAATCATGGATAGCCCAGTTTAAACCTCAGAATCCATAGATTCAAAAGACGATGTCTTGATTTAGATATCCTGTAAATAATTTTTCATAATTATGTTACATGGTATGGAATAAAAATTATAATTGTTATGATCAGAGAAAATTCTAGTACTATGAATCATGGTGAACATGTAAATTAGGAAAGGAGGTAATAATATTATGTTGAGTCCATCATGGGTAATAATTCACCTTTTTTAGTGGTTGATATGATCCACTAATTGTGGAGAAATGGGTCAAAAACCTCAAATTTGCATTTTCATTCTTCAGTGATTAGAACATGAAAAAGCCATTTTCATTGTCTATTTTTTGAAGGGAAAAATATTAATGGAGGAATCTTATAATGGACACAAGGAAACATAATGAAACTGACTCTATGGAGTGGGGTCTATTTAAGATATTATTTTCAACAAATACATTCATCATTTTATTCAACCAAAATGGAAAATGAATTACTATATCCGAAGTATAGGTATGATCAATTTGTTGGTACCAATGTGGAAATTTTATAAGGTCTATAAGGTATTCTTATGGTATTATCATCCAACCTAAAAGTATAGATGATCTATTCCTCGATGTCATAAAACCAATTCTCCAATGGGAGTTGTCCATAAGAAAGTTTTGTAGCTATAAAGAAATAATATTTTGTGATATTAGGGTTGATATAGAGATAGTAGTTACTCATAAACCTTATAGTATTGATAAAAAAATTGTGAAATTCAATGAAAATTTTAAAAATCATTGTGAGAAGAAGATTTTTTTTTCATTATTCTCAAAGCGTGGATTGAAATATTTTGAAAATTATTATATGGGGACTATTAAATGTTTTAAGTGTGTAAAATAAGTTTATCTAGTAATTGAATACCTAAATGATTGGAACAATTTATCTAATGATGTGAATAAGGAAAAACATATAAATAATACACTATATACTCTCTTGTGCATCACTTGAAAGGATTAAGGGAATTATTCTAATCAATGATCAAATATAATGGTTTGTGGTGATGATCTATTTTAGCATCCTCTGCTGTATAGTTATAATGGGAAATCTCATGGAATCACAATTTCTAATGGGATATAATAATAACATGTTGAATGGTATCCTTGCCATCTACTCTAGAACTGCAAATGTATTATTTTAATTTGTTTTGGTCCGTTTCATTTTATCTAAAAAATTTTCTAAGGGTGTCAAAATTACACCATAATTATAATAACTTTAATTACTAGTGAAACCATTTGATGGTATTTAGATCCCATCTGAAGACTATGACACTTCTCTGATATAATTTTGTGTGAATTTTCTCATATAAAATCTTGTTATTCACCCTATAGTCTAATTTGATGCTATTTTGGGCATGAATTGTATTTCATTAAATAAATACCACATACATTTATGAGGAATGGATTTCCCATTTGATATTCGAAATAGACCTATGAATTTCTATCAATACGATGACAAATAAGAACATATAATTGAACTCTTATCCATTATATAGTCCTAGATTACTATTTAAAGGAGTTATTTATCAATGATGGTTGGGGTGCAACTAAATATAAATTATATTCCTAGTTTATGGGTGTTTTTTGTACTAATTTCATAGTATTCCATAGAATCGTGAATTTGAGTTCTCCATGGATCTCATATATGGTTACACACCAATTTTGAAGATTCCTTATAGAGTGGACCTGATTGAGTTGCAAGAATAGATGATGAAACCCCAGTAAAATCATGAAAATGGATTCATATGACCAGGTGTTTCACCATGGTGTTCCCTAGTTCTTTTTAATAAAAAAATTGATCAATGTGACGTTTCAAAAATTATCAATGACCTAACATGATCAAAATCGGGAAAAAGCATCCTCTACCCTTTATTGATGAATTATTTGACCTATTGCCTGTATCCCGATGCTTTTTTACCATAACCCACTATTTTTAATATCATTAATTGATGGTTAAAAGTAGGATATTCCCAAGATATAATTTTTGCAAGGTATAAGCAGTATTAATATATAGTGATTCCATTTGGTCTTAATAATACCCCCTCTATCTTCAAAGACTTAATGAATAATGTCTTTAGAGACTACCTTCGTCTATTTGATGTAGTCTTGATAAATGATATTATTATATATAAAAATAGAATGGAAGATAATGAAGATCATTTAAGAATTTCTTTAAAGACACCAAGGAAAAAGAATGTTTTTGAAAAATTTACCATGTTTGAATTTTGGATTTTCAATGATTCATTTTTTAGGTCATATAAT
Source organism: Viscum album (assembly GCA_963277665.1). Classification (NCBI taxonomy): domain Eukaryota; kingdom Viridiplantae; phylum Streptophyta; class Magnoliopsida; order Santalales; family Viscaceae; genus Viscum; species Viscum album. The sequence goes on from CAUJRU010000001.1 coordinate 9,827,473, forward strand.
ATCATATTAGGGTTTATCTATAGATCCATAAAAGAAAAAGGTTTTTGAGCATTGGCCCAGAAATTCCACTTTGACAGAGACCTACAGTTTTCTTGGTTTGAAAAGATAGTATCATCTCTTTTTGGAGAAATTATCTCTAATCTAGAATCCACTAACAATGTTAACTTGCAATGGAGATTAGTTCCTTTGTGTGGATGAATCTGAAGAAAATATCAAAAAATTGAAGAGATGATTAGTTATTGGACATAGGATTACAATAATCTAAAATGGATAAGTATTAATTATATATAGTGATTTATTAAAGCATTTATTTGGATGTGTTCTCATGAAGAATTATTTTGTGATATATTATTCCTCAATCAAAATGAATTTTCTTGAGAAAAATTACCCAATAAATAAGTTTGAGTTGAATATGGTAATTTTCTCATTTGATATATCGAGGAAATATTTTTATGGAGAAAGGTGTGATTTATATATGATCAAAATATTTTAAAATATATTTTCACTCATAATGAGTTGAATATGAAGTAGATAGGATGGTTGGAGATGATTAATTTTATCACTTCTTATTTCATTACCACCCTGAGAAAGTGGACAAGGTGGTAGATACTATATAAGAAAATTATCATGCTATATTATCAATGAAGAGAATCATAAGGAGCCTAATATTCCCATATTTTGAAACATTGGAGCATTAAATCATGATTTAAGGGGATAAATATTATCTTTTGAAAATGAGTTTTATTTCATCTATCATAGTAACGATTAGTGAGGAATATAAGGAAGATGAAGACCTATAAAAAATGATAAATGTTCCCAAGTTTGACCCTTATTGTAAGGGAATGATAATGATTAGAAATGATGTATGTATTTCATTCATAACATATTTGAATAATAAAAAATTGTATATGTCTAATATTTCATCATTATTTATTTATACTGAAATTGTGAAGTTTTATAGATATCTAAGAGAGTATTTCTAGTGGGGAATCATGAAGACATATATTGATGAGTATATATCTCTATGTACAGTATGAAAATAACATAAGGATGATATATGGAATTTTAATGGGACTTTACAACAATTACCTATACAATAATGGAAACAAGAATGTGTCACCGTGTATTTTGTTGTTAGACTACCAAAAGCATCTAAAGTTTATAAGTCTATTTAGTTTTAGTTGGTCATCTTATGAATCCAGAAAACTTAATTTCTTGTATAGATGATTTAACTCGTGATTATATTTCTAGAATATACATCAATAAATTCGTATGGTATTATGGAGTTCCACATTGGATTGTATTTGATCTAGATCCAAGGTTAATCCCAATGTTTTTGTGCAATTTTCAGCAGTCAACGGATAGAGATTTAGGTTTCAACATTTCTTATCATCCTCAGATAGATGGTTACTTTGAGATAACTGTTAAAATGTTATAGGATATTTTAACATCATATTCTATGGAATGGAATGGTTTTTGGGATCAACACCTTCCTTTATTAAATGTTTCCTATAATAAAACCAATTATTCATCCATTCAGATGGCTCAACATGAATCCCATAATAGAAATATGTGTATAAATCTAATGTGATATGATGATGTTGGGGAAATAATGAAATTGATACCTGAGATAGCTTATGAAATGTAAAATAAAGTCAATACATCCAATAACACCTCAAGACCAGTCATAATCAGCCAAAAATTTATATTGACAATCATCAGTGTGGTCTAGAATTTGATGTTGCTGAAATAGTTTTTTTTAAATTTCTCCATGGAAGATAAATATGAGATTCAAGGAGAATGGAAGGATAAACCCTAGTAATATGGGCCCTTTCAAGATTCATAATCTAGTATGTATGGTAGATTATCTCTTGGTGCTTCCACCAAACCTATCTCATGTTTGTGATGTGTTCCGTGTATCTCTAATGGGGAAGTATGTACCTAAACAATCACAAGTAATGGACTCAATGGTCTTACCTATAGGGCATGATCTTCTTTATTGAGACAATTTAGCTGAAATCTCGTATCGTATAGATTATGTACTATGGAAAAAGACTACTCACCTAGTTAAATTACTTTAGATAAATAATAAATATGAAAAAGATATAAGGGATCCTGAGGATATGATGAAATAGATATATCCTCTATTGTTTTTATCAGCATGTGGAATTTTAAGGGATAAATTAATTTTAAGAGGGAAAAAATGTCACACACAGATATTTTATGAAATATATATTTTTAAATAAATTTAATTTAATTGATAACATTCATTAAATGATGCACCGAGTTTAAATGAACTGTGATATATTTTTAAAATATTTTTATTTAATTTGACAGTTACAACATAGCCATAATATTATGAGGTTTGAATAAGATTGACCAAATTATGAATAACATATGGGTTACATATTTAAATAGTAATTTCATTTCATATATATTAATTAGAAATGGAAACAAAAATCATTTTAGCATAATGAAATATTTACTGGAAAACTCTTTTTATGCACACTTTGTATTCTTATATTTAAAAATTAAAGTAATCATTGTTGGTGAATTGTTTTAATGATATATATATATATATATTCAATCAAATGTTTTAACATTCATTAAATAATTTTTTTCTAATAATGATAAAATATTAATATGGGTTTATGCTGAATATGAATTTTAGTAAAATGTAATTTTCATCAGGTTTTTCTTTATTATCATTAAAATAAATTTCTACCACTTATAATTATTGAATTTAATAAATTTGACTCAATTTTTGGAATCAAGAGGTTCGAATTTTGTGATATATGAACATTTTTTGGACAATATAAATAGTAACCATGGTAGACATTATCATGCCGATAAAGGATAAATTAGGTTAATATTGATTAAAACTAAGTGATAAGGAAATAATTTCTCTTACTAATTATTATTTACAGAATTTAATTCAAAATTTATCACCATGGGCTAAAAATTTAATTATTCTAGGGACACTTTTCCGTGAAAAAGACTACTATAATATTTAATGTAAACTGAAATACAAATTATCACACTCCTAGTTTTATAAATTACTAATGTGTACAAATAATGGAAACATCATGTAATGAATGGATCAAACAATATATTTTTAGCTTAATGAAATTATTTTCATGAGGTAAATTCACTTCTAATTATTTTAATTACATAGTTTCATTAAATTGACATGCATTACTGATATAGTATTTATTAAATTATTAGAAAAATAAAATAATGGATTAGAATATGTTAAAAGTAAAATAATTTGAGTGATATATAGTCCTACCTAAATTTTATAGATGAATAAGACATATTATTTTCATTTTAATGTCTTCAATTCGAATACTTACCTTATATTTATGTATTTTATGTCAAAATAAATGAATATTGTCAAAATTCACATTAATGATATTTTATCAAAAATAAAATTATTATAAATTTCACAAAAATTATAAAAATAATGATATATAACAATTTGGATCAGATATGGTATATAATGTCATCCTTTTTTCTTTTTTGATTCAATATTTATCTTATAAGTAATGTTATAAACCTTTAGTCAAAACTACCTTTTCCCCCATATCTATGTTTTCAAAAATAGTTAAAAATAAGGTTTTTACTATTATACTATGATTATTAAAATCCATTTCACCAATTTATTCCTTTTTACAAAATGTTTGAAAATTAATATTCTTGTCTCTTTTTGAATAAGGAGATCATTTAATTTTACTAAAAATATGTGAAAGGAGTATTTTATTTTAATGTATACATCATGAAAGGGAATTTCCATACATCATAAATTTTCTATTCTTTGAATATTCCATTTCTAGGATCAAAGGTCACTTTCACGGAAAATGTTTTCCATAATATTTGCGAAATTTATTATTTTAAAAAATGTACTTCAATATGAAAATAATATTTTCCCCAAGAAAAATCTAGTTGATCCTTTAAATGAATTTTTATTCTATGTTAACATCCTTTAATGTCAATCCCCCTTTACTGGAGATATAATTCTTGAATAACAACCCTATTGTTTCCCTATATGGATTATATTTATGATGAAGGTATGTTTATAAAATCTATTCCAATTCTATGGGTTATACGATGATGAAATGTTTATAAAACCCATTTATACATGGATTATAAATTTATGAATGTTTAATGATATTGTGGATCATATATATATGATATTTATTATTTGATGAGTGTGCATGAAATTGTATTTCCCACCAATGTGTTTGGTAAAGATTGATATGCCATAAGATAAAAAAGACTAGAATGGGGAGTGAACCAAATTTTTTTGGAATATATCTTCAATGATTGTTGGGGAAGTTAACCATGACTACTACAATGTTTTGGGGAGTGAATCCAATCCAATATGATTGTCTAGGGAGTAAACTATGACTACTATGATAATTTAAGGAGTGAACCCAATACACTGTGATAGTCATGGACATGATTAATGACTATAAAGTTAATGATTTTATATTTTTATTTTTATAACACAATTTTATAGCTTATGACTATCTTATTCTCTCATGGATCATATTTGTTTTTTTATTTTTTTATGATTTTTGTGTTCTGAACTATTGAGATTTATTATGGGACTCGTGACTATGATCATTGTTATGAATGGTATGTTTTCAAAAGATAAGTTCATGTTACAAAACCCTTATATTAATGTTAGGATTTTGTGATCATTGATATTTCCCATGTTTACAATTAAAGAATCTGAGCTCACACTTTATTATGTTTATTTTCCCCATGTTATAAAAAATGTTTTTAGGAAATATATTTCTATGGATGGTTATAGTTATGAAGAACATAATGGTAGAATCTTATGAACCCATTGTATATGTTTCCATGTTTCCAAATATACAATACCTCTACTACTCTGACATGAATAAATATGTTATGTAATGAATATTCATTAGATAATATGAAAAAACTATGTATAAAATGTATGTTTCAATATAAATTCTCTCCACAAAACTTTAAAAAAATTATCATCCAAATTTTATCTTCAGATTTAGGGTTCACAAAATCTCATTTTAAATAGAGGTAAAGGGAAATATAAAAAATATGGAATAAAATACAACTGGGATTCAAAGTAGCATAACATTACTATGAAGAAAAAATATGGGGAAAGAGGTAAAAAATTAGTGTCCACAAAATGATGACGTGTGATAGCGACCATTTTTAAACAAATTTTAGTAAAACTGAGAATGATTATAAACAAAAAACCGAACTAATGATGTGTTAAAAAGATAATCAATTCATCCCAAATGAAGATAATTGGATCAAATTTTTGTTTCATGACCATTTTCATAGATGTGAGTAATTTTATTACCCTCTTTACTAAGAACATAATGATATATACTTTCTCAATTTTATTCAAATAAAAAAAATCACCTTCATCCTTTGGTTGGATGTTTCCATTAGTTCATGCCTTTATCGCGTATTTTTTTTCAAAATGATTTGAATGAAAATTTATTTCCTAAATAACTATAATCAATTTATGATTAACCATGATGTATATAAAATAATGAACATCTTTTCAGCTTGTTGGTAATAAAACAAAAATTGTTAGAAAAAGAAAAGATAATAAAAAAAACAAATAAACCTTCATATAAGGAAATGATAAGTCAATCTTAAAAATTAAGGAATAATAACTAATGGTCAAATAAAATAACTCCAAAAATATATAACCATATACCAAAAATAACATTAATTTGAACATATTAAACATAACATTCATCTTATATCCCCCAAAATGAAATATCATTATTACATAATAATCCACGAGGTCAAATCACATGATACACCTAATGGTTTTTTATAATTAATCCTTATAATGTTTGTACCAAAATATCTTTAATGACAACAAATTTTGATTACATAAAAGCATCTAAAGTAATGTATATACCATTGAAATTATGATAAACCTTAAACATATAAGCCATTTATAGTTTCCATAACTATTAAAGAGAGTCGAATGAGAGTCATGTGGAAAATGTGAGGAATATTACATTCAAAATCATTTTAAAGATTGTAAAATATTATGAAAAATAAATTTAGAAAATAATTTTTATTTATAAATAACATTATTAAAATAATATAAAGAAATTGGTAGATGTGTTTGGTTAGGAATCATTAAAACATATTAAAATAATGTTTATAATGAAATATCTCTTTACGACTGAATAAAACAATTGAAAGAAGGAACATAAAAAAGGAATATAAATGACCATGTGTTTAAAATTATTTTTATATTATATTTTAAGAGCCACATTATGCACCATATAATTTAATATAGCCTCATTAATGAATTCATTTCTGAAGGAGGAAGATTGATACAAGAACCACTTACTTCACGGGTAATTATTTAATTAATAATCCATTAAATTAATGAACATTTCAGGATTCAATAAAACATATAATTTCTCTAAAATATTATTCCAAAACTTATTAAGGGTATTTAATTATTCCATATAAAATAAAACACAGTTCATAACATGAAATGTATTATAAAGAATTAAAATTGGGACCCTGAAAACCCTTACATATTTTATAACATCTGAAACCATATATCATGAAACATATGACATATAAATAACTTCAAATTTCATTATTAAATATGAAATCAAGATATAAAATCTCAATATTTTTCATATAAAAATATTTAAATTATTTTGGTTCATAATATTAGGCATGTCTCAACGAAATAATATTAAAGAAAATAATTCTTATAAATATTGTCTCACTAATGATAGAAATAATCAAGGATGTTAATGGGTATAAAATTTATAAAAAAAATTACTTAGAAAAAATAAAAAAAATCATAGGAAATTTAAAAAAAATCATGGCATAGAATAGTCAATGAAGTAGAAGTATTATCCAATGAATCAAAATTGGTTTATGAAACCCCTTACCTCGAGTCCAGACATTCTATGTACATCCCTTACATTACTATATAATAGATTTATATTAATTATTTACATAATTTAGAAAATTTTAATATCTTATTCCCTAATCAATAGGAAATCTGTTTAATTTTCTAAAATTTTGAATTTAAATACATAATCGGTTAAGTCCATGTCTCTTTTTTTGAGGACGTTTCTGTTCATAATTGTGAAATGAATTTGGTATATAGACCACAGTAAAAAGGGGTCATTATTCTATTATATATATATAATTATAACCATGATTGAATAATCATTTGAATACATGAAATAATGGTCTATAATCACCCATTAAATAATGAATATAAAAATATTGAATCTCTTTATGGAGGTGGTATATCATACGTACGCATGAGAAACATTATCATTTTTAATAGGTGTATGGGTAAGAAGGTATGGAATAAATTAAATTAAATTTATAATAATTATTTTATGAATATATTATATTTTTATTACACCCATCACAATTACCATCCCTTTGAGGTGGGGAGAAAAATGAAGCACATCACCTGAGGGAGGTGGTTGTCCAAACATATGCACGAGCAATAATTATGTTCCCTAGAGGATGTAAAAAGATATGAATAATGAAACAAAATTAAAATAATAACATATTAGTATGTGTTATATAATTATATTATTATATTTTAATGTTTAGGATATAATTTAAGGAGATTAAAGATAATTAAAATGAAAGTGATCAGTTAAAATGATTACCTCCAATTTAAGTGAGAAGCATTGGATTTCTTTTTAAGGGCTCTAGAAATGGTCTTTGGAGGATAAAAACACCATTATAAATAGGATAAAGATTTTTAAGAGTTTTTGATGAGATATGTGGGTCAAGGTGTTGTGAAATATAGAATAGATATGATGACATTGTATTATGAATGAAAGGGTACACTTCTAATTAACTAAAATATTTAAAAATAATAAATTCATATACTTATGAAAGGTAAAGAAGTGGAAAAAATTAAATAATGAGATAGGTTATGGTTCAAATACATTAAATCAGTAAAATATTGATAGGTTGGTATTGTACTTTAAAGATGATTGCTAGATTTAAACCCTTCCATAACCAATTTTAACCTTAACAATGAAAATAAAAATATAAAAACTAACGGTTTATTAATTTACTTATAAGTTTATAACATTCTCAAAAATATAAAAGGTATGAAATTTTATAAGATATCCCATCATCACTATTCTATTTAAATATTTTAATGATATTTAATTTATTTCATAATATATTATTTAAAATAAAATACATTTAAATTCATTTTCAGTTTTATCATCATTTTTACTTTAATATTATATTGATAGAATAAAATTTCAAATATAAAAATTTAGACTAATAGTTATATTTAATAATTTATAATAATATTAATGTAAAATATAAAATCATTTAAATATTTTCATTATTAATATTTCTAAAATCATTTACTTGAATTTTATTCTATTTTCCTAAAAGTTGTACGAAAGTGGTGTAACTTTTTTAGAAAATTATAAAATTTAATAAATTAAAAATTAAATTAACATCATATTAATTTATTTTAATTAAACATGTCTATTTTATTAATCAGTATATATTTACTCACATATGTGTCATGAAAATTTATTTAATATTTTATTTTGACATTTCTCACCTTTTGCGAGTATTGTACAATGGTTTGTATATGATTGTAGTTATAGGAATAAAAAAAATATATAATGTTATTTTTAAAAATATTGTTTTTTACCATAAAAATTATTTTTATCATAGTAATAAATGGTTTATTAAATGGAAATTGTTTTATTCAAAATCCCACATCATCAAAATTCAATCATCCATACCTGGGAGCCACTGAAACGGTGCTATGAGTTAATTGATGGAATGGAATCATGTATTCCTCCATGTACACCAGAGGATGCTGACTAGTAGAGAATGTACAATAATGGAATGTTGGAGAGACAATAAATTCCTAATTAGAGTGGTACAATGGTATTACATAAATAAATCATCAACCACAAAAGAAGTAAAAATTAAAGGTAGTGAAAAATAAATAAGCCCAATAATAATAAACAAAAAAATCTATAAATAATATCATATATAGATTGATTCCATGTCTATAAAAATTGTAAAAATGAATATATTGAAGTAGTAATAAAACATATAATGAAAAATAAAAAAATAACCAAAGTCTATCTCCATTAGAATATCAATATTCATCTCAAACATGTTCCCATTAACTCCCTTGTATTGAATAACAACACGAGTGTAATCCATGTTCATGATCCTATAACCAAGTGATATATTCAGGTACTAAATGAAAACTTGAACAGGGTGTGAGATAATATTTATGGGACACCACCAATGTTGTATAATTATATCTAGACTATTTATTAAAAATGAAGTAGTGTGAAAGTATAATACAAAATTTATAAATTAATTAATTTAAAAAAGATAGAAAATGCTTCACAAATGGACACACAACCAATAAAACATGCATCAACATAAGCCGGAATACCATAGATTTAGTGAAAACATACATATTTATATACATATATAGTTTTATAAATAAATATGTACTATAAAATTGTTGACATATATATCCAATTATATAGATACTATGACTACCTAGGACCCAAGGTGTAACTAAAATTCTCTATAAATAGTCACTATGATCTCATAGAGTGATAAGAGACATCATTCCAAATGATCTCAAATGAATAACAATAAGGGGATCCATTCATAGGGATTTCATTCCCATTAATCATTATATAAGTGACTCTATGCCCATGGATTCCATATCTAGGAATCATAATATAGGGGACGCCATGCCTAGGGAAATAATTCATGAGTTACATAAATCATTATGGATGACCTTCTTCATTATCATAATCATCTGTGGATGTCATGCTCGAATATCAAAAATCAGATGGGATAAAATTCCAGAATATCATAATCGTGTGGGGATGGAATTCATAAGTATAACATTTAAATAGGGGACCTTATTCTAGAGTATCATGAATAATAATATAAAATATTAAGTAACATTTAATAATAATTCATGGTTTATGATATACACACACAAATATATATATTTCCATTCCAATATATGACTCATCATGTTCGTTTGATTAAATTTAATTATAAGTACTATGGAAGGCCATGTATATAAGCATTCTAACCCATAGATTGATTATATAATTGGTAAAATTTTATTTATATGTATATTTATAGGTTCTTGGTATCTTTCATGCCACTACATATATTTACCATGTGTTATGGGTAAATAATTTCATTCATTAAGTGATATGGTATATTTATAGATCCTTACTATTAACATTCCACTATTATTCAAATTGACATTTACTAGGCCACAAAATTAACCATTTAATTCAAAAAAATAAATATAAGTATTAAAGAGGAACAAAAAATTATACAATACAACATTCAATTTATTACAATTCACATATAATTAATTAACAAATTATCACTCTAGGGAAAATCGAAACAATGTCTAGTAATGGAAATTAATAGGACACAACCATGTTGTGGGAAAACCTATTTGATGACTATATCAAAAGTTAAAGTTCACAAAGATGTGGAGGAAGGTAGATTAATCATATCATAATATTTTGATAATTCTTTATTTGATTCTGGATCCTTGAAAACATTAATTTCTTCCTTGATTTCTATGAAAATTATGTGTTTCCATATAAAATTAAGAAGGAAGTTTTCAGTCATAACTCATTGTGGAAATATCCACGCATCATGGATGTGTTAACATGTTCCCATTATAAAAAGTAAACATTTTAAATTTTCTTACATATTTGATATACATATGGTTTACATTGATATAATCCTTGGTATATACTGGCTTCAAAAATATGGTTTAAAATTTTATTTCAAAGTTAAGGAAATTTCAATTTATGATGAATTTGTGGAATTCATTGTCATTAGTGAAAACACTTCATCAACGGTGTTATCTCTAGATAAACTCCATGTAGATCTTCTGAATGACAGTCCTGGGAGATAAGAGTATAAATAATCAACAGATGGAGATGGTAATCTTCAAATCGATGATGTAACTTTTATATATGAATACATTGATCTACATCCCGAGGAATTATCTCGAAATCCACCATATATTAAAGATGAGTTTTATATTTATTTAATCCCTAATTAAATACCTATATCAAAAAATACCTATAGAATTATCATTATAGAATTAGTGTACTTGATAAAAAATCAGATTAGTTGTGTAATAAAGGATTTATATTCCCTAGAATTTCACCTTGGGGAGACCATATTTTTTTCTAAGAAGACTAATGGATTTATGAGGCTCAACATTTATTATAGTGAAATCCTTACTATTCTGAAAATGAAAAGGTATCATATGCGTTTCATTGAAAACTTATTTGATCATATTCATGGAGCTCTATATTTTTAAAAAATTGAACTTCATTCAGGGCATAATAAATTATTAGTAAAGTAGGAAGTTGTTGTAAATAAATTTTTTTTATGAGGTAAGGATATTATGAGCTTACATTAATATTTTTTTTTGAAATGTGCACCCTTTGTTTTGAAGGATATAAGGAATTTAGTATTAAATGAATATCATGGTATTCATTCTGTATTTAATGATGAAATCGTGTTGTATTCTAAAATATTTTAGGACAAGATGAATCACTTGACGATCATTCTTGAGACTGATAGAGGGAAAGAGATATATAGTAAAATTTACCAGTGTGAATTATAACTTTAGAAAGACTCTTTTTTTGGATATATTGTATCTAATGATGGAATATCAGTTGATCTTATGATGAAAATGTAAAATAATAGACTACACCAACAAAAAACCGAGGTACATTTTATCATTAATTAGGTAGTTTAGTATCAGAGAATCAATAAAACAATTTCTTAATTAGCAAACCTATTAAAATAATATATGAATAAAGGGGATAAGTTCATGTGTATAATGGAATTGGGAATATATTTTAATGAATTTGATTGGATATTGAAAAATGATAAGATTTTGACTCTGTCATTAGGATATGATTGATTTGATATATATAGTGATTCATTAAAGAAGATAAGTGGTTGTTTCCAAATTCATAATGATAATGTTATTTCATATGTATCACGAAAGTTAAAAAATCATGAATAAAACTTCCCAACTCATGATATTGACTTTTAAGTCATAATTTATTCATTGAAATCCTAGAGACATTATATCTATGGAAAATTTTGTGAGATATATACAGATCATAAGAGCCTAAAATACATCATGTTACTGAATTATATGAATATGATTCAAATATAACGGGTCGAGATACTCATGGATTAAGATTTCTCATTACACAACCAACCAGGGAAGGAAAATAATGTATCATATGCATTTAGTAGAAAATATCATGACATTGGGTCCAAAATGAGGATTGAAAGGGATCATGTGGTCATGGATATAGTAAAGAAGGATATAGTAATTATTATCTAATGAGATACATCACTCCTTATTCAATGGATTTCCAAACCATCTTTATTATAAAAGACAACAATCTCTCAACCGAATGATGAGAGTTATCAAACAAAATTTAAAGAATTGAATGATAGAAAATTGTAAGACTTAATTTGTGAAGATGGAATTTTGAAATTTGAAAAGAGAATCTATGTTTTATTTATTACAGATCTAAATAACAAATTATTGGATGATTCCCATAACTCAAATTTCTCTATATACCATTGTATAAGAAATATGTATAGGGATTTTAAGGAACATCTATTATCGGAAAATATGATTTAGGAAGTTGAGGATTATGTATTAAGATAATTCTTTTAATATGTGAAGGCTAAGATACAACATCCAATAGGATTCATGAAAACTCTAACTATTACTATGTTAAAATAGGATGACACTAATATCTAATGTCTTAATGGATTTCCAAAGAACCCAAAAAATAATGATTCGGTATTGGTTATGTACTATCACTTCACAAAATATGCACATTTTCAAACTATATTAGAATATTTACCTATTGAGTTCCATGAAAGGATATGTATTAAATAATTTTTTAGACTTCTTTATACACCTATTTGAATTGGGTTTGACCATGATCCTAAATTTACATTGATATTATGGAAAAATTATTTACAAGTCTCTTGATAGCGAGATTCATTTGAGCTCCGCTTATGACCCTCAAACCAATGGATTGATCAAAATGACTATTAAAACATTATAAGAGATATTTAGGTCATGATCAATTGACTATAAAGATATGTAGAATGAATATTTAATTTTTTTAAATTTATCCTATAATAATAGATTTCATTTAATTATTAAAATGGTATCATATGAAGCATTATATGGAAATAGATTTCATACTCCAATGAGATGTGTTGAAGATGGTGAAAAGAATCTAATGAGACAAGAATCCTTGAGGAGATTGTGAAAAGGGTAAACAATATTCATAATCCTATTGAAGAAGGTCAATATTATATAAAATTGATATGTTGATTACTAGTGGAAGGATTTGTAATTTCAATTGTGTGATTATGTTTTCATAAAATTATCTCTAATGATGGTTGTTATAAGGTTTGGTAAGAATGGTAAACTGAGCCACAGGTACATCGTATCTTTTAAAATCCATGAAAGAATAGAATAAATGAATTATAATTTATAAATCTCACCGGGTCTTTGTACATTATATTATGTGTTCAAAATATCATTGATTAGTAAGTACATTACAGACCCAATACATGTTCCCACCTCTGAATAAATATTTTTGTAACCTAATCTATCTTACCAGGAAGAGCCCATCCATATTATTAATATTAGAAACAATTACTAAGGAATTAGATGAATTGAATAGTAAAGTTACATTGGAGAAATTATAAAATAAATGAATAATTATGCACAATGAAGGATTTTTTAAATAAAAAATCCACCCTCATTTATTTACAAGTAATATCCATAAAAATTTTGAGGTTGAATAGTTTTTTATGATGGTTGAATGTAACACCCCTGATTCAATTATAGTATATAATAATTATATTTTAAAAAAGGTATAATACAATTATCATAATAATATTTCATTTTAAAAAAAAATCTTATTTCATAGAAAGAATATCAGTTTTGAGCATAATAGGCCAAAATAAGCCAAAAATGAAAATTTTAAATTTTCCCATCAAAAAAAAGATTTTATGGATAAATTGAAAATGAAATATTTAATAATTAAAACTTTTATTAGTAAAATGTTTTATAATTGTTTTGATTAAAAATTTATTTTTTTTAAATTTATAGAAATAAATAAAAGATCTTGTGGAGGTAAAATGGATATTTTTTAGAAAACTAATTTTCAAGGCATAACATATTTTATTTTTTATTAATTAAAATAATATTTACTGATAAATGATTTAAATGAAAATTATATATTATATATCTTAATATAAAAATTTATATAAAAATAATTGTGATTTATTGTTATATTGTTAATGTAATATCTTCCTATGCTTGAAAATGCATTTCCTATAAACCTTGATTTTTTACACATTTTCGGTTTTATTATAAAATATAAATCTAAAAATTATCCGAATTGAATTACATGAATTAAATAATTTTTTTTAATAATAATAATAAATATTAGTTAATAATTTTGTCTTAATTTATCATAACTAGTACACCGCCCGTGCATACACACGACACTTTAAATAAAATCTTATTTTTAAAGGTGAATTGATAGTTTGAGAAGTTAATAATTATAATTAATTAAAAATATGTTAAAATTACAACTTTAGTGATAGATAATAATGAGAATAATTGAAAAATATGAACATGTATCATAAATTATATATGAAAAGGAATGAAAAGGAAAAAACATGATTTAAAAAGAAACAAAAAAACATGATGTATCATAAATTATATATGTAAACGAATGAATAATTATTTTCACAATAGGGAAATAAAAAACATGATGTCTCATACATCCCAAATAATAAAAAGTAATAATAAACAGTTAAACAAGAAAATTGAAATTGTGAATGTAACATATTACAGATTGTTTTGAAACCAACGAAATATAAGAACATGTTTACAGAGAAGTATTGGTTTGCAAAAATCTTGATGAAACGTGTAACAAAAATTTCTGTTTTTAAGAGTATCTAATTTTATTTTATGTTTTACTGACAAAAGGATGGCATGCTAAGTGACAAATCATCAATTTTAGAACTATATGGTTTCAAAAACCCCTATGCACCATTGCTTATCGGAATTCATATTTAGCCATTGATTCTTGCTGACCAACAAATGACTCTTAATTAAATCTGTGCATACTTATCCTACCTTACTCCCCAGCCTAAAATAGAAGCAAAACAACAGCAATGAAGCTCATGCAACATTTATTTTATGATGATAAGTGACCGCAGACTAACAATGGATGGCAGCGTAGTTAATCAAACTAAGGAATGGCTCTCTGAATGATAAAATTAGAACAAAAAAAGGGATTGATGAGAAAACTCAAAATTCATTGTATGAGAGAATTTACACATCCTAGCTGTGAAATACAAAGCCCAAGAAGGTGTATGGAGAGTACTAAAATGTACTAGGAGAACATTGAATGCCTGTAGTTCTACCCAATGCAAGAAAATTGACTGAGCTTTCTAGACAGTTAGGGCCTTCAGTTTAGGCATTTAGCAACAACATCATCACATTCTCCCTTAGCATACATGTGGAATAAGAAAACAAATTCAATTAAAGCCCAGAATAAACATGACGATAGACCTTTCCAATGAAAATAGTCACTAGAGGCATTTTTGCACACCTAAAATCAGAATGAATTGAAATAGATTATAAAACGGGGAAATATAACATCATAGAGAAAACTGTCGAATAATTATGGAATCTAAATAAAACATATTTGTAATAGGAAACCATTACCAGAAAAACTCCACAATGGGGAAAACCAGTTCATGCAGTAAAAGTGTAGGCCATGTGTGGACAGAAACCTGAAGCAGAAAACCTAGATGGATAAGTGACAAAAAATAGAGTTGAAAAATGTCAGTACAAAAAAAGATATTTTCAGTCCCCAACATTATTTTAACCATACTTGAAAATTATAAAAACATTTTGATGAATTATAAACTAAAAAAAAATTATACATTATAAAATTGAAGGTACATATACAACATGTTAACATATATGATAAAATAGTTGGTTTCATGGGAAGGGGTTGACTGGAATACTATAAAACATAGGTGTGATGTTATTATAATCTTTTCCTAAAGATTTGAGGCTAATATATAGTCAATTCAGTATAAATAAATTATTGATAACAAACATAATATGACAACTAGTGTGTCTGAAATAAATTATGGACCAGTTAAAAGGTCTCATTATATCCCAATCAATGACCAATTCAAATTAATATGTGTGGATCTGTTATAGATGTTAACATAGAGGTAGAATTGTTAAGGGGGTACACATTTCAATGCAGGTCGTATGAGTTTTATTTTGGAGCAAAAGGTTAAATATTTCTGAAGCAAACTAAATATTGGTATTACCGATCCAATAAAAACTGCTCCTAAGATGCAATTAAACCGGTGATGGTGTATTCCATGTCAATGAAATTTCAGTGAAATTTATTAGAAGACTTCATATTTAAGTGAAATCAAATAATGAACAAAAATAAGATTGCATATTTAAGTGAAATATGAGTCTGCATATTCAAATATAAGCCTACATATTAAATATAATAAAGAACAAATACATCCATGTATATTCAGTAAGCCTGCATATTCAATAAGCCTGCATTTTCAATAATCCTATATATTCAAATATAAGACTGCATAATTAAGTATGCATATTCAATATAAGCTTGCATATCTAATAAGCAACAAATATATCCCTGCATATTCAATATAATAATGAAGAATTTCTATTAACCAGTTACTACATGTACACACAAATGGACGATCAATGGAAAAAATGTGGATTAAAAATGAAATCATAATATAAGTAGACTTATATAATAAAAACATCATTGTCTTTATTACTTTGATTCATTCAAAAACAGAGAAAAATATATAATAAGAATGATAAAATAAAACAATGCATAAAAACATTAAAACATACTAGCAGGAAGACTAATCTTGTCGCTTGAAATAGAATAGATTGAATATGATTGTAAAATTTTACAAAACTGGTCGAAAACTACAATAAAAAAATCGTTACATGAATGAAAAATTACCTTGGATCTTTGTTATCATTGTAGTCAAAAACTGGAGAAGGTTATTAAGAAACCTAAATTAAAATGTTTTATAAAAATGAAAATTTTAAATTTTCCCATCAAAAAAGATTTTATGGATAAATTGAAAATGAATTATTTAATAATTCAAACTTTTATTAGTAAAATGTTTTATAATATATTTGATTAAAAATTTATTTTTTTTAAATTTATAGAAGTAAATAAAAGATCTTGTGGAGGTAAAATGGATATTTTTTAGAAAACTAATTTTCAAGGCATAACGTCTTTTATTTTTTATTAATTAAAATAATATTTACTGATAAATAATTTAAATGAAAATTACATATTATATATCTTAATATAAAAATTTATATCAAAATAATTGTGATTTATTATTATATTGTTAATGTAATATCTTCCTATGCTTGAAAATGCATTTCCTAAAAAACCTGCTTTTTTACACATTTTCGGTTTTATTATAAAATATAAATCTAAAAATTATCTGAATTGAATTACATGAATTGAATAATTTTTTTTAATAATAATAATAAATATTAGTTAATAATTTTGTCTTAATTTATCATAATGAATAGTAAAGAAGATAGAAAAATTAATTCCTACACTTAAGGTTAATACATGTCTATCTAGAGTTATCCTGAAAACATAATGTATAGTCTGACCTAAACACATGAAAAAATCCAGTTGGTTAGTTTCAGTTCAACCCTACCCCTATCTACTTATAATATGAGTCATATTGGAGTGACTTTTCGGCTAATTTTATTTGAAATTATTTTAAAACATCAAAAAATTACAAGTGTGAGACTCACCGCATTTATAAATGGGAACAACCCCCCCATCATTTTCACACCAACCAATCCATTTATCTCAAAAAATCTGAAAACAAATCCCTCTATAAAATCATTATTCTTAATCTATAAAAATGTTTCATATAAAAATACCAACCCAAGCATCCTTAATAATTGATATAAATGATGTTTTTCTAAGAAAATGTATGAATCTTCCCCAAGATCATTCATTTCACTTATTCTTTTACAACCTTAAATATTTCCATAATAATTAAGTTATAATAGATATATTATCTACCATATAATTTGTTGTTTTAATTTTTATTAAATAATATTTATTGATATCCTTTTCCAGGAAATGGGAAATAAAGGTGTGTACGATGGACTACCACCTCGTGAACCGTTACAATTTGTTTCTATAATAGACTCACATGGATAATGATAATGATGGAAATATTGAATATATATTTTACCTATTAAATGATATTTACTCTTGAAGTTAATATATAATCCACTGTCATACCATATTTCACATTGAAAAATGCCAATGTTGCTCATTTGTATATACCACACACCATCTCCATGAAATGACATGATTAGTTTTCCCTGAACAAATATTAGTAATAATTTTAAACCAATATCTAATAAATAAATATTATAATTGTAACATTAATATTATGATTACGATGATTTAACTATATATTATACAGATGTTATAATGATCTTGATTTATATCAATGGAAATTCCATTCTTATAATTATAACATATAGTATAATTAACAAAAAATCACTTACAGAACAGAATAAAGATTTTATAAATTATAAATCAATGAAATAAGAGGTATTGGTAAAAATTAAAGAACCAAAAACAATGTAATAGTAACTTTACCATTAGAATAGCAATGTGACATTAGTTACAGTAAACCATCCTATAGAATTGTAACATTAAGTATTAAATTTTAAATTAAATTTTGGTATCTTAAAACTGATAATATTATATTTCTATATTTTGGAATAAATGAATAAATGTTTTAGAAATGATAAATAATGTTTTGTTATTTTTGGAAGAAATAATTATTTAATTATAATTTATAAATAAAATAATGATTTAAAAGAAAATGAATTTTCATAAAATTTATACATAAATTAATGCTTTCTCATCTTACGATTACAATATTATTTTATGATTCCTTAATTAATTTTTCAATGGGTCATAAAATCAGTTATAATTTTAAAATTGGTATTTTTTAATAAACGATGATATTATTTAAATATTAAATTTATCAAAATTAAAAATTTATTTTCATAAAAATGTGTCAATTTCATAATTCTAAACATTGAAAAATGTTTATGTTGAATATTTGGGATTTTTCTAAATTAGATGATTTTTGGTGGATAGTTAAATACCATAATTTACAGTATATAACAGTATTAGTTAAATACATTATATGTTGAGTCATCTCTAATTTATGCGCCAAAATCTAAAACTATCATTTTATATTTACTATAGTTAGTTATTAAATAATCACTATTTCTTATCTTGAGCCACATTAATAAACTAATGATTAAATTAATCAAAAAACACAACTCTGCAATATAAATACCTCCCCTGACCACCTCTTCTCCTCACACCTCAAAAGCCTTGATGCTTGTAAAAGTTATATCCAATAAAATTCCTAATTACCTCCACCACTTTTAGGGACCTTTTTTCTTAATAAAATACCAAACTCAAATGAATCAAGGAGGTTCTCAATTAGAATAATTAAAGAGGAAAAACCCTTTATCTTTTTCTTTTAATTTCACATCCATTTCTTTTATTTTTCTTATTCTATACAGAACTATCCTTTTCCAAGATACATGATAATTCTAATATCATTTATATGCTATAATTTTACTATGTTAATGTAACAACCCATCATCATTTATCCTCCCCTATATTTTTTTCTAAAATTTAAAATATCATTCGTGATGTTTTAATTTATCACAAACAAGGATAATGAGTTTTCAATTTCCATTGTCGCCTTCAAGACTATAAATAAAAGAATTTTTTTTGGTTATAACAGATTATAATATATGAATTACATCTTATAAAAGGGTCTTTAACCATTATATATGTAATATTAATTAATAAAACAAAACAAGTTCATTGTGATTAAAAACCCACAGAATATCTAAATAGTTATCATTATCATTTTATCTAATGAATTATCATTAAATATGGAAAAAATGATATATAATAACATTTAATATTATTTAATTTCATTAATAACTTATAATTTCAATCATCGGAAACTATCCTCAATTCACATGATCATCCATACACGTATACAAGTGAACCAATCATGAAAACGAAGAAAACGAACAATCCTGAAAGATAAAATTTTTTCTTATAGCTCATCGAAAAGTATATGAATGAACATAATTAAATTATAATAAATCATATAAATAAATAATGTTTTCCCAATTATATAATTAAAGTATTTAATTTTATTATCCAGGTTATTGAGTTCATTTATAAAAAACATTCAGATATAAGGTAAGGAATTATTTACGAACCTCCATTTTTCTTTTGAGTTACACATTATCTCTCTTTACCCCAATTTAATATTTATTTAACTTTATATAATTATTATAAATTATTTTTATGCATTCAGAAATCATGTATCCAAATCCATTCATCATTCTTTGATGGATAAATGCATGTTTTATATGGTTTTATTCTCAATTCCTCCTGATAAGCAAGCCTGATTAAAGGGAACATCCAGATATCTTACCCATTATCATGTTATCTCCCTAAAAAATTTTAATACACCATTATTTTAATAAAATTGCTCATTTTAACATGAAGTCACGCCTTATTTATTTTCTTATTTTATAACAACTATTATGCCATTTTCCATTTTAAAGAATCATTAATATTTTCCTTAAACCGCAATAACATTTTTTATTTATAAAGTTTCTTTAACACTTTTTTTCATGTTTTCACTTAATTTTGACATAAATTTTCATTATATATATCTATTTTACCTTATTAATGTACATTTATGATTTATTTCCTTTCATTCTAGGACTCTAATATGATATTCCTATTTGTTATGCCTTTTTACATGATTATGATACCCAATTCTTTCCATGGGATACCATTATATTAATGTTTGATCCATTATGTATGATTCTTCGTATCGAACACATATTAACTAAAATATTATGATGGGGGTTCCTATAGAGTGATTTAAGACATTGGGTCATGTTTATTCTCATGATACACCATGTGAAATTGTCTTTGTGGTTAGCCTTGACCCATGCTCCTCAATGTTCAATGGTCTTGGTGGATGGCCTTGACACATGACCCTCAATGTGAAATAGTATTGGATGTAAGACTTGGCTCATAAATATATCATGTTGTATATTGTTTCCACGTTTCTATGATTCCATACTTTTATGATCCCATGTTCTGTATATTATTCATCTTTATGTTAGGTCATGTTCAATTTCTTTTTATGCCATCATGTTTTTCCGTTTAACCCATGTGCTATGATTTATTCATATACTTATTACATTACTGAGATTTTTAGCTCATCCCGTCATTTTTGTATTCCTTAGGTTATCCTTTGTAGATTTAAGAGCTCAATGGAATATAGGATCTCATAATGAAGATTAAACAAAACATGTTATTTTGGTTTCATGTTTTATAGTTATTTACCTATTCTTCCTGATACACTAGAAATTATTATTCTTGGTAGTTATTTGATGGTTAATTCTACATAAAATCTTGTTATAATATGAATAAAAAAATAGAAATTCTATAGTAGTATTAGAGAGTAATCTAGTTATTTTCGCATATTAGGACTATAAATATTTATTAATAACCATAGGGATAATTCAATCACCATGGATAATTTAAATTAAAACATATGGAATGAAAAGTTAGGATATATTTTTTATTTATATGTTTATCATTTTATGTTCAATTTTTCTTGTTTTACATGATTTTTAGGTATGTAATAAAGACCCCCTAATAGAAAATTATTTTCAAGTTAATGAAAAAAACTAAATGAACCCATGACAACCATCAATGTGATAGGAAAGGGGAAATTTTCCCTAATTAAATGAAAAATATTATGGGAACAAGAACTTAAATATTCATTATTATACTTTCCCAACTAGTGAATGTTATGAATAATAACTGGAATCTTGTGGAATTAACTTTTTCTACTAAGAATGAGAAATTTTTTGTCAAATACTTCATCTAACAAATGCCTCCCATGTTTAGTGGATCATCTGATCTCCTCTTCATAGAAAAATGGACTATCTCTATTGATAATATATTTTCAATCCTCCAATTCTCAAAAATAAAGACATTTTTGTTGGTGTTCTATCATTTTGATTGTGAATATGATCAGTGGGGGACACTGATCATGAAAATAAGTTCCAAGGATGAAATTGATTCAATGGATTTTTCGTAATTCAAGAATATGTTTTTCGTTAAATTTTTTCACCAAAACCGCCACCTCAATATAGAAAGAGAGTTCCCGAGAATAAAGTTTCAATAAGAAGAGTCTGTAAGGGAATATGAGGAAATAAATACAATGCCTTCACGATATGCCTATAGAATTATCATGAACACAAAAACAAGTTGGATCTCTTCTTTAGAAGTATAAATATAATTCTTTTAATCGAATTTGAGATTCAATATGTTGACAGCTAGGAAGAGATCTTATGTTGTACCCTAATAGTTGAAATAGGGATCAGAGACACTGAGTGGTATCATGTTCCAGGATATAAAAAATATAAAATGGAATTTAATATGGGATGATCAGTAGAAAAATCCCATGATAGAATGAAACCTCAATATCCTACGTGTCCAAATATTTGGAAGATGCATCCTGGGAATTGTATAAAGGGAACCAGGATGTGATTCAAATTTGGTAGAATGGGGCATCTGGATAATGACATCCAAAGGGATATGAAGAGTCCCACTAATGTGGACGATGACTGGATGTTTCACATCAAAACTCATGTTATTGTTATGTGTTCTAACATCAAGGAACATGGGAATTATGATAACCATTTCCCTAAAATAACGGGTTTTGGAGGAAATCGAAAACCAAAACCTATAGGAAAACAAGGATTGGAATATGTTATCAATACTACTAAGGTGGATCCTGATAACGATGTGGTTATAGGTATGCTGGATATTCTTTCCGGAATAGGGAACATACTATTTGATTCTGGTTCTATGAATTCTTTTATATCATGGAATTTTAGTTGAACAATTTAAACACTGCCTCAAAATATTGAGGATGAGTTATCTATGAGAATAGAAAATGGGGAAATTATTTCAGACCATGTTTATAACCCCTAATTGGTTAAATTGTGTGGACTAAACCAGCCATATAACCTTGTTTAACTTCATTTATTAGAGTTTTATGCTAAATTGGACATTGATTCATTAACATTTTAAACATCCAACATCGATTTTCGTGAAAGGTAAGCCACACTTTAAATCATTATGTATCATTAATTTTTTTTACAACTGTAAGAAGGATGATGAATCTTTATTAGAATAATTGTATAATTTTGGGATAGTATTTCTCTTTGAGAAAGTATATTTAGCTCAAATGATTTAGATAGAGTAGTGAATTATGCTTAGAGACAATCCCATTTTGAGGGACCACACTAATGTGTTCCCCGAAGAGTTTCATGGTCATCTTCATGATTGAGAGGTTGAGTTATCTATTTAACATATTCATGGATCTTTACCAATATCTTATACACCATATAGAATGGATACTATTGAGCTAGAAGAACCGAATAAGAAGTTGCAGGAGATTATGGATGAGGGTTTTGTATGCTAGAGTACTTCACTGGGGGGTGGGGTTCACCAGTCGTATTTTTCAAGGAGAAGGATGGATCAATGCACCTCTGTATTTATTATCATCATCTTAACAAAATCATGATAAAGATCATTTATCACCTTCCATGGATTAATGAATTGTTCAATCAACAACATTTGTCCGATTATTTCTCCAAGGAGGATCTTCATTCATGATATCAGCAATTATATGTGACAAAAGAATATATTCCCAAGTTATCGGTATGAATGACTAATGGAAGCTATGAGTTCATAGTGATTCCCTCCTGACTCACTAAGGCTCTCAAAAATATCAAGGACTTAATTGATAGAGACATTATATATTACCTCAAAAAAATCATGGTAATCTTTATTGATGATATTCTGATATATTCTAAGATCAAGGTTGTTCATGATGAGTTATTTATTATTATACAAAAATCATTGATAAGGGATATAATTTATGCAATATCTAGTAAATGTTAGTTATATATGGAGGAAGTATCTTTCATGTGGCATGTTATCACTAGCAAGGAATATCAATAGACCCTTCCAAAATAAAGTAAATTGAGGATTGGCCTAGACCAACATATGTAACTAAGATCCACAGGTTCCATTGTATAGAAAGGTATTACTGATGATTTCTGATGAACTTTCCATGATTTTGGAAACCACTATCCAAGAAAACTCTTAAGGGTGTAAAGTTTATCTCGACCATTGAAAATTAACAATTCTTCACAGAGTTAAAAATTGTCTTTTCAATACACCAATACTCGCACTTATGAAAAGTGGGAACTCTTTGTTGTTTATAGTGATGCATCAAAAAGTTCTAATGTTATGGTCCAATGAAAAATAATAATGTGATAGCCTACGTCTCAAGGAAGTCAAGAGTTTATTAGAATCAAAAATCCAAAAAATGATTTGTATTTGGCAGCTATGATCATTTCATTAAAAATATAGTGTCATTATGTCTATGGGGACAAGTGCGAGGTATATAATAATCAAAAGATCATAATATATATTCAAATAGAAAAAGCTTAATATGCACCTAAAAATATGGTTAGAGATAATTGAATGTTATAAATCCTAAATCCACTACCATCCTGGTAATGAAAATAAAGTGGTGGATGTACTATGTAGAAAGGATCTTTCATCTTTATCAATGATGAAATTGAGAGGGATCAAATCATCATAGACAAGTAATGAATGGACATGGTAATATTTAAGGGATGAAAATTTTCTATACACTCTAAAATGATTGCTTTACCATATCTCATAGAGAAAATAAAGGATGCTCAAATGAGTGATCTAGAAATTTATGAAAAGGATGAAGCTATAAAAAGTGGGAAATACTTAGAGTTTAAATTGGATAAGGAAGGAGCCATGAGAATTAAGTCATGATTATGTGTGACATCTGATCGAGATATAAACAAAGAGCTCTTGAATAACACACATATCTCAAACATTTATATTAAACCATGTAGCATAAAGATGTATTGGTATCTTAGAGAGAACTATTCTTTGGATAATATGAAGAAAAAGATCATTGAATATAAATCGATGTTCTTGGTATGTCATCATGTGTAGCCGAAAGGAAAATGTATAAGGGTATGATGTAACCATAACGCATAACAACCTGAAAATGGAAAAAAATCCCCACATGCTTTGACAAAACACCTCCATATACATCAAGAGGAAACAAAGCTATATGGGTTGTTGTGGATTATCTTACAAAGACAGCTCACTTTATCTCAATTTGATAGGACTTCTCACCGGATGAACCTGAATGGATATACATTAGAGTTGTTGTAATGATGCATGTAGTACCACTATATATTGTATCCAATCAAGATCCAAGATTTACCTCCATATTTTTGAATGGTATCCAGAATGACCTAAACACTTAGTGAGCTTCAGTATATCCTATCATCATCAAATTGAGAGAAAATCTGAGCAGAATATACAAACATTGGAATAATTATTGAGAGCATGTTCTATGGAGTTCAAGGGACTATGGTACCAACATCAACATTTGGTGGAGTAATACCACAACAATACTTTCCACTCAAGAATCTAAATTGATCCATATGAAGCTCTTTATCAAAAAATATTTACAACACCAACATTAGGTGATGAAGTTGTTGAACGTAATATATTAGTACCTGGATTGGTCAAAAAAATGGGGGGGAAAATGAAAAACATTGAGAAGTACATCACGGAGTCCTAAATTTGATAGCAGAGTTATGAAGAGAATAATCTATGGGACCCGTAGTTTATGTTTGAAGACATGGTATTCCTCCACATGTCACCATGTAAGAAGATCATGATATTTGGGAACAAAGGAAAGTAAATTCAATTGTACATCCATTCCTTTAAGATTAGTGATAGTGTCAGAGATGTGGCCTATTAATTAGAAAATCCACCAACTAGGTCTCAAGTATAAATTATATTCAACATATCCCTCTTGTAGATGTACATTTCATATCCATCACATATAATAAATTCAGAGGTGATATAGGTGGAAAATGATCTCCCTTATCATGAGCATCGAGTGATGATCGTGGATCATAGAGACAATGTTCTATTTAACAACACTAATAAACATATCATAGTACTATGGAAGAACCATATATATAAGGAGGAAACCTGTGAATGAGCGGAATTAATGATGTAGATGTACCCTCACATGTTTTCTCCTTAGTTTGTAAAATGAAATTTCAAGGGTGAAATTTCAAAATGGGGGAAGAATGTAATGATCCTAAAATTGACCGAATATAAATTTCATTATTATAATTATGTAATATATTTTAAATCACATAAATTCTCTAAAATAATGAAATAACACAATATATATAAAGAATGAATTAAATAACTGGTATTTATAGAAATTCAGGAACATAAAGTAATGGAATAGTAACATGACCTTTGGAATGGTAATATGACCCAAAGGAATACTGTTCCATCCCATAGAAAAGAAACATCTCCTTTGAGAGTATAAAAAATGGGTATCTTAAAAATGAAACTATGATATATCTATATCATAGAATAAGTAAATATGTACTTTATAAATGAAAAAATTTGTGGGTTTTTTTGTAAGTTATAAATTGTGAAATACAATTTTATAATTAACACAATTATTTAGAATATGATTTATCTTATAAAAATTTATTCAGAAAGTAATATATTATTTTCTTATGATTATAAAATAATTTAATGATACCTTAATTATTTTTTCAATTTGTCATAAATAAGTTATAATTTAAAAAATGGTATTTTTTTGAATAATTGGTGATTTTAATTAATAAATAAAATATTCATATTTAGAAAATTATTTACAAAAAATATATTCTACTTTAGTATTATACACTTTGGATAATAGTTATGGTTATTTTTTTGGATTTTTATAAAATATTGGAATTTTTTGTGAATAGTGAAATATTGTTATTTACTGTCTAACAATATATATGGTAAATAAACCATTTATTAAGTCATAGCTGATGAAAAAACAATTCTCTAAAACTATAAATCTCCCTTTTGTATATCTAGTATTGGAATCCTGACAATTTATTTTCATGGGCCAAAATATTAAACTAATGATTAAATTAATAAAAAACACTTCTCTCCTCCACTATAAATACAACCCTGCACCACCTCTTATATCATACAATAAAATCCTGAAACATTTAAAATTTCATCTAAAAACACATCCCAGTTAATTACCCCATGACCAGTTGCTCTCAATAAAAGACAAATCTCATGTGCCTCAATGAGGTTCTCAATGAGAATAATTCAAGTTGTAAAAACTGATTTCTTTTTCCATTATTTTCTATTCAATTTATTTTCTTATCTTATTCTATCATAAAATAACCTTATACATGTTACATTAAAACTATATCAACATTAATATACTATAATTTTATTGTGTTATTGGAACAACCCATGATCATTTCTCTAACGCTAACATTTGTTAATTAAAATTTAAACATCGTCCGTGATGTGTTTATTTATCGCATTCGAGGACAATGAGTTTTAAAATTCCATTACCACCTTCAAGGATGGTAATAAAACCATTTTTATTGTTCAAATATATTATAATATATTTATTACATCTTATTTAATATTCTATAAAAAGTATATACAAATAATATTAATAAATAAAACAAAACTATTTCGTGATGATAAAATACACCAAAACAATTTTAACAATTATCAGTTACGTTTTATCAAATGAATTATCCTCACAATTAAAAAAAATGATATATAAAATCATTTAATATTTTTTAGGTTAATTAATAACATATAATTTCAATTTCATACAACTATCATCATTTCACCTGATCTTCCATACACATATACAAGTTAACTGATCAAGAACACCATAGAAATTAACAATCCCAAATGATATATCTGTATTTTATTACTCAAAAAAAAGGAAAATAATGAAATAAATAAAATAATTATAAATATAATACATGTATAAATGTTTATGAATTAAATAATTAGTGGATTTAATTTTATTACCCACTAAATTAAGTTCATGTTCAGAACACTTTCAGACAAAAGGAAAAGGAATCTTTCCAAGCATCTGTTTTTCTATCGGGTTACAGTTTATCTCTCTTAACCCCATTACAATTATTATTTTTTATATACTCATTATAAATTATTTTTATATGTTCCATCCTAATTTATTTAGATAATCTCATCTTTATTTGAAGAATTAATACATATTATATATGGTTCTCTTCTCAGTTCTTCCCGATAAGCAATCCCTGTTAAAGGGAACTTCCTAATTTCATACCCATTTTAAATTTATCTCCATAATATATTTTAAGACACCATTATTTTTTATAAAATTATTAACTTTATCATTAATAACTATATAGGTTCATTTTTTGGTTTTATAAAAACAATTATTCCCTTTACTTTTGAAAGTATCATTAATATTTTCCCTAAACCCCAATAAAATGTTTTATTTCTAAAGTATCTTAAAAAATAATTTTAAATGTTTTCACTTCAGTTTGACAATAATTATATTGAATATTACTATTTTACTTTATGTATTCCCATGTTTGATTTAAATTCACTCTTTCATCGACACCACTATGATATTCCCTTATTTTATTCCTTTTTACATGATTATGATAACCAATTTTTTCCATGGGTAAACCTTATGTTTATCTATGACTGAAAATTTATAATTATTCATTAGAAAAAATCATTCATGAAAATGTTATTACGAGTTCTTCCACACAACCATCTAATACATTGGGTGATGTTTAGTATAATGAGAGGCCCTCTGTAATGGTCTTGGTGGTTATCCTTGACTCAGGCTCCTCCATGTGCAACAGTCTTGGAAGTTAGCCTTGTCTGAAGCTTTTTTCAGGTTATATGATTTCAAAAATTTCTATGATTCATTTATTACATGATCTCGTGTTCGGTATGTTATTCTTTTTTATGATTATTAATGTTATAAGACTTTTTATGTCATCTGGTTATGCCTCCAAACCCATGTGATGTGATTTATTCATATGATTATTCCATTAATGGTATTTTTATCTCATAACATTAATCATTTAATCTCCAGTTCATCCTATACAGATGTAAGAGCATAAGGGATGTTAGGATCTCATAATATAGATTAAATAAAATCTGTTTTTATTTTGGTTTCATGTTTTCTAATTATGTACCTAATCTTCCAAAAACATTAGAATTTACGACCCCTAGTTATTATTTGATTGTTAAATATGATTAAAATCATGTACCAATATGTTTAAAAGTCTTGGGACACTATACAAGAATCAGAACATCCACTAAAAAACATGAATAAAAAAATGAAGTAGTTAACACATTAAATAATGGTAATAATGAAATAATTTTAACAAATGAGTTATAATTTGTTATAAGATTATCATATATTATATTATAAATATGAATATATTTATATTATAAATTTAGAACATTTTTAAAAACATTATATATGATGTTAAACAATATTTATATAAATTGAAGCATGAGGTAATGGGTTTCATAAACCGGTTTCTTTTCATTTGGTTATATTAGTTCTTCATTGACTTTCATATTATATGTTTATGTATGTAATTAATTTTTATAATTTTATGTTTTATTTGAATATTTTAATGAATATTTATATATGATACACACAATCAATTCATTTCTTAATTCTGTCATCAATATTTTGATCATTGGAAGGGATTTCGTCTCAATTTCCATTCCATTGTGACATATTGTATATTATACAAAATTTTATATTAATGTGGTGTATATAATACAACTTTTATATATTTTACATGAATAAATATTTATTTAGGAAGATTAATGTTTCAATTGATGTTTTTTCAATGGGTTATAGTTAAGAAATTTAGCGGAGATGTACAGATTTATTTGAAAATCTCATTTTTTGGGATTGCCTTAATTTTAGTTAAAGGAATATTATAATCCATACTTCATAAAATTTTCCTATATTTTAGTCCTTTTTATATTTATGGTGTTTTAATATTTTTTCCAACATTTACTCTTTCTTAAATTGAACTAATAAAAGATATATTTCATAGTAAACCCTGATTTTTCTCATTTAATTGAACATGTTTTTATTCTGGGTCCATATTTTTTAGAATGGTTTTGAAAATTCCATAAATTTATAAAAGTGATTAATTAAGGAATTGTTAATTTATCATTGAAATTTTAAAGGTATGAAATGAATTTATATATTTTTTCTGAAATGTTCGTTTTCCAATTTCTTTAAAAAAACAAAAGGAATTTTTTTAACTAATATGGCATAAATAGAATTCCCTGCCACCATAACTATTTGATGATATTTAGATTTTTAAACACATTGATATTTTTAAAAAATTAAAATTCATTAATGAATAATTATTTTATTATTTTACATTAATTATTCCAAAGTACATGATTTTATTACAAAACATATATTTCTGATGAAATGATTTTTATATTGTATATCCTATTAATTTTTTGGTCAATAACATTCAATTGAATCAATAACATTATTAAGATAATTATAAATTAAATTTATCATAAATATCTATATTATTTATATCATGGATATGATTATTTTTTAATTTTTCTAACATCTTTTCATATGGTGTTACACTCAGTATGGATATTTATTGATAAGTCATATTCTTTTAAAATAGAATTGATAATTTAATATAAGGTTAATTCATTGGGAATGTATTAAGTGGTGTGCCCCTTTATAAATTTCCTCTCAATACATTTCCAAGCCTCATGAAACAAATATATTGGCTAAGATAAATTAGTTTCTAGTGTCTAATATTCTTTATTTTTAAACAATCTTGTTGAGACTTCATGAAAGTATAGATATCATGATGTCTGATATCATGAAATATAATATTAATAATTCTCTACATTGATAATTCTTTTGATATTATAGATGATATTATTGAATATATATTATCCTTGTATGTATTCCATGTTCATGTAATTGATTATGTGGTAGGGGTTTTCAGTTATTTACCTTTACAAGTTGATTATGAATTATTTAATCATGTTAACTTCCATTTTATGTAACCTTTATGTGTATTAGAGGTCACTTTTTTTTCACTCAAATAAAAACTATAAAACTATCCTTTAATATCACTAGAAATGGTCTTTAACAGTGCCAATGAAAGTGATGAAAACATGAGAGATGTTAGAAGCTTAGGACTTTTATCAGTGCTTTCAAAAGTGTTGATAAAGGCCCATACTGAATTACGCTATTACAGCACACTAGAGCACTAGAAACACACCAGATATCAAAAAAAATCCTGAATCCATAGTTTAAATGAAATGAAATTTTGAATAAAAATACTATAGAAAACTATATTATAGAAATTTCAAAAAATGGTTTATACAATTAGATAAATAAAATTATTTTATACATTCATAAACAATCCTAACTGTCAATGTTACCATTTTTTCGATTAAATTTATTTGTCAAAATAGAAACATTTCCTATGTAGTTTCAAACAAACAACCTCAACTCGATCAAAATAATAAGCATATATATTAAAATAGTTATTATGATTAACACTAAAATGAAATAAATTAAACATATATATGAAATAATACATTAATTCTATGGAAAATTAATTTACTATGAAAATAAAATGATTACCTCTATGATTTAGTAGTGGAGGGAAATTGAAAGAAATTGTTAAAAATAAATACTATAGGAGTGAAAGGTTTTGTGAGATAAGAAGTTTGTTGATGTTTTGGTGCAGAATGAGATGAAAGATGTACAGAGAAAACAAACTCGAACAAAAAATCCACCTGTATAAGAAAACAATTATTAAGAGAGTAATAATAAAATAAAATAAATTAATATTATATATGAAAAAATAAATTAATTCTATAGACAATTATTATACTATGAAAATATCATTATTACCTATGTAATTGGGAAGAGGATGTTTTGTTTTTCCTTATGTAATGGTTGTATAGGTAACTTAAGGAATGTGGAAATTGAACCAATATAGGGGTGAAACGTTTTTAAGGGAGAAGGAGTATGAAAGTTGGAAATATCATCCCCAACATGAACAAATGGATCCACATGTATAATAAAAGATTAGTATGTTAGTAGTACTAAAAAAATAAATTAAACATATATATGAAACTGTAAATTAATTCCTTAGAAAATAATTTTACTGGTCAAGCAATAGGATTACCTCTATGATTGGGTAGAGGTAGCATCGTTTATCTTCCTACAAAGGAAATGGTGGTAACTTGAAAGGATGTTCTAAATGAACCAGTGTAATGGAGATTATGTTTTAAGGGATAAGGATAATGAATGTTCGATAGAGAACCCCCAACTGAAACAAAAGTATACACATGAATAAGAAAATAATTGTTTTTTGAGTAATAATGAAAAGAAATAAATTAAAAAAACATAAGAAACAATAAAATAATTTTATAGATAATGATTTTACTCTAAAAAATCATGACTAACTATATAATTGAGCAGAGGTAGCGTTATAGCACTTCATGCAAAGGTAGTAGAGGCAACATGAAATAATTTAATAAATGCACCACTATATGGGTGAAAAGGTTTTAATGGGGAAAGAGCATGAATGTTGGAAATAGCTCCTCCAACTCGAACAACAGAATCCACCTATATAAGAAAACAATTATTATGTGAGTAATAGTAAAAATAAATAAATTAAACTTAAGTAAGTTCAAAAACATTAATTCTATGGAAAATGGTTTTTATTAATAAACCTAAAGATTAACTCTGTAATTCAGTAGAGGTAACATCATTTCTCTTCCATAAATGGGATGCCACATAGAAATAATTATTCTAAAACACATTTACACTTCAATGAATAATGAAAATTAAATCAACATTACAATATATAATTTTTCGATAAAATAGAGAAATTTTATCGTAACATTACCTTTGAATCTATCCAAAGGTGTTCCATCATTATTTTTTGTTATTATGAGGAATTGGGTACATATTCTTGTGTAGAAGACATTGTCTACATGATTATTCAATCATTTAATTTAGATTATGTTAACACATTAGAATCCTATAAAATTACGATAAGAGAATAATATATTGGAAAACACACTTACCTTCTCATTGATCTCTCTTTATATTTTTCATAGTTTCAAGGATTTGGATCATATTTTGAGAATCCAAATACCTTCTTTATTTTCCCCTAAAACATACAAGATATTTTCTATAGTGGGACAAGCATGAACTGATTGTGATTTCCTAATGAAAAGGATATCTTAAATTGAATTTTACTCTAACTCAACATTTTTTTAGTGTCCAACAATAAAATCAGCGAATTATTGTTTGATGGATTAGAGACATAAAATACATTCACTAATTGTGATTCCATTAGGAACAGATCATCATTTTCCCCTGCTATACTGAAATTATGATTCATAAAGCCTATTTTATCAACTTTAACTCCATTGATACTGTCAACACATTTGTAATGGAAAATGTAAATGTAAAATATTGTATAATCCAAATCATATAGCTATTATATAATAAATTGATATAAAAAATTATCATAAATTGGATTTCTATATTTGGAACTAGATATGTGAATCATTTCAACCACCAATGTAACATCATTATTTTTCATCGTAATGATTCCATTGTGTTATGTTGTATTGAAATTATAATCATTGATTGAAAAACTATTGTAAGATATTACATTTTTATTTAGTCCTCTGGTTAGCCATTGAAGTCTTTCAGTAATTGAATTCATATTTTTAGATAACTCCTTAAAAATTGGACCTCTAAAATATCTTATAAACTTTTGATTATGTGTATCTAATATCCATTTTCATCCCTTGATGGATTCAAATTTCTAAGAATTTCTTTGTTTGATTCAATGTATTAATGAACATCTTCAAAATTATGTAATTTGTAAATATTTTCATTCTCATGCTCTTTCAAGGTAATAACATCATCTCTTCTGGAAATCTCTTCGCCCACAAGGCTTTCAATGTGATGAGACTTTGGGATACTGATTCTTTCCACACATGATAGGTAATCAGTACATAATTCAATATCTTATTCAACAACATATCATTCTACATTACAACCTTCTGTCCGATATCAATTCTTGACATACCCTTTCAAAATATTCATATACTATTGAATGGGGTACATCATTCTATAATGGATAGGACCACATAGTTGAACCTATCTGACCAAGTGAACCATTAGGTAGACCATGATATTAAATAATGATGGTGGGATGAATATTTATAATTCACATAATATTATTAAAATTTCCTTATTCATGATTGGAAACCTCATGAGGTCTACAAATTTAATGCATATGGCTTTGAAAAAGAAGTACTATCTGGATAATGTATGTCATAAATTTTGAGTTAGAATGAAATGGAAAGAATCCTAAATTAAATCATTCATCTAACCATGGAATTCTAGTGATTTTAGTCCTTTTAACTTAAAATTAGTAAATGACACAACATTGTTGATAATTTATGAACACCCCTGTAGAACATTTACACTCGTAATAAGAAGGAACATTTTCAATTTTTCCTTCTATATAGAGTGTAATCATTGGAGGATGAATACTACACCTTTTACCCTTCACTGGTTCCAAATCTTCCCTTATACACATTTCAATCAATTCAAACATAGCCTTGATTCCATATTTTGTTTTGATAGGAACATTTGTTAATTTACCAATAAATCTATCAAATACATTTTTCCTTACATGACTGAAATCAATAAAATGTCAAACATACAATTAATTGGAATATGGTAATTCCATGAAAACTGATATCTTCTTCCACAATGATATTATGTGGTTTTTCAAAAATAGTATTTTGAAAACAGTGTCAATCATTTTTACTTTTTTATATAGTTGATCGCATATTGGTGGAGATAGTTTTGTACCTTGTTTGATATTCCCATGAAATTTTTTCAACTAGGATTGGTATTTATGTCATCGATGTAAAACATTTTGATGTCCTAAAAACATAGTCTTTGAGGAATGTTTTAACAGAGCTGAGTATGTGTGTTTTTCACAAATGGGACACCATAACAAGCCTTTAATGCTACAACCTCAAAAATTTCCAAAAGTGGTGTATTCATTTATCATTGCATAAAACATGTCCCCCAATGTGAATTCATAAATCATATGAGAATCATACATTGTAACACATCTATCCCACATCAATTTCAGATCATCAATCAATGGAGCCAAGTAGACATCAATATCATTACTAGGTTTCTTTTGTCCAAATATAAGTAGAGACAACATAATGTATTTACTCTTCAATCATAACCATGGTGGAATGTTATAATTTAAAAACATGATGGCCATGCATGGTGAGTACTACTATATACACCAAAAGGATTTATTCCAATTGTAGATAATTCAAAATCAATGTTTCTCTTCTCATCTCCAAATTCAGGAAACTCATAATCAATTTTATTCTACTAAGGTGAATCAACCAGATGACTTAGGTTACCATATTTAGTTCTTGTATATGGGAACCATGTTAATTTTCTTGCAGTTTCCTAACATTTATATCGTCTTTTAAATCTTTTAATGATAAGAAATTACCATACATATTTCACAGGAAATGATTCATTATTCATTTATCAATCTGTGCCACACATGAGGCTATTGGAAGTTGAATAAATAGATGGATATAAAGGAAGATAAAAATGATATTATCACAGAACATTATATGTGTAAAGTCGAAGATGGATAGTGTAATGCCCCTACCCTAAATTACCCAAACATCGCCAATTCAGATCATCTGATGACCTATAGCACACCTCAAAGTCAATAAAGAACGGTTTAAACATTGCGTGTAAAAACCCATAAATGGGAGGTGGTCCCCCCAAAATAGAAACAATTAGTTCTAGAGTTCGAACAAAATTCTATCATGAACCTTTTGGTCAATGGACATGCAGACCAAAAATCATCATTATCTGATATAGGCATACATCATAGAAAAAGAGATATGGAAATAAATGATGGAATAGATATACAGACACACATACATGTCACGCCACTATAAAAACTCACTCACATATAAGCAATAAGAAATATAATATAGATAAAAACTAGATATTTAAAAATAACATGAACTAATGGCACTATAATGATTCAAAAACTGAATGCTTGATGAGATAAAACCTCATGTGCTTAATTGGGGATATCCCCTTTGAATATTTTCCATAAAAAAAATAAGGATCACAGTAAATTCGAAGAGTAACTAGATCTAATGATTCATATAACCAATAGAGTATATTATATCACACTTCTAACATGGTTCTTGAAAAATTGAATCTGAAGATTCTTGTCCAATGAGGTGTCCATGAAATGTGTTTGCATATATATACTCATTAGGGAACCAATAATGTTCCTCAAATCAATAATCAATAAAAAAGAATATATGTGAATATTTCTAACATTTATATAATTATTGTTGAGTCAATAAGGTTTTCCTTATGACTTTTCCATTCCTTCTTGTTTTGAAAATCACAAACACCTTATCTTTAAGGAAAATTGCTTTCTTAAGGAAAATCGCTTTTATAAGGAAAATTGCTTTCTTAAGGAAAATCGCTTTTATAAGGAAAATTTCTTTCTTAAGGAAAATCGCTTTTATAAGAAAAATTATCCTTATCATATTTTCATCCATATTTTTTCTTAAGTATGAGATTCAGATTCTTTTTCTCGGAATCGTTGAAACTTTGATTTAAAGCATTCTGTTTTAGGATTCGGATTCTGGACAAGAACTATAAGAAAGTATCATTCCGAATTCCGGATATGAATTCTAACTAAGTTCTATTCCAGATTCAGAATACGAATTCTGAAGAAGAATTCTCATTACGAATTCTAATGAAGAAATCCTATTCCGAATTCTCATTACGAATTCCAATGAATAATTCCCATTACGAATTCTAATGAAGAAATCCTATTCCGAATTCTCATTACGAATTCCAATGAAGAATTCTCATTACGAATTCTGATGACGAATTCTCATTACGAATTCTGATGATGAATTCTCATTATGAATTCTGATGATGAATTCTCATTACGATTTCTGATGACGAATTCCTATTCCGAATTCTCATTCTGAATTCACCTATTAAACAGAATCTGATTATCATTGTTTTATACACTCTGAATTTATTCACTCTGAACCTTCACTCCGAAATTTCTATTCCGAACTTTTATGTTAGAGTTTAAAACGATGTCGTACATTCTGTTACACTTGTTTTGTTATAAAACGATGTCATCCATTTTGTTATAAACTAACCGTTGTCTAAGTGAAACGTGTACAGGTCCCTCAGAACTTTAAGGAAAATATGACCGTTGGAGAAGGAGCCGACCTTACCTATAAATAGGAGCTCATTTGAAAGAGCTCGGTGCTGTTGGAAAAACGACTGAGTTTTGTGCCTACATGCTGTTGAAGTGATTCTTAGAGAGAGATTCTCTTATAAACTCTCAAAGCTTCGTGTGACTCCGAATGTTGGTGATTACATTCGAGGGCTTCCGGGGATAGGAAGACAGAGGTGCCGACTACCTTAAAGATCGAGGGCTTCCTTGCTAAGGAGGACAGAGGTGCCGACTACCTTAAAGATCGAGGGCTTCCTTGCTGAGGAAGACAGAGGTTGCCAACTACCTTGAAGTTGAGGGCTTGCGGGGATAGCAAGACAGAGACTCCGATCTTCGTATCGAGGGCTTACCCTGGTGTGGGTAAGACAGACTTGCTTGAAAGTATAAATCAAGGGACCTTTATCCAAGGTTGTTGGATACCCTTCTCTTTGGGTTAAAAGACTTATATCTTGTTACTAGTAGTTTTACTACTTGTTTTTATTCCGCTGCAATTTGTATCTTAAGGAAAGTGTAACTTTCTTATACTTCCTTACTTACTCTGATTCTTTTAGATTCTATACGCTTTATGGTAGAATCTCATATTGTAACTTTTGTTAAGTTTCAATTTCCGGAATCATATTTCCGGAACCTACTTTTGGAATCTCTTTCCAAGTTTAGTTCGGTGTTAGAGGTGTTGTGAATTTATTTAGTTTAACTTTGTTAAACTTAGTCCTTTACTTTTCTTAAGGAAACTTTAGTTATTCATAACTAACTTTAAAGGTTCCAAAGGAATTTTTAAAGTAGACAATTCACCCCCCCTCTTGTATATTGAGCATCTCATATTATATTTCGATCCTACAATTGGTATCAGAGGTTGGAAACCTCTTACTCTATACCATTCTTACATTTGGTATCAGAGCCGGTTACTGAAATACTTGTACTCACATACAAGTTTTTCTTGCTCAACTTTTCCTTTCCGAACTCTGTCATTCCGATTTATCCATTCCGAACTTTTCTCATTCCGAACTTTGTTATTACGAATCTTTTGCTACTAACAAGTTTGTGTGCAAAGTTATTTTCAGTATGGCAGGAATTAATGTTGGTTCTATTGACAATCTGAATCCTACGAGACCACCTATATTTGATGGTAATGATTATGAATTCTGGAGAGATCGTATGAAGACTTTTTTTATCAATACTGGTGTAGATAACTTTGTCATGCTTACTGGTGACTATAAAATTCTTGACAAGGAAGTCAGAACCTTTACTAACCAGGAAAAGCAAGAATATCAACTCAACTATAAGGTACGCAATACTTTACTATGTTCAATGACCAGAAATATATATAGCCAAATTTCTTCTTGTGAAGCAGCTAACTATATATGGAAGAAGTTAGAGGTTACACACTTTGGGACTTCTAAAGTGATTGAGACTAGAAGAGCTATGCTTAGAGGTGAATATCATGGCTTCAGTTTTCGTTATGGAGAACCTATCTGTAAAGTTCAACAAAGGTTTATGACTATCGTCAACAGTCTACAATATATCGGAGAGAAAGGTTTAGATGATGAAGCTCTTGTGGACAAGATAATTGACATTATGCCCAATGAGTGGGAATCCAAGAGAACAGCAATAGATGAGAATAGGAAGGTAACTCAAATTACTCTTGATGAATTATTTGGAAATCTTCTACAACATGAAACTAGAATGAAGAGAGATGCTGACAACATCAAGAAGAAGAATGGAAATGGTATTGTTGCTTTTACTACAACGTCGAATCAGATGAAAGCTAAGACTCCTGAGAGAGTTACTAGATCCAAATCTAAGAAAGTCATTTTCCAATCCGAATCTAGTGAGAGTGAAGTCTCAGAAAATGAATTAGCCAATCTTGCTCGAAGGATGAACAAGATAGCTGGGCAAAGAAACTTTCAATCCAAGTATAAGAAGAAGGATAGGAAAGATAAGAAAGATGGACAAGTTACTTGTTACGAATGTAAAAGAGCTGGACATATTAGACCAGATTGCCCTATGCTCAGAAAGAAAGAAAGGAAGGAAAGACATTCAGACAGGAACAGAAAGAAATATTATAAAGCCAAAGCTAAGAAAGTTCTGAAAGCTAATGACACCTGGAGTGCCAGTGGTGGTGACTCTTCAGATGAATCTTCTGACTATGAATCTTCAGGACAGAAGAATCTTGGTCTTATAGCCAGATTACCTATTGATAATCATTGTCTTATGGCTAAGGTACGAAATGATGAATCATTGACCAATGTTTCTTTAAATTCTAATGATAGTAAGTATTATAACTCTTCTGATGAAGAATCATCTTCTGATGAGGAAAATACTTTACCTACTTATGAAGAAGTCTCTAGGTTTGCAGAACTTCTTGAGATTGAGAATTCCAAACTCAACAAGAAACTTGATAAGGCAAATTCTAGGAATTCTATTCTTACTAAAGAGATATCAGATCTTTCTAAAGATCTTGATAAGAAAAATGCTGATTTTGAAAATATTTCAAAAAATCTTGAGGAAGTAAGTTCTGAGAAGAATAAACTTTCTAAAGAATTAGAAAAAGTAATTTCTAATAAAAATGTTTTCGAGCCTAACTCTAGTTCCAAAACTAACGATTTTGAGGATAAAAACTTGGTTGTAAAACTCATGTCCGAAATTTTTTCCTTAAAGAAGTGTTTATCAAACTTTACCCATGGTAAAGAAAATTTTGATAAGATGTATTCTCAAATACGACCTTTAAGAAATAAATCCGGATTTGGTTATACTCATGCAAAACCTGTTTTCAGCAACAATTATTTTGTTCCTCAAAGTGCCCCATTTTGTACCAAGTGTCAATGTGGTGGTCACTGGGCAAGAAATTGTTCCTTAAACAAAACCCAATCCTTAGGTTTTCATAAAGCTTATTTTTCTAAGAAAATGTGGGTTCCAAAAATTTTATTGTCTGGAAATCTCGGATCCAAACAAGTTTGGATTCCGAAAATCTAACTTTGTTCTTAATTTCAGGAAAATAAAGAAAGTTCCAGCAACAATATATGGTACATGGATAGTGGATGTTCCCGGCATATGACTGGTAACAAAAGCTTTTTTGAAAAGATTATCAAAACGAAAGGAGGAAAGGTAACTTTCGGAGACAATTCTAAGGGATAGATTGTTGGTATTGGTAATATTGTTCTTTTAGGTAAAACTTTGATTTCAAATGTTCTTTTTGTTAAAGGTCTTAAGGACAACCTCATTAGCATAAGTCAGTTATGTGATGAAGGTTACCTTGTGAATTTTAGGAATGATAAATGCTTAGTTAACAATTCCAAGGAAGAATTTTTTCTCTCAGCCAATAGGCAAGAGAATGTTTACACCTTAAACTTAGAAGACCTAAGAAGCCAAGATTTACCTTGCCTAAGTGCAATGGAAGATCACTCTTGGTTATGGCATAGAAGATTAGGACACTGTAATCTTAGAAACCTATGTAAACTCTCTAAGAAGAAACTTGTTAAGGATCTACCGGAGCTTAGATTTGATTCTTCTAAAGTTTGTGATCCTTGTCAATATGGCAAGCAACATAAATCTAGTTTTATGTCAATCGGTGAAGTCTCAACAACCAATGCATTACAGTTGGTGCATATGGATCTTTTTGGTCCAACAGAAACTGGAAGCATTGGAGGCAAATACTATGTGTTTGTTCTAGTTGATGATTACACTAGATTTACTTGGGTCTATTTTCTAGCAAGGAAATCTGAAGCTTTTTCTTATTTCAAAAGTTTTAGAGCTCAAGTTAAAAATGAGAAAAACCTTCCATTGAAAACTATTCATAGTGATCATGGAGGAGAATTTCAAAATTCAGATTTTGAAACTTTTTGTAGTAAGAAAGGTATTACTCACAATTTTTCAGCACCTAGAACTCCTCAACAGAATGGTGTAGTTGAAAGAAGAAATAGAATTCTTCAAGAAATAACTAGAACCATGTTGAGTGAATATTCTATTGCTAGACATTTCTGGGCTGAAGCTGTAAGTACTGTTTGTTATACTATAAATCGAGTTTTGATTAGACCTTTTCTTAATAAAAATCCTTATGAGTTATGGAATGGTAGAAAACCAAGACTTTCCTACTTCAAGGTTTTTGGTTGCAAAGTATTCATTTTGAATACTAAAGATAACTTACATAAATTCGCACCAAAGTCTGATGAAGGAATTTTCTTAGGTTATTCCACAATCTCTAAGGCATATAGAGTTTTTAATAAAAATACTTGTACTGTTGAAGAAACAGTACATGTAAAATTTGATGAATCAGATCCTTTTGTTTTTAAAACCTCCCAACTTACATCTTCGGATGTGTTTTCAAAAACTGATTGTCAACCTTTGATAGAAGAACCTTCTGATAAGGAAATTGTTCTAGAAGATACTTCTGAAACATTTACCCCAGAAGACTTTCTACCCTATGTTGATGAACAGATTTTACAAAACCCAAATCAGGTGTTTCTTAAGAATCATCCCAGTGATAGTATCATTGGTGATGTAAATCAACCTGTAAGGACTAGAAGTTCCTTAATAAATGAAGTAGAACATCTAGAATTTCTTTCCCAATTAGAGCCTAAAAGCACTGATGAAGCTTTAGGTGATGACGATTGGATCAAAGCAATGCAAGATGAACTAAATGAATTCGAAAGGAATAAAGTCTGGACCTTGGTTGAGAGACCTAAGGAAACTTCTGTTATTGGAGTAAAATGGGTTTTCAGAAATAAATGTGATGAAAATGGAGTCATTGTTAGAAATAAAGCTAGACTTGTTGCTAAAGGCTATAATCAGCAAGAAGGAATAGACTATGAAGAAACCTATGCTCCAGTAGCTAGACTTGAATCTATCCGTATTCTACTTGCCTTTGCAGCATTCTTTAATTTCAAACTATTTCAAATGGATGTGAAATGTGCTTTTCTTAACGATTATGTTCAAGAGGAAGTTTTTGTTGAACAACCTCCTGGCTTTGAAGATACAAAACATCCTGATCATGTTTTTAGACTTACCAAAGCTTTGTATGGCCTTAAACAAGCCCCACGAGCATGGTATGATAGACTCACTGGATTTTTGCTTCAAAATAACTATGTTAAGGGAAATGCAGATCCAACCCTTTTTATAAAGAAAGATAAGAAAAATGTTTTGATTGTTCAAATTTATGTTGATGACATTATATTTGGTTCATTTCAGCAATCTTTGACTGACTCTTTTGCTAGTCTAATGAAATCTGAGTTTGAAATGAGTATGATGGGTGAGTTAACATTTTTCCTTGGTTTTCAAATTTCTCAAAAACCAGAAGGAACGTACATATCCCAACATAAGTATATTAATGATCTTCTTAAAAAGTATGGTTATGACAACACTAAGAGTATAAGTACTCCCATTGGTACCTCAAACTCTTTAGATCTTGATGAAGCTGGGAAACCAGTAGATCAAACATCTTTTAGAGGTATGATTGGAAGTCTAATTTACTTAACAGCTAGTCGACCAGACTTAATGTTTTCAGTATGCTTATGTGCAAGATATCAATCCAATCCTAAGGAATCTCACTTAAAGGCAGTAAAAAGAATTTTTCGCTACCTTAAGGGAACCATGGATCTAGGATTATTTTATACTTCTGGAAATAATTTTGTTCTAAAAAGCTTTTCTGATGCTGACTTTGGTGGATGTAGAATGGATAGGAAAAGTACATCCGGAACTTGTCATTTCTTAGGAGATTCATTAGTTTCTTGGTCATGCAAGAAGCAACATTCTGTTGCACTCTCCACTGCTGAAGCTGAATATGTAGCAGCTGGAAGTTGTTGTGCACAAGTGTTGTGGATGCAACACACACTCACAGACTATGGCCTGAGTTTTACTAAAACTCAAATTTTGTGTGATAACACAAGTGCCATTGCCCTAATTAAAAACCCTACACATCACTCCCGTGCAAAACACATAGATATTAGGCATCACTTTCTTAGGGATCACACACTTAAAGGAGATATTATTCTTCAGTTTATCGGAACGCAAGATAAACTTGCTGATATTTTCACAAAATCTTTGCCTTCTGATAGATTTGAATATATTAAACAGAAGTTAGGAATGATAACCATAAGGTAATCTTCCTTAATTAACTTTCTGTTGAAAAAATCTCCTTACAGTAATAAACTCCTTTTCATAGGGGGAGTACATTTGATTGTTTGTATAACAAAGTTTTTCGAAATTTGTTTTTAAACTTTTCGGAACGAAGATTTCCGGAATGGAACTTCCGGAACTACCATTTTCCAGAATGGATATTTTCGTACAGAATACTTCTGGAATGAAAGTATTCGTATTGAAAATTTCCAGAATGGACAACTTTCGTACTGGGACTTTCATAACCAGATTTTCGTTCCATGTTTTCTTTTATTTACTTTTTCGTATAGACTTTTTCGTATTAACTTTTTCGTATTGACTTTTTCGTATTGACTTTTTCGTATTTACTTTTTGAGTTTTTCGTATTTAGTTTTTCGTATTGAGTTTTTCGTAGTCGTCTTTTTATTACCCATTACGAAAAACTTTCCTAAGCTAATCCGAAAGGTATGATTTCCTTACTGAAGTTTTCGGAATCGTATTTTACTTGCTGGAAATTTCTTATAGTTTGTTTTCGGTTTTTGGATTTCTTAATTCTTTACTTTAATAAAAACCTCAAAAAGATCGGATTCAAGCTCTCAACCGTCAGATTTGATCTCAGA
Organism: Viscum album; assembly: GCA_963277665.1. Lineage (NCBI taxonomy): Eukaryota > Viridiplantae > Streptophyta > Magnoliopsida > Santalales > Viscaceae > Viscum > Viscum album. The sequence continues at coordinate 9,871,912 of CAUJRU010000001.1, forward strand.
TCATTCTAAACCGTTAGATCAACCGAGGAAGTTGAACCGTCATCCCATTGCCTATATAAAGGCGACCCTATTTTCTAGTCCCACATCGGTTTCAAGCTTTCGCGTGCTGAAGCTCTGACTCTCTGATTTAAGGCCATTCCGAACTTCAGTCTTCTCAATTCTGAACTTCTCAGAGACTTCAGATCCGAATGTCTGCAGAGTTAGCTTCTCAAGAAATGTCTTCAACCAAGCCTATTTCTCAGTGGCTAGTCTACAGAGAAAGGTTAGTTCATCCGAATTTCTTCAAAAACTATGATTCTATTATTTCAAAGAATATCAAGTTGAATGGCTGGGAAGATGTTGCGGTATCAAAAACCGGCAACCAAGATGAAGTCTACTCAGATTTGCTTGTTGAGTTTTATGAGTCAGTTGCTTTCTTCATGGAAGATAATAGAGAGCAGTTTTCTTTCAAATCGTATGGCAAGACATATAAGCTTTCTTACACCAAGGCTGCGAGCTTGGTAGGGTTATCCTATGAAGGAGAAGCCGAGTTTATTTCGCACGTATTTCCAGACTCAATGGGTAGTTTCAACAAGGAAAAGGCCTTAGAAACTCTCGGATTGGACGATGACAAGGCTCCGAAGATTGCAAGCCTATCTACAAACTTCTGGATGGTGGAGTTATGGGTACAAGGGATTATCGTACCGAGAAAAGGAGATAAGGATAGCTTGAAGAAGAGTGAGATATATATCTTAGATTTCCTGATAAATCTAAGAAAGTTCAACTTGATGAAGCATATTCTTCTTAATATTGAAAATTTGAAGAAGGGGAATCTGAGAGCTCAGATCGTAATGTACCCAGCAATATTATCGAAGCTCATAGTTCGGTGCCTGGAATCTTTCAAGGTAGCTTGTAGTTCTAAACCAAGGGTGTGCAAGATCATGCTAGTCAGCGATGCCACTCTTAAGAGAATGAATGTAGCTTTCAACAAGAAGTCTGGAATCTTTATTGATCTACCTCCTCAAGAAGAAGTGGCTCCGAAAGTTGCTGATCCGGAATCATCTAAGCCGATAAGAAAGAGAAAGCTGAAAGAAGTGGTAGTCGAAGCCGAGGAACCCAAGACTAAGGAAGTCCACTCCGCACCTCCTAAGCCTAAGAAGAAGAAGATCTATACTGATGAGGTTGTTACAAAGTGGAGAGCTGACAAAGAGAAGAGGAAAGAAGGGGATCCGCAGTTCGGATTGGATCCTGCAGAGGCTAAGGCTCTGAAAGAGAAGGCTGCTGATGAGCTTGAGAAGCAAGAAAAGGAGAAGAAGCTTAAGAAGAAAATGTCAGAAGTTGAGGTTGTGCAAGCATTGTTAAAGTTCAATGAAATGGTTTCAGCAACCATTCCCGTTCTGAGATCTTTCTCTCTGGAATCTCTACCTGAGACTCCAGGAAGAAATCTTGCTGCTCCGGAAGAGGCTGTTGCTACGAATACTGAGGAAGGAGAGCAAGTGGAACAAGTTGAAGAGGCTGCTGAAGGAAGTGGTGAGACAGGAGATGTGCTCAAACAAGTAGATGAATATAAGGGAACTCCTTCGGAACACCTCTCGCTCCGAACATCAGAAGCTCAATCTTCAAAGCTTGTTACTCCGACTATGGAAGAAGAGAAAGGTGAAGAGGAAGTTTCTTGTCTGAGAGAAGAAGAACATCTTTTACTTGATGCTGCTCAAAAGGAAAATGTAGAAGTTTCTGATGAGGAAGATAATATTGTACAAGTCTCTGATAGCGAGAAGAAATCTCTAGAACAGGTTTCTATTCCGAAAAAAGATAAGGGGAAACAAATTCTTGCTGATACCCCGAGTTCAGAAAAGAGGATGAGGAAGGAAGCTGGTAGTTCTTCGAAGAGGAAGTTGGAGCTTATTGAGGAAGAAAACTCTCCGAGCAAGTTTTCAGATTCGGAGTCATCTTCGTTGGGGCATGATTTTGTTTTCCAGTCTTTGAAGAAGTTGGTGGGAACCATTCCGACCTTCTCTAGTATTGACTCCAGATTCCAGATGCTCCAACATGCGTTGAATCAGAAAACAGACTCCGTATCCATGGTTATGGATAAGTGTGTTGAGATTGAATCACAGTTCAAAAATTTCTTTATTGGTTACGAAGCACATAAAAGATCTTGCAAGAGGATGACAAGCTGGTCTAAGAAAACTGTGGAAGAGATGAGGATTTTTGATGAGTTTCAGGATAATGTTAAGGATGCATTTGAAACCGAGGACAAGAAGTTTCATGAGCTGACTGCATCATTCGAAGAAAAGTTGACAGAGGAAAAGAACTTCCGGATCCAAGTAGTCAGGGATCTGAATGGGAAGTTGAATTCTGTTTCTCAGAATTGGAAATATGAAAGGGATTATCGGATCGAGTTTGAAGAAAGGATGAAAGCTCAGGAAGAGAAAATGAAAGCTCAGGAAGAAAAGTTGAAGGCTCAGGAAGAAATAATTGAAGCCCAGTCTGCAAGAATAGTCGTCTTAGAGAAGCAAGCAGAAGAAGACCACATAGACTTAAAGAAGATCAAGACGATTCTTAAGGGGCTCATGTCAAAGGAGAAAGATCCGAAATGACCAATCTGATCTTTTTGTTGTAATTATTTTGTTGCTGACATTTCAAATCTAATGAGAACTGTGCTTGTTGTTTATATTGTTGTCATTACTAATCTTTCAGGTACTTGGTTATTTTTTTTCCATTCCCTCCAATTCTTTTTGAAAATCACAAAGGGGGAGAAGGAAAAGATCCTTAAGAAAAAGAGGAAATCTAATAAGAGTTTATCAAAGGGGGAGAAAGGAAAAATACCCAATGAAAAAGAACTCTAATAAGAGTTTGTTTAAGGGGGAGTTTTTTTTTCTTAAGGAAGACCTTCTTATGAAACATCACTCCGGAAATATGAATATGATCCTTATAGTTTCAAAGCCAAAGGGGGAGTTAGTCGTATTCATCTATATCCTTAAACCAAGGGAGATAAGCTTTAATATATGTCTTTCTTCTTAGAATAGCTTTTTCGTAAGGATGTTTGTGCTTTCCAAAAAGGGGGAGATTGTTGAGTCAATAAGGTTTTCCTTATGACTTTTCCATTCCTTCTTGTTTTGAAAATCACAAACACCTTGTCTTTAAGGAAAATTGCTTTCTTAAGGAAAATCGCTTTTATAAGGAAAATCGCTTTTATAAGGAAAATTGCTTTCTTAAGGAAAATCGCTTTTATAAGGAAAATTTCTTTCTTAAGGAAAATCGCTTTTATAAGAAAAATTATCCTTATCATATTTTCATCCATATTTTTTCTTAAGTATGAGATTCGGATTCTTTTTCTCGGAATCGTTGAATCTTTGATTTAAAGAATTCTGTTTTAGGATTCGGATTTTGGACAAGAACTATAAGAAAGTATCATTCCGAATTCCGGATATGAATTCTGACTAAGTTCTATTCCAGATTCAGAATACGAATTCTGAAGAAGAATTCTCATTACGAATTCAAATGAAGAAATCCTATTCTGAATTCTCATTACGAATTCCAATGAAGAATTCCCATTACGAATTCTAATGAAGAAATCCTATTCTGAATTCTCATTACGAATTCCAATGAAGAATTCTCATTACGAATTCTGATGACGAATTCTCATTACGAATTCTGATGACGAATTCTCATTATGAATTCTGATGATGAATTCTCATTACGATTTCTGATGACGAATTCATATTCCGAATTCTCATTCCAAATTCACCTATTAAACAGAATCTGATTATCATTGTTTTATACACTCTGAATTTATTCACTCCGAACCTTCACTCCGAAATTTCTATTCCGAACTTTTATGTTAGAGTTTAAAACGATGTCGTACATTCTGTTACACTTGTTTTGTTATAAAACGATGTCGTCCATTTTGTTATAAACTAACCGTTGTCTAAGTGACACGTTTACAGGTCCCTCCGAACTTTAAGGAAAATATGACCGTTGGAGAAGGAGCCGACCTTACCTATAAATAGGAGCACATTTGAAAGAGCTCGGTGCTGTTGGAAAAACGACTGAGTTTTGTGCCTACATGTTGTTGAAGTGATTCTTAGAGAGAGAGTCTCTTATTAACTCTCAAAGCTTCGTGCGACTCCGAATGTTGGTGATTACATTCGAGGGCTTCCGGGGATAGGAAGTCAGAGGTGACGACTACCTTAAAGATCGAGGGCTTCCTTGCTGAGGAGGACAGAGGTGCCGACTACCTTAAAGATCGAGGGCTTCCTTGCTGAGGAAGACAGAGGTTGCCAACTACCTTGAAGTTGAGGGCTTGCGGGGATAGCAAGACAGAGACTCCGATCTTCGTATCGAGGGCTTACCCTGGTGTGGGTAAGACAGACTTGCTTGAAAGTATAAATCAAGGGACCTTTATCCAAGGTTGTTGGATACCCTTCTCTTTGGGTTAAAAGACTTATATCTTGTTACTAGTAGTTTTACTACTTGTTTTTATTCCGCTGCAATTTGTATCTTAAGGAAAGTATAACTTTCTTATACTTCCTTACTTACTCTGATTCTTTTAGATTCTATACGCTTTAAGGTAGAATCTCATATTGTAACTTTTGTTAAGTTTCAATTTCCGGAATCATATTTCCGGAACCTACTTTTGGAATCTCTTTCCAAGTTTAGTTCGGTGTTATAGGTGTTGTGAATTTACTTAGTTTAACTTTGTTAAACTTAGTCCTTTCCTTTTCTTAAGGAAACTTTAGTTATTCATAACCAACTTTAAAGGTTCCAAAGGAATTTTTAAAGTATACAATTCACCCCCCTCTTGTATATTGAGCATCGCATATTATATTTCGTTCCTACAATTATTTGATAGCTTTATCCAGTAATAATATATAACACATAGTAGTAAAACAACAATTAATAAACACAACGTTCGATGTTAGATAAAAACAACATATCATACATCCGTTGTTAATACAAACAAGAGACCAAAAATTGTTCCCCAAAAAATGAATCAGAAACAAATCATAAAAAATGAATGATGAAAAATGGATCATAAACAAATAAATGAAGAATAAAAAAAATAAACCAAAAAAACCTAAATAAATCATAATCCCTATCACACTATCTAAAAATATATTAGACCCTCTTAGAATGTCAGATGAGATGTTTTGAGGAAGTCGAGTGGTGTGATTTGACCATCTATTCACCGAGGAGGAGCAATTCGACCATTTACTCACCAATGGGGAGAGCCAACAGTGGGCGGATTCCACCGAAATCCTCTATATCATGACGAGTTTTCAAATGGATAGTGTTTTGAAAACAGATCAAGGCATTTTTTTTTGAAAAAGTTTTTTTGACTTACTCTTTGATATTTTTTTGGAAATCATAATTTACTTCATGTTTTTTATAGATGTTGTATTCTTATCGTAATCACATTTTATTCAATCATAACCACAAATGTTTTTGATTCAACCTCGTATTCATATACAATTTTTATAGAATTTTAATCACATACATTTTTTTCTATCGTAACCACACATGTTGTTGATTCGACATCGTAATCATGTGCTGATTTTTTTCAATCGTAATCACATATATTGTTTTACAACCATAATCACATATATTTTTCAATGATAACCAAACAATCTATTTCTCTACATCATAAATGTATGCATTGTAAGTAGGTTATGTATCATAACCATATACATCGTAAGCATATGAATCATAACCAGGTTATGTATCGTAACATTATGCATCGTAACCATGCATCATAACAACGATATGAAACTTTACCACGATATGAATACTAACCATGATATACATGTTAAATAATGTAAACATGTTAGGTATTGTAACCATGATTTGAATTGTATCCATGATATGCATCTTATCCATATTAAGCATCGTAACAGTGTCATGTATCATAACCAAGATATCCATCGTAATAACGATATAGATCGTAACGATGTTTTGTGTCCTACTCATTCAATGCATTGTACTCATATCCTAGTTCAATACTGTTTACATATTTCATCTTACTCATTCATTTATACTTCTTTACATTTCATTTACTAACCAAAACGATCTCGTTTATTTGAGTATATACCAATTAAAACAATGTTGTGTATTTTGTTTACCATTATAATGCAAGGTATCCAAGTACCTCCAAATATTTCAGAGAAATATTACCTTTTGATGAAATATTACCATTGGAATCTGAGGCCTATAAATAAGAGGTCATTCGAACCAAAGAAAACAACTTTGGAAACATAAAAGTTCTAGAAAGATACATTTTGACTTCTCTCTTGCTTCATTCGAAAGCCATGAAGATACAGGATGTGAAGGACTTATTCCTATTTCTTTTATTTCAATAAGTGATTTTTTTCATTGGCCAACTTATCATTGTTATAACGATCGAGGGATTATGGTGATAGGAATATGGTGCTACCATTTGTTGTATTGATGTCTATCAAGCATTTTAATGATATAGGTGTTGATTACCTTCTTAATTGAGGGCTTATTGGGATAGGAATACAGTCATGCTGATCATCGTATCAAGAAATTTAAAGGGTAGTGGTAAGATAGACCTTTTATCCTAGGTGAAAATACACCCTACTCATTCAGATAAAATAATTGTAATACTCTTTATTTTCTGCTTCCTTTGTAATAGAAATGGAATCAATTTTTCTCTTCATTATATTTATATTCACTTCTATTGTATTTGTTTTAAATTATGATATGTTCATTACATATTGTATTAAGAGATTCTATATGTTGTATGGTAGAATCAATTACATATGTATTACACTGATCATTGTATTCAATTCAAATACAATAGTTTTAATAACCTATCTTATCTTATCATATCGTATCCATCGGATCCAAGACATGTATGGTGATTTTTACTAATTTTTAATTGTATTAGTTTAAGACCTACTAATCTATGTATCTTTATAAGAGCATAAATACAATGTTTTTAAACATACAATTCACCCCCTAGTATTGGGCCATCTGATATACATTTACATCTATATAACGATCAAATAATTAGTATCAGAGGTGGATTACACTAATTTGTTTCACTTGATTTATTTTATTATGCATGTTAATTTTATTTCTATTATAAACCCTTTATTTATAATTACTTACTACACTAACATAAGGAGTGGAAAAGTATTGTTTTCTAAGATGAAAAGAAGGAATATTTGATCAATTTACAACTTGAATCCAACTAGACCACTTATATTTGATGGGAATGATTTTTAGTATTGGAGATATCGAGTGAATTCTTTGTTTATTAATACTAGAGTTGATAATTTTGTGATCCTCACTCGAGTTTAAAAAATACAAAACAAGGAAGTCAGAACCGTCACCAACCATATGATACTAGAATATCAAATAAATTAAAATGTATGCAATACTTTGTTATGATCTATGTTCGGGAATATATATAATTAGATATCATCATGCGAAGAATCCAATTGTATCTAGAAGAAACTGCAAGTCACACATTTTGGTATATCTAATTTTATAGAAATAATAAGATCTATGCTCCGAGCTAAATATCATGGTTTTGTTTTTACCTATGGACAACTAGTATGCAAGATTCAACAAACATTTATGAAAATATCCAGTAGTCTTAAATCCATGGGAGAAAGGGGCCTTTATGGTGAAGTGTTTGTGGAAAAGATAATTGATATAATTCCAAATGAGTGGGAATCAATTAGGATATCCATTGATGATAATATGAATGTTACAAAAATCACTCTTGATGAGTTACTTGGTACTCTTTTTAAACATGAGAGAAAAATGTAAAGAGATGCAGATTATAATAAGATTAATAATGGTAAGGGAAGTGTAACTTTTACTACTACATCTAATGCCAAGACACCATAAAGTGTAACAATATCCAATTCTAGGAAATTTTTTGTTACATCATAATCAAGTGAAAGTGGTCACTAATAGAATGAATTATATAATCTTCCTCAAAGTAAGAATAACATCGTGGGAATGAAATACTTTCAATATAGATTCAAAAATAATAATAGAAATGATAATAAATATTCAGAAGTAACTTGTAATGAATGTAAAATTGTAGGTTGTATTTGACAAGATTTTCATTTACATAAAAGAATGGATAGTAAAGAGAAACGTTATGAATGAAACAATAAAAGGTATTACAATTCAAATACTAATAAATCCTAGATATAAAATGATACATGGAGTTCAAGTGGAATTGATTCATTAGAAAAATTATTAGAATATGAATTTTCTCATTAGAATAATATATGACTGATATTGAGACTACCTATTGAAAATATTTATCTCATAGATACTGGAAATAATGAAGAATCTCTTACAAATGGATCAATAAATGAGAATTACCATGATGAGAAATATTCTTACTCTTCGAATGAATAATCTTCATCAGCAGAGGCGAATTTACCATCGTTTGAAGAAGTATCTAGATTTTCCAAATTACTTAAGAATGATAATTCCAAACCGAAGAAAAATCTTGATAGGAAAAATTCAAAGATAACTATTCCTAAAAAGAAGTATCAGATATTTGAAAATATCTTGATAAGAAAACTCTTGATTTTTAAAATATTTCAATAAAATTATGGAATTAAATTCTAAGAAGAATAAACTTTCTATGGACTTTGAACAAGTTGTATTAATGAAAAAAAAATTAAACAAAAAACAATTTCAAAATAATATCTTGTGATAATGAGAATTTTGTCACTAGACTAAAATATGAAATCATTACTCATATGAGACTTATAGAAAACATTGCATCTAGTAAATAAATATTTGAAAAGATGTATTCTCAAATTCTTCCTCTTAGAAATAATTCTACAATAGGTTATTCTTATTTGAAACCAGTTTTTAGACATAACTATTTCATTCCAAAAAGTGCCTCATTTTTTACAAAATGTCAGAGTGGTGGACCTTTGTAATGTAGTTGTTCCCTTAATAAAACCCAATCATTATTATTCCATAAATCCCACATTGAAAAACAAATGTGGATTCCTAATGTTCTTATACCTAACATTTGGGGATCTATACAAGTTTGGGTTCAGAAAAAGTAATTGTTAGTTTTCCAGAAAAAAAAGTGTACCAACAATAAGAATATTTGGTACTTAGATAATGGTTTTTCTTGACATATGACTAGAAATAAAGATTTCTATGAAAATATCATTGAAATTAAAGGTCCAATTTTGACCTTTAGAGATAATGATCAAGGAAATATCATTGGTATAAGTAATATTGATATTTTAGGAAAAGTTTAATTTCAAATTTTCTGATTGTTAATAGTCATAAGAAAAACCTTATAAGTATAATTCAATTATGTGATGAATGTTAACTAGTGAATTTTAGGAATGATAAATATTTAGTTCACAATTACAAGGACGAATCGATTCACTCTGCCAATAGGCATGATACTGTATACAAACATAATATAAAAGACCATATGTGCTAAGACTTACCTTCTTTAAGTGTAATGGAATTACAATAACTATTGGAAAATAAGTCTATACCCCCAGTTTTGCAAAAAACCGTGGGTATAAGTATAGTATGTGAACCTATACAAACAGTTGTGCCAAAAATATTTGGTATAGTTTTCTTTGAAGACCTATACCCATGGTTTTGGAGAAAACCTTGGGTATAAGGTACTTTACGAAGGCCTATACTGACGGTTCATAAAAACCATGGGTATTCGGATTTTTTTGAAGACCTATACCCACGGTTCTCCAAAACCGTGGGTACAGCTTTCCCGCATTATCATGGGGAACGAAAATTCAGCAGGACATGAAAACAATTTGGCAGGAACACATTTATTCACGGTTTAGATTAATATATTCACATAAATATAAATATATAATTTAAAAAATTAAGTAGCTTGGTTGGTGAGTCGTTCTCCGCGGCTGCTGTAAATCGCGTGTTCGATTTCCGCCAATAAAATTTTTCAAAACGCGGATCATATTAATATATATACCTATATATATGTATATATATCAAAAGAAAATGATAGCTTGGTTGGTCCTTTGGAGAGGCGCGAACATGAGGCACTTTGTAGATGGTGGTCCGATTCCCTATGGAGGCATTTTTTGAATTTAAATACCTCACTGGTTCATATTAATATATATATGTAGATATATGTCTATATAACAATTAAATATTATAGCTAAGTCAGTCACTTGGTGGGGTGTGCCTATGAGGCGTAGCATGAGTTGTGTGTTCGATTCCAAACGACGCTCGTTTTTTGAATTTAAATTCCCCACGGTTTGAAAACTGTGGGGTCTATTATGTGCCACACTAGAACAACGGTGTGCCCCATTTGACTCCCCTACACACACGGTTCTCCAAAACTATGAGTATAGGCTGACACCCCTATACCGACGACTTTCCATCCCCCGATTCCTCAACCCGTGGGTATAGGCTATACCCATGGTTTTGGGGGCTGTACCCACGGTTTTGAACCATGGGTATAGGTTGTTTTTCTATTTTTGAATCATGGTTATGGTATAGATGGTTACGAAAATGTAACCTTATAAAACTTTGTAAACTCTCAATGGAAAGGCTTCTTATGGTTCTATCTGATCTTATGTATGATTATTCAAAATATTGTAACCCTTTTCAATAAGAAAAGAAACAAAAAACTATCTTTTAATCAATTAATGAAGCTTCACCTTCTAATGTATTATAGTTTGATCATATGGGCCTCTTCGGTCCTATAAAAACATTATGTATTGGATGAAAGTACTATGTATTTTTTTTAGTTTATTACTGCACCATATTGACATGGGTCTATTTTTTAGGAAATAATTCTAAAAACATTTTCCATTTCAAAACATTTAGTTCCCATGATTAAAATTAGAAAAACCTACCACTATTAACTATTTGAAGTGATCATGGTGGATAATTTCAAAATTTGGATTTTGAAACATTTTTTCATAATAAAGGTATTACTCAAAAAAATTATGCTCCTAGAACCCCTTAGAGAAGTAGTGTTATTGAAAGAAGAAATCATATTCTTCAAGAAATGGAAATAACTGTGTTGAGTGAATACTCAATTTCTATGCATTTCTAGGATGTAGCTGTAAGTACGACATGTTATAATATAAATCAAGTATTAAATTGTTCATTCCATAATAAAACAACTTATGAATTATGGATTAGTATAAAACCTAATGTGCATTACTTCATATTGTTTGGATTCAAATTATTCATATTAAATAATAATTATAATCTAGATAAATTTTCACCCAAATCTGATGAAGGAATATTTCTAGGTAATTCCATTACTTTTAAGGCTTATAATCAATAAAAACACTGGTACTATTGAGGAAATAGTTCATGTCAAATCTGATAAAACATATTTTTTTGTTTTTAAACATCCCCTAACTACAATAAAAATTGTTTTTTCAAAAAACACATTATCAACCGTTGATAACTCTTCTGAAAAGGGAAAATCTTAAGAAAATGTTTCTAAAATATTTACCCTTGAAGACATTCTATCTTATATTGATGAATAGGTTTTACAAAACCCATATAAATTGTTTCATAAGAATCATCCTAGTGATAATATCAATGCTTATATAAAGAAAATCATAAGTACTATAAATTCTTTGAGAAATGAAATAGAATATCTTCCTTTTCTATCTCAATTTGAACCTAAAACTTCAAATGAGTCCTTAGGTGATGAGGATTGGATTAAAGAAATGATAAATGAACTAAACGTGTTTGAATGGAATAATGTCTAGACCATGGATGAAAGAACAAAAGAAAAAGTTTTAATTGGTGTAAAACAGGTTTTATAAATAAAAAGAATTGAAAATTGTGTCATTATAGGAAATAATGCAAGATATGTTACTAAAGGATATAATCAAAAATAGGTAATATACTATGAGGAAACCAATGATCTAGTTTCTAGACATGAATCGTTTTGAATTCTATTGGCCTTTGTAGAATTATTTAACTTCAAACATTTTCTAATGGATGTACAATGTTCTTTTCACAATGTTTTCTTACAAGAAGAAGTTTTTGTTGATCAACCTTCAGGTTTTGTAGATTCAAAACATCATGATCATGTTTTTAAACATTCCGAAGATTTATATGGCCTTAAACAAGACACTAGATCTTCATATGATAGACTTAAATGATTTATTTTACAAAATAATTATGCCAAATTTATTGAAGATCTATATCTTTTTATAATGATGGAAAACAAAAACATCTTGGTCATTAAAATCTAAGTTGATGACATTATATTCAGGTCAACTCAGAAATCCCTAAAAAATTCATTTGTGAATCTTATGAAATATTTTTTTGAAATGAGTGTAATGGGTGAGTTAAAATTCTTTTTAGGTTTTCAAGTCTTTCAAACACTAGATGGAACATATTTATCTGAACAAAAATATATCAATGATTTACATAAAAAGTTCGTATATGAAAACACTAAAAGTATAATCACTCCAATTGGTACCTCAAATAACATTGATCTTGATGATGTCGGGAAATGAGTAGATCAAACATTTTTTTGATGCATGATAGGAATTTTGTTATATGTAACATCTAGTTATCTAGACATATTGTTTTCAGTATGATTATTTTAAAGATATCAATCTAAACCAAGATAATCTCATTTAAAAGCAGTGAAAAATATTTTTCGCTACATAATGGGTAATATGGGTTTTTGAATATTTTATTCTTATATAAATGATTTTGTATTAAAATGATTTTTAGATTCTGACATTGGAGGTTGTATAATTGATAGAAAATGTACATCCGGAACCTGTAATTTCATATGAGATTCATTAGTTTTGTTGTCATTCAAAAAACAACACTCAATAGCACTTTCCACTACTGAATCTAAATATGTAGAAGCTGGATGTTTTGTGCTCAAGTGTTGTGAATGAAACACAAACTCAATGACTTTTCAATGAGTTTCTCCAAAACTAAAATACTATGTGATAATAATAGTTCCATTTCTCTTAGTAAAAACCTTGTATATCGCTGACGGTCAAATCACATAGATATTAGGCATCCCATTCTTAGAGATCACACACAAAAAAAGGAGGTATTATTTTAAATTTAATCGGAATGCAAGAACAACATGTTTCCATCTTCAAAAAATATTTGTCTTCAGCTATATTTGAATACATTATACAAGAAACTATTAATGATCACTTTAATGTAGTCATTCACATATATTTCATGTTTAAACCATCTCTAATATTAAGTTACTCTTTATCAAGGGGGATATACATACACTTTTATCAGTTTTACATTTATCAGATTCACTTTTTTATTGATTTCAGTCTTTTATTTGTTTTACTTTTATTGGTTTCTATTTTTTCTATTTTAATATTTTCAGTATTACATTTATTGGTTTCAATTTTATCAGTTTTAAATTTATTTTATCTACTTCACTTTACTCAGATTTACATTTTTATCGGTTTCACTTTTATCAGTTTTACATTTTTATCTGTATTATTTTTATCAGTTTTCTTTTATAGATTTTAGATTATTTTATTGGTACTATATTATCAGTATTCGATTATTCTAATAGGAATGTATTATCTTTATTGGATTATTTTATCTAGACTAGATTATTTTTATTGTTTTTATAATTCTAATCAGCCTCACATGAATTTCGGTATTGTTTATATTATTATCATAAGAACAATTTATTCAAACCAATACAACCATCCTAATACTCTGACATGTACAACTTCTAAAACCTTACTTATTATATTATATTTCAAATAGTTTTTTAATTATTTCATTTAATTCCATGTTGGATTCATTATGAATATGGTTTTATTTTTAAATAAAACCTCCAAAGTTTGATGTCATTCTCAACCATTGGATCTTTTAGATCTAATCCTGACCATTAATTTTTTTAAAGAACCTATCCCTACCCATCCCACATTTAACTTATCTGATATTCTCTCATGTCCTGGTGCTATATAAATACCCAGCACTGTTTTTAATCTTATTCTACCTCAGTTTTCATTATTAGAGCTCTCCTTAGTTTTCGTAACCAAGAAATCTTTAGGGTTCGAGATATTCTTTCATGTCTGAATCAACTTGTTCATCTCCAAAAAAACTTTCCCTAAATATTTTTCTTCCATGACCTTTACGGTTAATGTTTAGTCCATGGGTGGGAATCAATTTGTGTTCAAAGACCAGATTCATATGAGAACTATGTGTTCCACGATGAGGTTTTATAATTTTATAAAACAATGAAAATAGACACTGGTAACAATTTTTATTTTATGATGTATGATAAGAAGTATACAACCTAAATAAAAAAAGTAGCTATCGTCCAATGAGTACCATTTGTTGGTTATTCCCTTTGTCCAACCCACAATCTATCGGGACTTGGGGGGACTTTTGATAAGAAAAAATTTGTAGAATCACTTTTTGAGATTCAAGAGTAAATTAAAATTGTAATTCATTTATCAGGAGGTAATCAACTCATATCCCCGGGATGTATGGAATTTTAGTACCACGAATAGGTGACAAGGAAACATTGATAGTTTCAGATTTTTATGTTCTTGATTATTTAGTAAATATGATGAAGTACAATTTAATGGTATTCATTTTCATGAAAATTAAAAAGATAAAATCTAATGCCATAAGGTCTCATCTGATCATGTTTCCCACCATTATCAATATGTTTTTGATAGAATTCCTAAGTTTATTTAATGTTATAATCATGTATAATCTGACATCCTTCAAATAACCTCTCATTAGCAACGATACGATAAAATGACTCATGATATAATTCAATCCAAAATAAATAATGTTTAATAAATACCCAGATTTTGAGAAAGGAAATGAAGTAGTTGAAGGTAGTGATAAATGTAACGCCCCGACCCCAGCTACCCAGAGTCGGTGCATTACTTCGTAACATTGGCATGATCACAAGAAAGATCAAATCTCGAAAGACCGATTGGTTTAGTAGCCTTGGAATAACTAGATACATTCATAAGTTTTACATTACATCATAAATTGAAAAACTACTACAACAACATAATGTCTCCATAAACCACACTCATACATAAAATCCCTGCAGGTCATTCATAATTTACATCTTCACTTCCTGGGAAAAATAAAACATAGAAAAGGGGTGAGCTCAAATGCCCAGTAGGATAACAATATAGCGGAAACTTTCATAAATAAGAATAAACATTTAAGGCAATGTATAACTAAAACAAAAGCCTTTCAAACATGAACTTTCAACATGGTATGGCATAAATAAAATGAAATAATGCCATTTACTTATTCACATGGATATTCTACTAATCGAATAATCACATGCAAAAATCAATAACCACTTTCATAATGTTGGAATGCATAATGCCAGACTATCATAACCACATAGTCAAGGCCTCGTGCCAAGACTACAAATAAGATTTTGTCAAGGCCTTGTGCCAAGACACTAGTTTGTCTCATGAGACCTACCGATGCAATTTTTTTAGAATATACTTACGTTTAAAATTGCTAAAATACACTCCAGTGTTTTTCTGAAAACATTATGCAAGCTTCTGAAAACAAAATAACTAATTCTGAGACTGCTCGACTAATTACAGGCCATGATGGGTCCACTCCCAATCCCTTCCTGTCTACCAAACTCGAGAGTCGGGTTTTCTGAAAACATTTTTAATCTTGCGTTAAATACGTATACATTTTCACCGGATTTTCATATGTTTGAGAGAAATATCTCTTTTTTTTGAAATCATTTAAAAATCACATAATTATAAAAGAAAAACTTTATTTTGAAAATATCCTTACAAGCATGTAAGGGAAGCATCAAAGGTGTAATAATGGAAGATAATAACCGCACCTGTCGTATAAGTTAACAAAAAAACATTCTTACCTTAATTTTGTCGAAAAGGTTAAAAAGCACCTTGTTTGGAAAACGACAGAAAGATTCCTTTATAAACCTCTTATAAAAAGTCAAACAAGGGTATAAATGAATTTAACCCATATTCTGGTAAATAGTAAAAATGTTTTGAAATACATTTTTAAGAAACATGGATGATAAAGAGATCCCAGTAGATTATTACATATAAATAATCTCGGATAATGAAGAGATTGTGAAATAACCCTTACCAATTTGGTAACTTATGAAACATACAACCCAAGAAAGAGGTATCATACAATGAATATGTAAATACACATAAATTAGAGTGTATTACACAACGAATATAATTATGGGCAGTACATACACCACACAAAAGGTGATGGTGGCAATATGGCATGAATCTCACGGAAATAAGGAGTGAGATGAAAACCCCTTACCACGTTAATCAACTGAGTCGTATGGAAAAAAGTTAATAACCACCAAATTATTTACATAATAACATGAATATAAAGAGAATCATGATAATATATATCAAATATCCGTACACAATACACCACTTTCAATAATTTAGTGGCGAACAATGGAAATCTCACGGAATTGAAAGTGAGAAAAGAAAATCCCTTACCTTGTACTTTTCTTTGGTTGGGGTAGGTTAACCTCCTGTATAATGGTGAAATAATTGTTATTAAATTATACAAGAATCATATATATTAATATGATATCATATATGATCTTTTAACATTGATTTGTTAATAATATCTTAGAATTATCGTCATTTCGGGTGTTAACTTACTAATTTTCTTTTATATGTTTTGTTACATAAGCCATGTTTGTTGTATCTTATTCATATCCAGAATGATATCAAGTCCTTAAATATCAATTTTAAATCATCAAATGACAATTATACTTGAATGGATACGATGGAGAATGAATCTCATCGCGTTCGTGGAGACGGTAGTCCGTACGTACGCACGAGCGACAATATCATTCTTTTGATATTAAAATAATATATAAATGGATTGTATATAATATATACAGAATCATTAACATGTTGTACTTATTATTTACATGAGTTACACATCATTATTATACCCATCCAAATAATATTATATTGAATAACAATTACACCACGACGTGGAGACGGTAAGCCGTACGTACGCACGTATGGTGACATGTTATTCAAAGGGTGGATAGAATACTGAATATGGTTGTACTATATTTATAATAACATCACAGTATATGTGAGATACTGGAGTTATTATTTTAGAATGGTAAGAACAAAGTAAGAAGAAGTGGAAGAAGAAAGGAACTTAGAAAAGGGTGGTGAAATCATTACCTCTTCTTCGGGTTCTTCCTTTTGATTTGATCAAAAGGGCTCCATAGGATGGCTTTCTGATCAAACTAAGGCCCCTAGGTTGTAGTGAGGGAAGTTGGGAGAGTATTTGGGAAGAGTTTGGCCGAACCAAAAGGCTTTGAAGGTGTGAATAAATGAGAAGGAGGAGTGCCCTTTTATAAGAGGGGTGAGGGGCACCTTTGGAAAAGCTAGAAATATTAATTTATAATAAATTCATATTCGGTTTCTAATGTCTCCAAAGTTGATTATTCAAAGTTTAAGGTGGGGATGGGTCTAAAAAAACTCAACCAATAGAATTTAGACAGGTTTGGGTACTTATATTAACCTTATCTTTAAGTATTAACTCTAAGTTAATTAGTTTCACTTTTACAATGTCTCTTTGTATTTTTATATTATATGGTTAATAAACTTACCATATACATACAAGCGACCCCCAAGTGGTCCATTAATGATGAACCTATCATGATATAAGTCTCTTGGCCGAACCTTATATTTTTTGGAATTTAATATCAATTAATAATATAATATTTGTTTTAAGAACTCTTTTATGTCAATTTTGACACTATTCAATAGTTGATTTTTGTGAAACTCATAACAGATTGATTACTTCGAACAAAGTCAATTAAATCAATCCTAATATATCATATTATCCTATAAAATTAGTTTAATTCATTAAAAGTTTCATATTATATTTATTTGGGTATTTATAATATCAATTAGTTTAATTTTTCACTATTATAGTAATTACTGCATCATCATTGTGTCATAAATAAAATATATTATTTAATGTCTAAAAATTATAAATAAAATATCATTATGTAGGAAATCTGTTTATCTTTCTAATTAATATTTATAATCTAAAATCCAACATATATAACCCTATGTAACAATTGTTTTGCTAAAAGATATATGCTTGTGTCATTTTTGTATTCATTTTGACTTAATTAAAATAAAGTGTCATTATCACTTACAAGTGGATCCATGGGGTCCCAAAATTTACACAAAGATGCCCATGGTAGACCATGTATCAAAAAATAGGGTTAAGACATGTTTTAGGGTAATTTAGTATTATTATAATATTATTTTTTTTAACCCTTATTTACCGGATTTACCCTTAACAATGGTGAATAAAATATTTACCGCAGTAATTATTCAAAATGTCTAAAAATAAAAGTTACCTATTTACACAATTTGAACATCCTGATTCCAAATATGGAATCCATTTTCCTAAATTCAAAACACAGAAGTGGCAGAAATTAATTTAAAATTAATTCCCGCTGTTAAAACAAAAAGCGTGTTTTTAAGAGATAATAACTATCAAAAGATTGACACTTGTTTATGTTCAGTTTAATTGTAAAATTATGTCCAATGACCAAAATTATATTAACTGCTAAAAATATATTCTAAATATACTTTAAAACCACTCAAATTCATAATTTATCACTATTAATTATTTTGATTAAAAAAGTTGTTTTTAATTAAAATTTAGTAATTTTCACTATTCATCAAAATATAAAAGTTATCCGAAAAGTACCAAAATTTCACCCTAGGCTAATTTTGATATTCTGAATCCAAAAATGAAGTCCATTTTGAAATATAAAATATATATAATTTCAAAAAGTAGTTATTACTATTCATAACGGCTAGTTTAATTGGTTAAAGTGTGTTAGAACTCGGTGTTGCGTACAACACACGCTATCACATTATTCAAAGGGAAACGTACCGTGGAAGCTTGGGGTGTTACATTCTCCCCTCCTTCAATAAATTGCGTCCTCGCAATTTGAAATTGTTCTTCGAAAATAAAAGGTTGAAAATAGATAATATATTTGTGGGAAAACCCACATCGGAAATTGGGTTACTAAAATTTAGTCTTAATATGAGGAAAAGAGAAATGAAAGGGTCACCACCAAATTATGATCTCGATTAGGAGAACATTGGTGGCAATTAGAGACATAAAATTGGAGGAAAAACGTAAATATTTATAGGTAGTGATTGAGATCATCAATCACAAACAAGTGTATAATTGAGGTCCTTAAATTCATCAATCTATGATGATTTGAAATACCATCGGTTCAACAAAACATAGGGTATTAGGATAACACATTTTTGACGTTTCAAAATATCTTAGTTTAAATCCCACATCGAAAAATGAATTAACGAGGCCTATATTTAAAATAAAGAGTGGAAAGTATGAAGATTACCGAAAATAACACATACTAGGGTTCCATGTAGGAAAATATGGATATGGAAGAGAAATCTAACCATCAATTATCTGATGGAGAGTGGTAGAGAACATGGCTATGAAAAGGCCAACAATCCCAAAGCCATGAATTAGTGATGATTTAAGGTACCATCTAGGACAACATTTTTGTTCTAAGTTCCTTTTATTAATGTTGAGGAATTTATTTATGAGATTGGCTAAGATCATAAGGAGATATACTTACTTTAGAATTAGAGTTTTATCCATTAATAAATTTCTACCACAAACTCATCTTTCACTCTAAAAGATAATAGAACGTAATTTTTTTTTATTTACACTATTCGCATAGGGTTCCAAAATAAACGAATTTATAATTCATATACAAGATCTTTTAATAAAAACTACATTATTTAATCCAGGACATCTCGTGGGTCATTGGTAGGTGATACACCCTTGTCGCCCTTCGGTTGCGGGTTTAAGTCTCGCGGCCTTTCCGGTCACGATGGGTTGTCGCCCGACCTCCGGGTTGTCCTTTTATGGCAATACAAAATTAATCTCAAACTTAGAATTTATCCAAAATACTTCTGTCCAAACTCACAGTCCAACATTTATAAGGAAGGTAAACATAATGTAGATCCTTTTTACCTTGTAATAGAATATTAATACCTTCACCGTGTATTCTTTTAAAACACTGAAACATCCTGATTTACCATAATCCTTATTGATTACATTCATGCTCCCTTATTCCATATAGAATGCTGGATATACTTCATCAATCCAAAAATGTTTTAAACCCCAACAATGATGGAATATACAAATCATTAATCAGCTTCAAGGTAGTCAATAATATCCAATATAATTTATCCAAATCAATCATGTATTATTCTAAAATCACCACCTCGGTATCTGAACCATATTATGGTTTATCTTTCTCTCAACCATATATTTTCCAAACATTTAACCTGCTACTGAGTCACTTTTCTTTGTTCCACACCATCTCAAGTCCTTAATGAAATAGTACTGCAGTACAATCCTTATATACTCCATAATTATTATAACAAGTACATTGTTGATACAACACTCAATTAACATAATCAACATAAGAACTCTAATCATTCCTCTTCATCTCTGGTAGTATCATAACTTGATTATTATCCAATAGCATCATTTGCAGCATAGTCTGATGACTGGGACATAGGTTCGCGTAGTGTCCAAACTCCTTGCAAATGAAGCATTGTACATTTGAAACCATTTTCTTACCCTTGCAGTCACGTACTTTGTGCCCTTTTCCTCCACACTTATAACAAACTCCCATTCCTTTCAGGCAAGTTCCAGGGTGTTTCTTTCCATAGTTACCACATATGGGAAAATTCTTCTTTTCCCTCTTCCCTTTATCAATATTTCTCTCTTGTATCCTTTTCTTCTCTTGCTTCCCTTCAAAGCCATAGGACTCAGTAAACTCTTTACTTATCTTATCAACACATGATATTATTTCTTCATATGATGATAATACATGGGAGACTATTTCTCTTTTAAATTCTAGCTTAAGACCATCAAAGATATGATCCTTCCTTCTCTTTGGATCATGTGCATTTCTGGAGTTCTCATTCCTTCTACTGGGCGCCATTTCTAAACAATGGGATACATTAGATTAGTTTATGAATAACAATACCTAATCCCAAACTTGTAAAACACATAACATAAATTAAATAGTTTATGGATATAATCCATAATCATAAAAATGTTTTCTTTGAGTAATTATATACTCATAAACCCTTCATAATGATTTGTAAAGAAAATGAGAGTTATCCTAAGCATATCCCCCGGGAGTGTCGTAACCAAGAGTGCAGCAAGGCCCGTTGTCGTGCACCAGTTCCCGTTCGAGTCTAGCTCAAAGCGGTGTTTTCGGGTTTTACCCCTAGGTACATCTGTGCCAGAGCCGCCTCTACCTGCTCGTATCCAGACAGGGATGTATTGCTCGGAAAACTCACAAAATCTCTACAATACAAAAATTCTAGGAAGTTCTTCTATACTAATCCTCAAAGTTCATCTTAGGATTACGTGCTCTAATCAGAGTTTATCTAAAACTAGCTTCCAAGGTTTGTACTAAACTTCCTCTGATACCAACTGTAACGCCCCGACCCCAGCTACCCAGAGTCGGTGCATTACTTCGTAACATTGGCATGATCACAAGAAAGATCAAATCTCGAAAGACCGATTGGTTTAGTAGCCTTGGAATAACTAGATACATTCATAAGTTTTACATTACATCATAAATTGAAAAACTACTACAACAACATAATGTCTCCATAAACCACACTCATACATAAAATCCCTGCAGGTCATTCATAATTTACATCTTCACTTCCTGGGAAAAATAAAACATAGAAAAGGGGTGAGCTCAAATGCCCAGTAAGGATAACAATATAGCGGAAACTTTCATAAATTAGAATAAACATTTAAGGCAATGTATAACTAAAACAAAAGCCTTTCAAACATGAACTTTCAACATGGTATGGCATAAATAAAATGAAATAATGCCATTTACTTATTCACATGGATATCCTACTAATCGAATAATCACATGCAAAAATCAATAACCACTTTCATAATGTTGGAATGCATAATGCCAGACTATCATAACCACATAGTCAAGGCCTCGTGCCAAGACTACAAATAAAATTTTGTCAAGGCCTTGTGCCAAGACACTAGTTTGTCTCATGAGACCTACCGATGCAATTTTTTTAGAATATACTTACGTTTAAAATTGCTAAAATACACTCCAGTGTTTTTCTGAAAACATTATGCAAGCTTCTGAAAACAAAATAACTAATTCTGAGACTGCTCGACTAATTACAGGCCATGATGGGTCCACTCCCAATCCCTTCCTGTCTACCAAACTCGAGAGTCGGGTTTTCTGAAAACATTTTTAAGCTTGCGTTAAATACGTATACATTTTCACTGGATTTTCATATGTTTGAGAGAAATATCTCTTTTTTTTGAAATCATTTAAAAATCACATAATTATAAAAGAAAAACTTTATTTTGAAAATATCCTTAAAAGAGTGTAAGGGAAGCATCAAAGGTGTAATAATGGAAGATAATAACCGCACCTGTCGTATAAGTTAACAAAAAAACATTCTTACCTTAATTTTGTCGAAAAGGTTAAAAAGCACCTTGTTTGGAAAACGACAGAAAGATTCCTTTATAAACCTCTTATAAAAAGTCAAACAAGGGTATAAATGAATTTAACCCATATTCTGGTAAATAGTAAAAATGTTTTGAAATACATTTTTAAGAAACATGGATGATAAAGAGATCCCAGTAGATTATTACATATAAACAATCTCGGATAATGAAGAGATTGTGAAATAACCCTTACCAATTTGGTAACTTATGAAACATACAACCCATGAAAGAGGTATCATACAATGAATATGTAAATACACATAAATTAGAGTGTATTACACAACGAATATAATTATGGGCAGTACATACACCACACAAAAGGTGATAGTGGCAATATGGCATGAATCTCACGGAAATAAGGAGTGAGATGAAAACCCTTTACCACGTTAATCAACTGAGTCGTATGGCCAAAAGTTAATAACCACCAAATTATTTACAGAATAAAATGAATATAAAGAGAATCATGATAATATATATCAAATATCCGTACACAATACACCACTTTCAATAATTTAGTGGCGAACAATGGAAATCTCACGGAATTGAAAGTGAGATAAGAAAATCCCTTACCTTGTACTTTTCTTTGGTTGGGGTAGGTTAACCTCCTGTATAATGGTGAAATAATTGTTATTAAATTATACAAGAATCATATATATTAATATGATATCATATATGATCTTTTAACATTGATTTGTTAATAATATCTTAGAATTATCGTCATTTCGGGTGTTAACTTACTAATTTTCTTTTATATGTTTTGTTACATAAGCCATGTTTGTTGTATCTTATTCATATCCATAATGATATCAAGTCCTTAAACATCATTTTTAAATCATCAAATGACAATTATACTTGAATGGATACGATGGAGAATGAATCTCATCGCGTTCGTGGAGACGGTAGTCCGTACGTACGCACGAGCGACAATATCATTCTTTTGATATTAAAATAAAATATAAATGGATTGTATATAATATATACAAAATCATTAACATGTTGTACTTATTATTTACATG
This sequence comes from Viscum album, assembly GCA_963277665.1. Taxonomy (NCBI): domain Eukaryota; kingdom Viridiplantae; phylum Streptophyta; class Magnoliopsida; order Santalales; family Viscaceae; genus Viscum; species Viscum album. Next base: position 9,895,512 of record CAUJRU010000001.1, read on the forward strand.
AGTTACAAATCATTATTATACCCATCCAAATAATATTATATTGAATAACAATTACACCACGACGTGGAGACGGTAAGCCGTACGTACGCACGTATGGTGACATGTTATTCAAAGGGTGGATAGAATACTGAATATGGTTGTACTATATTTATAATAACATCACAGTATATGTGAGATACTGGAGTTTTTATTTTATAATGGTAAGAACAAAGGAAGAAGAAGTGGAAGAAGAAAGGAACTTAGAAAAGGGTGGTGAAATCATTACCTCTTCTTCGGGTTCTTCCTTTTGATTTGATCAAAAGGGCTCCATAGGTTGGCTTTCTGATCAAACTAAGGCCCCTAGATTGTAGTGAGGGAAGTTGGGAGAGTATTTGGGCAGAGTTTGGCCGAACCAAAAGGCTTTTAAGGTGTGAATAAATGAGAAGGAGGAGTGCCCTTTTATAAGAGGGGTGAGGGGAACCTTTGGAAAAGCTAGAAATATTAATTTATAATAAATTCATATTCGGTTTCTAATGGCTCCAAAGTTGATTATTCAAAGGTTAATGTGGGTATGGGTCTAAAACAACTCAACCAATAGAATTTAGACAGGTTTGGGTACTTATATTAACCTTATCTTTAAGTATTAACTCTAAGTTAATTAGTTTCACTTTTACAATGTCTCTTTGTATTTTTATATTATATGGTTAATAAACTTACCATATACATACAAGAGACCCCCAAGTGGTCCATTAATGATGAAACTATCATTATATAAGTCTCTTGGCCAAACCTTAGATTTTTAGGAATTTAATATCAATTAATAATATAATATTTGTTTTAAGAACTCTTTTATGTAAATTTTGACACTATTCAATAGTTGATTTTTGTGAAACTCTTAACAGATTGATTACTTAGAACAAAGTCAATTAAATCAATCCTAATATATCATATTATCCTAGAAAATTAGTTTAATGCATTAAAAGTTTCATATTATATTTATTTGGGTATTTATAATATCAATTAGTTTAATTTTTCACTATTATAGTAATTACTGCATCATCATTGTGTCATAAATAAAATATATTATTTAATGTCTAAAAATTATAAATAAAATATCATTATGTAGGAAATATTTTTATCTTTCTAATGAATATTTATAATCTAAAATCCAACATATATAACCCTATGTAACAATTGTTTTGCTAAAAGATATATGCTTGTGTCATTTTTGTATTCATTTTGACTTAATTAAAATAAAGTGTCATTATCACTTACAAGTGGATCCATGGGGTCCCAAAATTGACACAAAGATGCCCATGGTCGACCATGTATCAACCAATAGGGTTAAGACATGTTTTAGGGTAATTTAGTATTATTATATTATTATTTTTTTTAACCCTTATTTACCGGATTTACCCTTAACCATGGTGAATAAAATATTTACCGCAGTAATTATTCAAAATGTCTAAAAATAAAAGTTACCTATTTACACAATTTGAACATCCTGATTCCAAATATGGAATCAATTTTCCTAAATTCAAAACACAGAAGTGGCAGAAATTAATTTAAAATTAATTCCCGCTGTTAAAACAAAAAGCGTGTTTTTAAGAGATAATAACTATCAAAAGATTGACACTTGTTTATGTTCAGTTTAATTGTAAAATTATGTCCAATGGCAAACATTATATTAAATGGTAAAAATATATTCTAAATATACTTTAAAACCACTCAAATTCATAATTTATCACTATTAATTATTTTGATTAAAAAAGTTGTTTTTAATTAAAATTTAGTAATTTTCACTATTCATCAAAATATAAAAGTTATCCAAAAAGTACCAAAATTTCACCCTAGGCTAATTTTGATATTCTGAATCCAAAAATGAAGTCCATTTTGAAATATAAAATATATATAATTTCAAAAAGTAGTTATTACTATTCATAACGGCTAGTTTAATTGGTTATGGTGTGTTAGAACTCGGTGTTGCGTACAACACACGCTATCACATTATTCAAAGGGAAACGTATCGTGGAAGCTTGGGGTGTTACAATAAACCTTCAATGACATCCAAATCTTCTGCAAGTAAAAGAATGATAGATAATACTACATCTCAGAAAAAAATCAATGAAACACAAAGCAGTTTCAGATGAGGTTTTGGTTGAGTGGAAGAAGAATAAGGAAGAAATGAAAGAAGGTGATCCAAAATTTGGTTTGGATCCAACTAATGCTCTGGATCTGAAAATTATATCATAAAAAACATTAAAATAAGTAGAGAAGAAGATGATATTTAAGAAGAGAAAGGACTAAGATATTGACATTTATAGTCTTCAAAAAATAGTTTTGAAAGAGAAAACTGGTATTGTAATAATGGAGACAAATGTTCATACTCAATCGGACCAATAAGAGATAGTAAAATAGAAAAATGCATCTAAATAATCAGCCACATTGAATCTCATTCAAGAATATAAAGAAGAAGAATAAGAAGAAAAAGAAGAAGAAGAATAAGGGTAATAAGAACAAGGTCATGAATAAAAATATGTGCAAGTTAATGAAGATGAAAATAAGAGAAATTATTCTACAAAATCATCAGAAGTTATATCATTTAATATTACGTCTCTTGATCGTCAAACTTCTATGAAAGTCTCTCAAAAGTTGTCTTCCATGAAATTCATTCTAATTCCAGATAAAGATGGTGAATAATAATCTGATGAGAATCGAAATCAGCCAGCTCATGTTATCAGCATCGAAAATTATTTCAGTGATCTCATAGAATAAATGAAGATAGGGATACTGAAAGGATAATCACACTGAAGGGAAGTCAATACAACAAACAGGCTTTGAACAAATTGGAAAAGATGATATCATTCATTTCAAAAATTGAAGCCATGATAGAAATTCATTCAAATATTCACAAAGAAAGAATGGACTCTGTCAAGATTCTTATGGACATGTTTTTGTATCTTGAAGACGATTTCAATATATCCAATGAACATGTTGCAGAGAACAGCACGACTTTTAACAAGGTTGTCAAGCAGTCGTAAAACATTTATGATAGTATCAAGAATCACATGGAAAATATTTATGAATTGGTGAACTTTGTAAATGATCTCAATTCTTCCTATCAAAATTTTATCAGTGATTTGAATTAAAAAACATGAACACTTTCAAATACCTGGTCCCTATAAAGGAATGTATTTTGAAGAGATTGAAAATCTTAATCCCAAATTGGAAAAAGACGATAATGAAATTTATTTTCCCTCTAATTGAGTTGTACTTTTAGAAAAGGACTATAAATTTAGAATATATGATTTCAATTTACACAAAGAAAGTCTTATAGAACGGGAATAAATCTATCAATTTCTTGAAGATAGGTTCAGGACACATGAAAGGATTATTTTTTAATAGGATGTAAAGTTTAAGGCTCAACGAGATGTTCATGAAAAATTTATGGAGGATATAAAAGAGTTCAATAAAATGAATCATTCAATATTAAACCTATTGGATAAAAAGGGAAATATTTGTTTTTAGAACTATTGTTCTAATAAAATAATGTTTCATACCATGTAATGCCTATTGTTTTGGGCAATATTTATCTAACCCTTTACAGGAAATGAATGTTTTCCCTTATTATTTTTTAAAATCACAAAGTGGGAGAATAATTTGGATAAGAGGAAAAATAGTGAATAACTTATTAAGGGGGAGGACTCACAAGTTTAACTAAAGCGAATATGATCCATAGATATATTTTTATCCTATGGTGGAAGTAGTTGTATTCACTATTACTTTCATAAGAGTTTCTAAACTCAGGGGGGAGATAATTCTTGGTTGCTTATTTTGTTTGGTGATTTCAAAAAAGGGGGAGATGTTGACTCAAAATTTGTTTCCACTTTCTCCTTGATATTTTTGTTTTGGAAATAAAAATTTACATGTTGTTTTTCATATATGATGTATTCTCATTGTAATAACATATTTTGTTTTTAATTATATCCAAACGTGCTATTGATTCTACATCTTAATCATATACTGTTGTTTTACAATTGTAATCACATACATTGTTTTCCATCATAACCACATCTGATGTTGATTCTACATCGTAATCATTTTTTAGTTTTCTTAAATCGTAACCACATATATAATATTACAATTATATTCACATATTTTGTTTTCAATTGTATCCACACTTTTTGTTGCTCTACATCATTATAGTATGCATTGATACCAGGTTATGTATTGTAACCATATTCATCATAACCTGGTTATGTATCATAAACTTATGCATCATAACCATACATCCTAACCACGATATGAAATGTTCCCACGATATAAATTATAACCTCAATATGCATGTTAAATATCGTAACCATGTTATCTATCATAATAATGATATGAATCGTAACCATGATATGCATCTTATCCCTGTTAAGCATCGTAACCATGTCATGTATCGAAACCAGAATATGCATCGTAATCATACATACATCATAACCAAGTTATGTATCATATGCATGCAATGAATTGTACTCATATCTTACTTCAATACCATTTATATTTTTCATCTTACTTATTATTTAATACTTATATACTTATCATTTTCTATCCAAAACGATGTTGTTGAGTTGGTTATATTCCAATCAATATGATGTTTTACATTATGTTTGTTCCGACCGTTATAATGGTAGGTGTCTAAGTACCTCTGAATTTTTCAGTTAACTATGATTGTTGGAGGAAATATGACTGTTGGAACCTGAGGCCTATAAATATAAGTTCATTCAATCAAAAACAATCTACTTTTGGATCCTATAAGTTATTGAGAGATACTTTGTGACTTCTCTCTTGCTACATGCGCGAGCCTCGAAGATACAAGACGTGAACGGATATCACAGTTATTGTATTTCAATAAGTTATTTTTTTCATTGAGTTTATGATCATTGTGATAATGATCAAGGGCTTCTAGGGATAGAAAGATATTTTTATTGATCATTCTATCGAGGGATTTCAGGAATTTGAAAGATAAAGGTGATGATTGCCTTCTTAATCATGGTATTTTGGGGATAGGAAGAAAATCGTGTTGATCATTATAGAGAGGACTTACCAGGGTGGTGGTAAGATAAACCTTTTATCCTAGGTGAAAGGATACCCTACTATTTGGGAAAAAATAATAGTAATACACTTTATTTTCCGCTGCCTTTTTTAATAGAAAGGGAAAAAATTTGTTTCTTCTTTCTATTTATATTCGTTTCTATTGTAATTGTTTTAAACAACGATACTTTCAGTACATATTGTATTAATAGATTCTGTATGGTATATATTAGAATCAATTACATATGTATTATACTGTTTATTCTATTCAATTCAATTAAAATTGTTTTAATATCCTATCGTATCTTATAATATCATATCAATTGGATCCAAGAACCATATGGTCATTTTTATTGATTGTAAATTGTATTATTTTCAGACCACTTAAAGTATTTTTCTTTCAAAGAGTTTAAATACACAGTTTTTAAACCTATAATTCACCCACTCTTGTATTGTGCCATGTCATATACATTTACATCTATATTATGATCCAAAAGTTTTTATCAGCATTTACAAATAAGTGATGATAGAGAGCCCTTTTATCATATCTTATTATATAAGTGATGGTAAATCCTCATCTTTATATGTGTTAATAAATTGTGGATAATTATTATTTTTTTCAATACTTATTAGTGAAGCGTTGTTAAGGGATTTATAATTATAATTATAAATAAAAAACATTGAATGTTTTTCTATACTTAATAAATCAATATAAATATAAATATGGTAAATATATTCCCTTATAAATAAATTTATTATAATTTATAATTGTAGAGATATTTTAACATAATTTTATTTATATCATTATAAATTTATATATTTATACATATATATATATATATATTATAAAATATATATGAATATAATTATAGTAATTATATTCATTTTTAAATTTCATTTATTATAAATTTAGTAATTATATAAATATACAAAATTATTTATTTATAATTATATAAATGTTTTTAAATAAATATTTATTAATTTATAATTAAAAATATAGAATTGTAGAAATAGAGTGATTGAAGAATTATAAATATATTTATTTATGAATATATTTACTTATAATTTTTTTTACAAATAAAATTTTGACATTATTAATGAATATCTTATTTCGAGTACATGCTTATATGTATATTTATATAAATGAGTAAAATTGAATAAATAAAGAATATAGGTACACTTTAAAAATATTGAAAAAATGGATATGTTATTTGTGTGCATATTTTATATAAAAATGGATTAATTATACATATATGTGAAATCAATAAAACACACATTTATCTATATTAAATTGAAAAATCAAAAGAAATTAAATTATATGTTGAGTACTATAAAATTAATCAATATTTTTAAATCATATTAATTTTTAATTATATACCATTATTCAATAAATATATGACTCTTTAATGTAAAGCACATATATAATTTTTAATATATAATCATATTTATATACATTAATATATATATATTTATTTAATATATAAAATTTAATAACATTAATTATCATAATTATCTAATTAATTAAATATTTAATAATTTATAATGTATAATCAATCAATTCCTTTTTATCAATAATTTTTTAATTAATAAAATTTGTAATATTTTTTAAATAAACATATTTTTTTATTTATTATTTATTTAATTATTTCATTTTGTCAATGCTAAAAATGTGTTGATGACGAAAATATTTTTCAGCACTAAAAATAATGTGATAACAAAGAGTACCCTTTATCAGCACTCAAAATTATATAGCATATTATGGATACACCTTATCAATAATAAAAATAAAGCACTAGTAAAGGACACCCTTTATCAGCGATAAAATTAATGTGTGGATAAAGATTTCCTTTATCCACACTAAAATAGAAGTGATGATAAAAGGTTAAATTTATCTGTCCTTTCTTTTGCACTGATAAATATCATATTTATCAGTGTTTTCTTCTAGTGCTGAAAAATAACCACCCTACTAATGCTCAATTTTGTAGTAGTGACTTTTTATGGAACAAACATTTAATGGGTTTCAAGGATACATAATATTCACTTTTTTATGTTTTAAATTTTATTCCCAATGTAAAATGGGAATCATGATTTCATTTGGGTCTCCAATACTAATATACAAACCTATCCTTCAAAATTAGATCCCCTATATATATGAATTTAATTAAGTAGAAATAGACTATAGCTTACTAGAGTTGGGGTTGATATAGTATCATTTATGTTAGGATTGATCAATGATGTGATTATGTTTTAAAATTCTTATTTCAATAAAAAGTGGAAATACCATATTATATAATAAGAGGTCATCTTGTAAATAATCTTCGAATAACATAGTCAATAAAGATGAAGTATACCATAATTAATGGAAATTTTGTTAAGAAACCCCTTACCTCATGTCTAGACATAGAATGTAGGACAAATACATTCCTAAAAATAATGTTATATAAATTATTTAATTTTTTTAAGAAACAATTCTAGGTTTATTCTCTTATTATTAGAAAAATTATATAATTCATTACGTTGAAATATTTAATTAAATAATAAATTAAGTCCATGTCGTGTTTTTTATGAGATGTTTGGTTCATGATTGAAAATGAATTTTGTAGGTTAATCGGGATCAAAGGGTCCATTCATCAATCAACTCAAAAATAATAATAATGACATAAATATAATTTTTATACCAAAAATAAAATTTTAAAATCACCTATGAATGGTGGACATAAAAAAATCACATCGCTTTGTGGAAATTGTATTACAAACATATGCATGAGATAAGTAATCATGTTTCAAAAGGATGAAGGGTAATATTATTAGTAATTTACTATGTTTAAAATAATCATCATTATTTCAGAAAATTAATATGTATTTATTAAATACATCATAATAACCATCCCTGTGTGGTGGTGCGGAAAACATTTACATGTAACGTTAAGGTGATGGTAGTCCACATGTACGCACAAATGATGATTTTTTTCCATATAGGATGGAAAATTGGATGAATTATGTTGTTAAATTACAATAATAACATCTCATTATATTTTAGATAATTATTTTATTATATAGTAATGGTAAGGAAAAATTTTCAAAGTTAAGAGTAGAAGTAAATTGAAATATTCCGGTAAAAATCATTGTCACTTCAATGAGAGGATTCTCTTTTATTTATTCTTAATGACACTTGGGTTTGTATTTTTAAGGGAAAAAGACCATCAAAAGATAGATAAAGATGTTTAGAAGAGTTTTGGGTAGGGTTATGTTAGGATAAATGGCACAAGGTGGCATAAAAACTAGTACAGAAGTGATGTGATTTTATAATAGACTAATGGTTAAACAAGTAATTACAATAATGATTTAAATATAATGAAATCAATTTCATGTTAATGTTTCACCAAGTAGAATTTTTTTGAATATAATATAGGGTAAGGTTGAAATAATTTCATCAAATTGAATTTCCATTGGGTTTTGTTGTATTTTAAAATATACATTTTTATTTAACCTCTATATTGACTAATTTAACCTCAAAAATCATAAAAACACTTTCATTACTAAAGGGTTATAAATTTATATCTAAGGCAAAATCTACCCCATTAATTCTCAAGATATTATATTTTCAACCATATCACATCCCCCTAATCCTCATAATGATTTTTATGATTTTTAAATGATTTAATAACATATTATTTAACTTAAAATACCCTTACGTAAGTATTCATTTTTATCATGTTATCCTACCTAAATATCAATAAAAATAATGGAAAATATAAAATCATCTATATATTATATTTTTTTAATTTTTTAAAATCATTTACTTAATTTTAAATCTATTTTTCTAATGATTAAGGTATCATTGTGTAAATATTTTATTCAATTATAATAATTTTAAAAATTAAAAAAAATCATTAACCTGATAATATTGATTTTAAATCATAATGAATATTTATTTTCATTTAATATGTATATTTACTCATGTATGTTTCCTGAAAACATATTTATTATGTTAATTTTACATTCCACTCCATGTGCAAGTACTGCACAATTGTTTGAATTGGTTCCTTTTTTATATACCTCCAAATTTCATAACTATAATCACATGACAAAAAATAAATATCATATTAACAAATAAATCCATAAAAATACATATGCCATCAAAAATATTATCATTTGAACAGAAACATTTATTTTTCCAGTATTCTGCTAGCACTGTGCCGACATTGAAAAGGATTATCCTAATTATCATGAAATAAATTATAATTATGATGTTTTGAATTAGTTATTTTTATAATATAGGTATTATATTATCTTAAATTATTTTTTCCATAAGTTTAGTTTATTTCTATTTCATATTATTTTTTCTTCATGATATCATAGATTGTAACGGATTTTGAAAACAACATTGTTTTTTTAATATTCACCTAAAACATTAATTCTTCAGAAACATAACAAAAATTAACATTAGGATTAATTTTGATATATAAATAAAAAAATTATTTACATTTTAGCTAATTCAATTAATAAAATTTGAATGATTTTCTTTTAATATAAATGCATAAAACTAAACGATAACTATGTTTTTGAAAAAATTTAGTTTTAAACCCAAAATTTAATATCATCCGTAATGAAGTATAAATTTTATTACTGTAAAATTAATTATATAATATATAGTAATGGTGTCTTATATTTATTTATGATAAAATTAAAAGAAATATATGGCTTTTAAATGAAATATAATTTAATTTTTACAAAATGCGGTAAATTTCACTCTTCATTGAAAAAACCAACGGATTCATAAAAATACATAAAAATTTACCTGATGATAATTTTTATATGATGATATAAAAAGTGAATCATTTTAATGAAATAAAATTTATAATAGTGAAATATAATTAATTATAATGTTCACTTATATAAATAAATAATGACCCATTTTTTGAATAAAATGTATTTTTTGAGGTATAAAATCACTTTTCTAAAAATATAGTGAATATTACATGAAAATGAATTAATAAATTAGTTTTTAGTATGAAAATTTTTATATGTTACATGATTTACTTAGTTTCATTCATATCAATCAATTCAATAATGAAGTTATAACGGTCATATTTGAATAATAATATTTCACGGTTTGGTTATGCTTAGTGTTTCATGTTGTATATGCTATCAAAAATGTGTTATTTTAATTATTAGGCTGTTACACTAGAGATCATAAAAATATTCTATCCATTGAAACTGACTTATGGATCAATGGAAACCACTATGGATTCCTAGGGGATGAGTGAAGACTGAGATCGTGGGAGGAGAGGTAGAAAAAATTAGGGTTTTGGGTGTTAAATGAAGTTAAAATCTAATTTTTATTGCATTAAATTTATGTTTCATGGTTACTCCACATTTTTAAGAAATATTGTTCTAACTATGTGCATATTATTGTCTCTCAGACTTACCACACATGGTTTACAATATTTGAAATACCATGTAACAACCATGTTTTCTCTCTTTTTACACATCTACCATTTCTCATTGGAATCCACATAATTTGGACAAACTGTACAGACCCTCTGGACCTCCTAATAATATCACATTTTTCTTGGACACTATATCATGTTTCTTATGACCATGATCAACTCATTCAACCCTATAAACCATTCAAAACAAGTTAAACCTTCAAGAAACTCCCAATACTCAACCCAAGTATTATTTACCATAAAAAATACATAATATAAGGATAATGTAAATTAAACTAGTTTGTTGAATAAGAAAATGGAAATTGAACTATTTAGATTATGTATAAAAGAACATGAAGAAGCAATAAAAAAGTGTTCTAAGACATTTTTAGGTGTGTTTTCATCTTCTCATCATTGTTTGAGATGGTAAATGTATCATATAATTCATTTGTAAATATAAATCCCAATTTCATTGAATTGTCACACCATAAACTTTTATTTTCCATTATTTTATTCTTTTCTTGGATTTGATTATTTTGGTTGAGTTTTGGTTCATTTTCCCTATTTGAATTATTGAATTTTGGAGTTTATGATTGGATTTTTGGCTTTTTTATGGTTTGTGTGCATGGTTTCAAGGCTAACCATGTGGTTTATTAAGGATGAGGTTGTAATCAATCAAAATTATTCATACACGATTTTACTTGCATGGTTTAGGGAAAACCATGTGATTCGAAGAAGAAAAATTTTTGGATGATGGTTAGTGTGTAACACGTGGAGCACAGCTTGCACATGGTTAAAAGAAACATTGAGAAAGCATGAGGGGAGATAATGAAATTTGGGAGAACCATTTTCAATAGTTGGCACACAGTTACCAAAACCATGAAACCAAGCCATGTGAGGTCCCCCTCTTCTCAAGTAGTGTTTACATGGTTGGCGCATGGTTTGGAAGACCATGTAACAAAACCTTGTGATTTTTCATGATCATTAAATGTTTTAAACTACCACCCCTGGTTGTTTTCACCCCAGTGCAATATTTTCTTCACATTATCTTCCTAAATGTGCTAGGGGATCTAGAAAAACATACCCTTTTTCTCCACCTCCTCCATTATATATCCTCGAAGTTTCAAATGTATGTTTTATTGAGTTTTTTGGGTTATTTTCTCTTCTCCTCTTCCTTCTCTATTGGTTATTTAGTTTTTATTTGGTGGTGTCTCTTTTGGACGAACCATAAGATGAGTTTTGGATTTTGTGGATCAATTTCATTGATATTTAGGTGTTCAGATTGTCCCTTGGGATTTGATCCTTATTCTTCCAAATATTTTCTGCGTTTCCAAACATTGAGGTAGTGGTTTCCATCGATTTCCATTCCGGCACATTCTATTTGATTCTTTTTTTCCTAAATTGTTTCTAAATTTGTTGTCCTTTCTTGTGATGTGTTAATGTAAAATTTATAGTGTTTCCATAATGGAAAATTTGTTTGAAATGGTTATAAAAGTGTTTCTTTAATTATGCCTACATGAAAATTCATGCAAGGTGCTTGAAAAAATTATAATTTAACCTTTTTAAATACATTTTTTATATTTTAATAGTGTGTTTATCCTTTTTTATTTAATGGTGGATTGTGAATATTGTGATATAATCCTTTGATACGAGATGTGGTGACTTATTAATATCGGTGCATGTGTGTGTGGTTTGTTGTATCGGTGGTGAAGTAAGTGACTTTTTTTCTAAATTGGGGTCTGGTACATTCTTGGATGATTGAAGAGTCATTGGATATTGGGACAGACATATGTGTACGAGGTGCACATAAGGATGGGAAAAAAATTGATAGTGGCCTTTTAAAATGATGTTTCTCATATAAAAGATTTTTTTTGAAGCATTTACCATTCCTTTCCCTCTTCATCATCGAAAATGGTTTTTTAAAACTAATAGTGTTCTCAAAATAGTTCCTTCTTTTTTAAATGGTCACTTAGTGTTTTAAGTGATTTCAATTTTAGTTTTGGTTGTATTATCTCTATATTGGTCTATTTTTCATTTTGTGATGTGACTCAATTCCAAAAATGATATTAAGGCCTGTTTGGAACCTTTCATGAATGTTTTATATTTTCACCTTAGTTGATGAAATGGTTTTGAAATATAATTGGATTTGGAAATGTATGTAAAAATTGGTATTTGTGCATGGTTTGGAAAATTTATTGAATTCTTGGGTGGCATGAAGACCCATTTAGTATTTTTATAATTTTTGGGAATTGTTTTTTGAAACTCATGTGATGTGATGGAATGGGTGGAAGTTGTGTATAGATTGACATGTGAGATGGGATCCTCTATGGTATATCCTCAAAGTATAGGCTCATCACATAAGTGATTTTGGTGTTTAGGCTATAAAATCATGGTTTTAGTGGGTTTTAGTTGAACCACACATTTGAGGGTATCCCCATTCATCAGGTAATATTATCATGGGTCTACTAGGATTTATATAGAGGACTGAGTGATAGTTTTTTATTGACCCAGATTTGATGGGTTGGTACCCCATATATTTAATGAGGTCAGGATATACGTGCCAATGGATTGGCTAGTTTAGAGAGGATAATTCTTTATTAAGTATGGATCTTCCCCATATATCATCATTTGAATCTGAACTGGGTTTGTCTAGTTATTTCATCTAGAGATGTTTAGGAAATTTCCATGATTTACTATTTGTATGTTCTATTTTTTCTACCGAATGTGGATATTAGACCATATAGATTATGTAGACATTTTTTTTTCATTTACTATGAAAATATCTCATTTTTAGTCATCTAGTATGAATTTTCTTTGGGATTTTGTTTTTATCTTTGTTTAAGAATGCGAAACCATTTTTAAGAAGGAATGTTTCATGTGTATTTTTTTAAAACGGGAACTTGTGGAATGTTGTGTTTGGTTGATAAAAATGGATAATTCCTATTTTTAATATGTATTACAAACTAGTGTTTTTGAATAGTTTTTGGAAAAGAAATATACTGACTTTGTGCTGATTGAATAATGAGTTGTGGTATGCTCGAAACCAACTGGTGGCACTTGACATTGGTAAAACTAAGATGTTTTGAAGGTGTAGGTTTTTGTTTTGTATTTTCTTCCATTGGAGAAGGTTGGTCATGTGGTTGGTGGTGACCAGATGCTCGCATAGAGATTTGGTTAGGTTTTGGTTTGGATTTGGTTCTATTTTTAATATTTTTTTCATTAACTGTTGTATCTAGATCATTTTTGTATTTATTGAAGATTAGTTATTGTGTATTTTTTTCAACATGCTCATATGGCTTAATTGATCCCAATTCATTTCAAGAAAAATTTTCCCACTGTAATTTCTATTATTCTTAGTGCTAGTTACTAGCCTTGGAGAATTGGGAATGTGTCTTGGGCCTTGACCTAGACATGCTTGAGTGTCGGGTGGGATGGTAGGCTGACCTGGTTTGTGAAAAAACATTATCAGAGTTACCCTTATGGATTTCGAGTGTTAGGTAAATTGGATATTAAAATTGTTTAAGCATGAGATGAAGGTATTGGAAGAACATTATGATCCCTTCCTCATTCCAATCCTCGAGTTTCCAGGGGTAGTTCAGGACTTGAGTCTTTATTGTTTTAGGGGTATGGGTGGGGGATGCCAATTGTGGTGAATCACGGTCATTTTTCAATATCACATAGAGTAAATACATGTGTTTAGTATGAGTGAATAGTTAAAGGTTATTTTATTTGTTTATGTTTACTCAATGAATGAACCATAAAATATGTCTCAAGGTTATGCATGGCTATTAGTTCCTCATCCTGGATGTTTGGTGGGAGTTGCGATTTGGATTGTTTCTAGCTATCATGGGTTACTTTTTAGGGGAAAATAGTATATGGAAAATTAGTTTTCAAAAGGCAAAAATGATTTTTGGGCATGAGTTTATAATAATTTCATAATTTTATGTTTGTGTCGGATTGAAAAATGGGGTTAGTATTTGGAAAGAGTCCTTGGAAGAAGGTAGTTTTTGAGCTGGAATTGAAATAGTTGATTTTAAATAGAGGATATTGGTTTTTCCTATATTTTCCTTATGAAAACAAAATTGGCTGGGAATGGTTTTTTAGAGTAATATTGATTAAATATTTAATTTAGTTTTATATTTTTATGATATTCAGAGTATTCCACCTTGAAAGATCAAAAAATTTTCTAGTGAGACTCATTATGCTTTCAAATCATCCCATGCTCCCATTAGTGTGGTAAAATTTAGTATTTCTTGGTTTTTCATTTATTCCCTGGTGATTCTGGCCTATTAGAGGTTGTGGAGGGTTATATAACATCAAAGGTGTCTACATGTTTTTGGGGACTCCCATCGGTGCGTGGGTGTATGCTGTTTTGAATTCAATTGAGGGCCCATAATTGGATTGATAAAATGTGATCATTTCTTCTTAATTACAAGATGGGATGATGTGGGAAATTTTTCTGAACACTTTTATGTGATGGTTTATTGCTGAGGTGGTGATGATGAGGAATTTGGAAGAGGTCCTGAATGTTCAGCAATGTTCGTGGGCAGTGAAGTCCTATATTATCCACTTCAATGAGGTAGTTTCCTTTCCTCTAGAGGTACCATCATAGGATCACTTGAAAGATCCCCTTTTTTATTAGGGTATTCAAACAAATATAAATGATAAATTCCTCTCATCCCATGAATTTTGGCTCATGATGTTGGTGAATGATGTGTTTCTAGCTATGTTCCAGTCAGTGGTAGTTGGAAATCTATTTTCTATAAGTGCTCATGAATGTTCCCATTATGGTGATATGTGTGTACCAGAGGAAACTTTTCCCAAGATTCCTCTCCCATTGGTTTATATTTTTTATTTCATCATAATTTTTTCTTGTATGTGTTCAGTGCAGAATGTTTGGGTACTTGAAGATGACTTCTGGTATTCCAATCAAGAATTATAGGCAGTGTGGACGTTTTGGTCACCATGAAAAGATGTGTGGAAATAATTTCAAGAAGTATAATTCTCAGATAAGGATGTCTTCTATTTAATATGGGGTTGAAAATTATTCAAGACACCAAGTATTAAGCCAGAGGCTCTAGAATGAAGCTATTTACAATGTCAATAATCGTGGGTGTGGTGGATTAGTTGGCCCATCATTTTTCTACAGTGTTAGAGTGGAGACAATTGAACTTTCTCTATTATAGTTTTTACACTTGTTATAAAATCCATATTAAGTTGTAAAATATTGGAGGTTATGTATTTTATAAATTTGAGTGGTTTTTTTTGCATTTTTTAAATCATGGGTAGTCATGATTTTGTGGATTAGTTCTGGTGTAACACCCCAATAATCCATGATATGCTTCTTCATAATAATTAAATAGTGTGTGATGTACGCAACACCCAGTTCAAGCACCCCACGACCTATCAAACAAGCCATTTAAAAAGTGGGTATGACTAGTATTAACCATATTTTGAATTTTATTTATCCCATATAATTTTAACATTCATCTTTTGTGTTTCTTATACATAATATAAGAATAAAATAAATTTTTCTAATAAATGAAGTATTTTAAAAAAATTTGAAGTTTATGTGCCTTTTAATGGAGTACAAATTTTAAATGCATTATTTAACACTTTTATATATTAAAATTGACAAAAATAAATTATTTTTTAGAATTGGGACATAAAAATTTAGTGTTGATAAATATTTGGCACTTTTCTGATAACTTTCATATTTTGATGAATAGTAAAAAATATTAAATCTTAATTTAAAACAACATTTTTAATCAAAATACATTATAGTGTTAAATTAAAATTTTGAGTGGTTTTAAAGTATAATTATATTATATTTATATAATTTAATATAATTTAGTTAATTGGATGTAATTGCACATTTAAATTGAACATAAACACATGTTAATCTTTTGATAGTTTTTACTTCTCAAAACCCCACAGTCAAGTTTTGACTACGGGAAATAATTTTAAATTACTTTTTCAAACTCTATGTTTTGAATATCGAAAATTTTATTCCATTTTTTTTTTGAACTTCTAAATATTGTAAATAGGTAAATTTTATTTTTGGACTTCATGAATAGTAATTTCCGTAATAATTTTTATTTACCATGGTTAAAGGGTAAATCATGAAAATATGGGTAAAAAATATTATTATAATAATATTAAACAACCATAACACTTGACATAATCATATGTTTTGAGATATTTTCGACCATGGTCATCCTTATGATGATTTTAGGACACCGTTGGACAACTTGGGTGTGACAATGACAAGTTATAAGAATGAATTAAAAGTGATGATAATTATAACGTAAACCTATATCTTTTTCTAAATCAATTTTAATATAGGGTTATGTATCTTATCACTATGAATATAAATATTAAATCTAAATCTAAAATTATTTCCTATATCATGTTATTTTATTTACTATTTTTAGACACTAGATAAATATATTTTTTTATAACACAGTGATGATGGAGTGATTACCTTATTAATTAATTATTCATATAAATGAATTTTCAAATATTAAAATAAATGTAATTTGACTATTTTGATGCCATACATGGATTTTTTGGCTGAAAATCACATATGATGGATGAATTAATTCCTTTTCATTGAAGGAATCATGTTTTAATTACTTTATCAAAAATCAATTACTAAATAGTGTCAAAATTGACATAAATGAGTTTCTAAAAGTGGACATAGATCTAGTACATATTTTCCTAGGGGTGAAAAATCCAATGAGGTGTCCCAAGCTTGAGTCGGGGTGACCTGGTACATGACAACGGGCCTTACTACACACCCGGTTTGACACTCATAGGAGATATACATAGGATAATTAATATTTTCTTTAAACCCCATTATAATTTTTTTTCAGTAAATAAATCCCCAATGGAAGCATATTTATGATTATGTATTAGCTATGTATAATGATTTCAAATTATGTTAAAAAATTTACTAGTTTGGAATTATGTATAATGATTCTTCACCTAATCATGTGTATGCCATTGTATAAAAATGGCACCTAGTGTAAGAAATGTAAATCATATCAATGCATGTAATCCATGATGGGATTTCCCTCCAATTAATGATAATGATTGTTGATCTGGTGACACAACTAGTACTGAATATCTTATAAAAATACCGGGATAGCTGACTCAGGTTATGAATAATAACCTTACCCATATAAAGTTTCATGATCCACAACGTGGAGGATCAATGTTAGACCGCTTCATGAGAAAACAAACTTCAAAATTCAATGGGACTAAAAATCCTTTTGTAGCGGAGTAGTGGATATGTTCCCTAGAGAAAATATTTCATTATTAGGGAAGTAACAAAAGTGAAAAGGTTGTCATGGTAGTTTATCATCACTCAAGAGATGCAATTCAATGGTGGTCATTAAGTCAAAATACAAAGGAGGATGAAAAAGTAAGAAATATGGAATGGGGGGCATTTAATGAAATTTTTCTAAAGATATGCATTCCTCATGAACAGAGAGATGATGTGGAATGACAATTTCTATGCCTGAGACAAATGGATAATGAGAATGTTGAAAAGTGTGAGGATAACATCCCATGGTTAGAAAGGAATTCTACAGAAAAGATACGTATCCAATTAAGTAATATTTATTGGTTCATTGATGGGTTAAAACCATTCCTCTAATGGGAATTGGACTCACAATCTTTATCGTCGTACGAAGATATAGTCTCGTGGGAAATCATGATAGAAAATGAATTCTTTATGTTCTATGACATTAAAGTAAAGAAAGAGAAGAAGAGAATGGTTGATCAAGAGACAGATAAAGAGAAAAATGGAAATAATTATTTTACCTTATTTGATAATTGTTGGAGAACACATCGTTGTACTTGCCTAAAATTAATTGGAGTTCATTACAAATTTTGAGAAAAATGTCACCAGGATCGTGATTTTAAGGGAAAGAAATAAGATGTGAAATTTTAGAATTTTAAAGATATGGGACATTATGAAAATGATTTTCCAAATATTCAAGGAAATATATCTCAAAAAAATGAAAATGAATCAAGGACAGACGTATGTTGTTACTATAGCCGAAGTGCAATAATTGATGTATTTATGTTTTTGGATTCATGAATTATATTCGGGTTATAAGAAGAATATGATATATATTATCATTGTACTATATTAATTTTTTTTTTATAATGTTCTAATATTATGAATGTAATCATATATTTATTTTGTGAGAATAAGAGAAACGTTCTGCTTTTTGGGGAAACTGATGGTACAATTGATTTTGGAAATTTAGAGGCCCTTTAGATAGAGATTGGACAGAAGTATTATGAATAACTCTAAAGGTTGGAATGGATTATTTTGAACATTGGATAATATTCTTTAAGGTTAACAAAATCATAATAATATTTTTGGAGTGTTATAATACTGTTGTTTTAGAAAAAGGACAACCTACAGGTCAGGCGATAACCCATCGCGTCAGACAAAGATAAGGGAATCGAACCCACAATTCATGTACGACAAGGCTTTATCACCTACCACTATCTAACATGAATTCCCGAGTAATAATAAAATAGTTTTCTTCAATTAAATTTTATGTGTTTATATTTTTAACCTTATACGATTGAGAAAAATAGAATATTTTTATATTTTATATTTTGATGAGAAAGATGCGTTTATGGTAAGAATTTGTTAAAGGATAAAATTATACATGTAAATTAAGTATAATTCCTTGTGTTCTTAGTATATGGATTAAATTAATTCTACAAAACTAGAGAAAGGATCATAAAACCAAAAATGTTTTCCTAGTATATTCTTTTTCGATGAATCAAATGGTCCATTAGATCATCACTAATTTATAGTTTTATTTTTGTTAAAATTCCCCTAATAATATTCACTAGCACTCTCCATCAGAACATTATGGTTAGTTTTCTCTTACATATACATGTTTTCATTCATGGAACCCTTGTATGTGTTATTTTTGATAACCTTTAAACGTATCTCTCTTTATTTTAAAATAGATGTCTCATTAATCCATTTTATAATATAGGATTTCAAATAAGACATTTTGATATGTCAAACGCCTCATTTTTAATCATGATTCTAAATTGCGAGGACGCACATTATTGAAGGAGGGGATAAGGTAACACCTCAATCTTTAATTATATACTTATTCTAAACAATTCAATAGTGTGTGATTTACACAACACCAAGTTCAAGCACACCACGACCTATCAACCTAGCCATTTAAAAAACTGTTATGAATAGTATTATCCACATATTGAATTTTTCATATCCCATACAATTTTAAAATTCATCTTCTATGTTTCATAGACATAATATAAGAAGAAATTCAATTTTTCAGATAAAAGAAATATTTTTCAAAAAATGCATTTTTTCAGTATTTTAATGGAGAACCCTTTTTAAACTAAATATTTAACACTTATATATATTAATTTAGAAAAAATTAAATTATTTTTAATGGAATATAATAATTTTGTTTGGCTAAATTTTTTGTACTTTTTTGATAACTTTCTTCTTTTGATGGTTTGTTAAAAATTCTACATTTTAATTGAAATCAACTTTTTTTTAATAAAAATAATTTTTTTTGTTTAATTATACATTTTAGTGGTTTTAAAGTATAAATAGATTATATTTTTAGAATTTAATATAATTTAGGTCATTTTTTGTAATTTCCCATTTAAGTTGAACATAAACACATGTAAATCTTTTGATAGTTTTTACTTCTTATAAACCATCTTTCTAGTTTTGAAAATGAGATTTAGTGTGAAATTAATTTCATCCAACTCTTGTTTTGAATTTGGAAAAATTTATTCCATATTTGGAACTTGATGGTCTAAATTGTGTAAATATTTACCTTTTATTTTTTCACATTATGAATAGTTACATTAGTAATTATCCTTATTTACCATGGTTAAAGGGTAAGTCGGAAAATAAGGGTAAAAATTTATTACAATAATATTAAACTACCCTAACACATGTCCTAACCCTATTGAATGAGATATTTCTGACAGTGGGAACCCATAGGTTGATTTTAGGATACCATGAGACCATTTGGGTGCGAAAAAGACATGTTATAAGAATTGATTAAATGTAAAGATAATTATAAGATAAACATATAGCTTTTTATAAATAAATTATAATATAGGGTTATATAACATATCTCTAAGACAATATATATCAGTTAGAATGGTAAAAATATTTACTACATCATAGATTTTAATTTCTAATTTTTATACATTAGATAAATATATTTATTGATGATGCAGTAATGATGATGTGATTACCTTATTAATGAATTATTCAATTAAATGAATTTGTACATATTAAAATAAATGTAATTTGAACATTTTCATGCCATCCACAAATTTTTTGGATGACATTGACATATTGTGGATGATTTAATGGATTTGGTGCAAAGTAATCAAGTTTTTATGACTTTAACATAAATCTATTACTAAATGGTGTCAAAATTGACATAAATGAGTTTTTAAAATAAATACAATTTTATTAAATGATATAAAACCCTAAAAATACAATGTTCAAAAAAATAACATTTATGGTGATACAAATGTCATAAATTATCCACTTTAGGTTCTCTTGGAATTTTATAGTAATGATATTAACTATGTACAAGAGGACATGTTAAGAGTTATCACTAGTGGAATATGGGTTTATACCAACGCATGCATGCCCACTGTTTATAAGAATCGTTGAGAAATTGTGGTTTATTCCTATGGTTTTTCTAAAACTGTTGGTATACAATACCGATTTCTGATTTTTATCGGGATCCCTTTATATTTTTCACCCCCCACGCAATCCCTCCCCAACCTCGGCCACCTGGACCTCTCCTCCACTTCTCGACCTTGACCTCCTCGACCACCCAACCTCGGCCTCCGCCTCCCAACCCCCGACCCCTCCCAGCTCCCTCTCCTCCAGCAACGTTTATCCCTCCCATCTCGGCTCCCTCTCTGACGATAACGTCCCCCTCCCCTCTCGGCTCCTGGCTCCCTCCCCTCCAGCGATGTTCCCCCCTCTGACGAATTCCCCCTTCCCCCTCTCCAGTCACGCGCGAGACACCGCATGGCTTAACAGCCCACGCGATGCCCCCCTCTCTCAGCCCCCTCTCCTCAACCATTTCTCCCAAATTTCATGACAGTTATGGATGGGTACTTCTAGGTAAGAATTCATATTTTATAATTATTCAATTTCTTAGTGTTTTACTCTCTCCGGTTTTCTAGTTTCATTAGGTTGAACCCTAGGGGTTTTGAGGATTCCTGATTGAAACTTTGATCCTTATTTCTAGGGGGTATCATGGTTCTCTCATGTCTCCTAGGGCATGTTTTGGCATCTGATGCCGAAGGAAAAGTGGTTTGAATAGTCTTGGTTCACCTTCGACCATTTGATGTTGGTTTATTATTCTCTCTTGGTTTAGACCAATTTAATTTGGTTCTTGTATTGATATATGTGTCTCTGAAAACTCTATATTTGGTATGAATTGCATGAATAAGACTACTTTACATCCTGCATATCTATTTGTGTGTGTTTTTACTTCATTTCATGTTATATGTTCAAGATTCATCCTTTGGTATAATCATATAATGTTTATTAATTGATGGTTGAGTGGAGATATACCGAGAAACATGATATTGTACAATGCATATACAGGTATAATTGATTTTTTTATTCAATTTTGGTATGTGATAATATATTTTTCTAACACATCCTTGTGTATGTTTGATTCTACTTTCATTGAATCTTATTTTTATGATTCATTTTTTAATTTTGAATTGATGCTAATTATATTAATCTCCTTTGGTTTATTTATCTTTTTTACTTCTATTTATTTGATGTTTTATGGATGTCTAATGTATGGGTTACCCATTATAGATTTTCAATAACTTATTCAATGCCACAAATTCTTGAGGATGAAACAAACCAATTTATATGAATCCAAAATGAACTCATTCAAAGTTAATTGAATGAAATAAGACATTATATATGTAGGAAAAATCAAAATAATCTGAATTGTATTAACCTATAAAGAGTAAAATTGAATATTCCTAAATGAATCTACAATAAATTAAATTAGCAGATACCGAACAAATAAATTAAAACTAAACTGATCTAAAACAAATCATATCATGTTGTATCAAAATGAATCTTACATTATCAATGACCTACCACAATTAGGATGTCATCATACATAACAAACCATGATGAACCACTGGAAACCAAACCAAATAAGATTATGAAGTGTAAACCCAAAATTAGTTGAACTAAATAAAGTGGAACCATACAAACCCTCAAATGATGTATCAAATTGGAACATATATAATGAATTTAAACCTATATAACTGCAACCAACATGAACTAAATTTAACTAAACCAAACTGATTTGAACCAAATATAATGAAACTGAATTGATTAGAACCACATCTTGATGTGATAACTTGCATGCCCTATCAATAAGAGAGTCATCTCCATTTTCAATAATTAGATTAGCTAGTGAAAGATAATGTGTGAAATAGAAATGGTCAGATCATCTAACCAGATCAACAACCTCATCAGAGCCAAATGGTGTGTACTCAAATCAAGAGATGTATAGTAGCCTGGGGTGAAACAAGGCACCAGGGATTACGGGGTGTTGTGATAACAGTATCAATGGAGGTGATCCCCTATCTATCCAAATAAAAACTGTAAAGGACCACTGAGTTTATAAGGGATATTTTCATATTGAATATTGATCAAGAGATTCCATAGGCCTATAAAGGGAAATACGACTATATGAAAAGGCTGAATCTATACCACTCAAGCTTCCATTACCAAAGTGCCAACTTGGATTCCTGAACGCGCATCCCCGACTAAAAAAATTACCCATTCAAAAATATTTCCATGAAACAATCAATCCTAAGGATTATATATATTTACAGCCTCACCCAATAACACCATGTGGTGTATTCTCCTACTTCTATGATTTTCGAATATGAACTGACACTATTATGGACCTTATGATAAGGGAACTAGTGAGGGCATATAGAGGTCGTCCAAGCTCTACTACGATAGAGTAAAATATTGATCCAATCATTAAAAGAGATGAGCGATCATATAGAAATATCATTTCTTAACTTTTCTTTCAGGATATTGAGAATATCCCTCACCAAAACTAGATTTTATGAGGGGTTATCCCAGACATCCATGACAGAATGAAATTTTTCACACATTTCCCCAAGGGGGGGTATCCTGCCTATTCAATAGACATCCTAGAGGCTAATTCCAACTTCTTGGTGGATAAAATGGAATGAGTTGGTTCCAAGAACCAATGGATAATCAGTTCTATTAAAATATTAGACTTCTGGTATATGATATACAAGGAAACACATACTGGTTCATAAAGATGGATAACGTGTAGATGGTTGGAAAAATCTAAGTAGCTTTACCTAACCCAAAATTTCCATGCTCGTTAATCAAAGATGTGCCCATGCGGTTCACAAGACACCATGGAATCCCTGGCGATATGTCTACCTTATCTCACAACATCTGGTTGGCATGTCACATTCAACATAAAAATTGTTTTAAGCACAACCATTTGACTCTGTGTCATAATGAACGACTCCATGGAAAGACTAAAGGGTTTTACATGATAATGATCATGCATCCCCACAAGACCCTTTATTGGTGATGCGACGTAGTACCAACAGGTAGAGATATTATCTTTGATAACTCTCTTATTAAGTTTCAATAATCCTTTCCTTTATCAAATAAATAATTAAATAATAGAGGAAATGTTGGATGATTCATGTGGAGTTTGATACGTTTGAAATTACCCACATGGTTAGTCAATACACCCTTGGTTGGACAAAGTATAATAATTGGGGTGTAGGTGGAAGTTTATTGTGGTCAATGATCATTATGTGAAACCCCATGAATAAACCATTGCTGGATCATAAGAATCACATAACAACAATTCCCTACATCAAATACATCCTAAATATACAAGATACACACCACAAAAGGAGGTGTATAAATATGATTTTGAGGCCTCTATATCCCTCACCCTTAGCACGAAAAAAGGAATCATTGCACTTGCACATTCTGGCATCCACAACTGATCACTTATGTAGTAGATTTCTCATAGTGGCCAATCTTGTGATCACAATGATTACCCACTAGGTAAAATAAAGTGAAAAAACTAAGGGGTCAGGAGGCATGCATAAACACCTCATTTGATAACATGATGTATTGTGAAGGACTTCTGGCGGGACATCCAGGTCATGTGACAGAGGTCCTGAATATCTGAGGAATCATTTGAATCTTTAACAAGATTATAATAAAAAACTCTAGGGAATATATGTTATAAAATATGGAATATAGATTAAAAGACATGAAAAATATGTAAAGAACATATACAATGATACTCATAAACATCACACGACTCACCCAGATCATGTGAAAGCATAGGGACATGTCACCCAAATCATGCGACCCTCCCTGGATATGCCATTTGGATCATGAAATGCCCTCCATAAATTTCTATAAAGTCTCACGACACCCCTCAGACATGCCACCTAATTCTTTTGAATCCATGTGGTCTCTGCATATAGATCTTACTATTTCCACATACAGGTCACCAAAATTATTCAATAACCCCATTGTATATTAGTTAGGTCTTGAAAAGTCCTCCACACTTACCTTCCAGATCATTTGACATTCTGTAAGAATATAATGAATGTTTTATGATGAAAAAAGGTCAAGTCACCTGGATTTCACTGGCTCAATGTCTTTAACACCGTCTTTTGGATGAATTTTGATGTTCTATCCACATGAATTAGGAATGAAATTTCATCACATGGTATATGATAATCCAATGATAGATGATATAGGTCCAACAATATTGAGAGGTACAATTAATATTGATCCATCATTAGGTAGTGTTTTATTTGAAAATATTTCCACCAATTATATTATTTAGACCTATATTCTTTACATGATAAATCATTTTACTGATTTCATGCATTTTGTGATTTAAATTGCAATGCCTTTAGAACAAATGAGAGAGAATGCTCTCAAATGCCCCTCTTATGATTTTCCTTATATGATATCATTCATTTCTATGTATTTTTTACTCTATATATGGAACCAATGGATATAATTATTAATATGGATTAATTGATTATTATTAATTCCATGATCGACTAGATCCCAAATCAATGAAATTGTCCAAGTTAATATAAACAAAAACAAGACAAACTAAATATAATGGAAATTTCCCAAAAAAACTTGTATTGAAAAAAACCAAACTAAGTTGAAACTCGAGCCAATCTAATTATATACCATTTATAGGAAGATTATTTGTTAATTAATAGGAATGTACTTTTTGAACGTATCATTTTGAAATATGGATTTTTCCCCCATGCTTTTTGGAACATGATTTGACCCATGTGGCATTGTGGTTCCTATATATTGGGTGGTGACATGTATATTCACAGAAGACAGGTATGTTTTAGTTTAGTTTTTATTTTATTTTCTTTATCGCATTGGCCCCTTAGGTCTTTTACTGGTTTCTATGGATAAGGTGTAGTTATATTCTATAAAGGAGGATAGAAGGGGTTCAGAATGTTTCATTCCACCGGTTTTGATCCGTGGTAAGATTCTATGATTACTACTTGTCTCTCACCTCATATATTTTGGGTATTTCAATGTTTTTGACTCTGTATTATGTTTTCTGTAGGGAGTTGGAACGTTTTGTGTTGGTTCGGGTGGATTTGTTTCTCCGCTGCCAATCAAGGTAAGGTTTTAATGCTATTGGTTTGTTTTCCACTAGTTATGATGGGTCCTTTATGTGTTTTAAGGTTCTTAATATCCTTTGTGTAGTGTGTTGATCCCTGCTCGTTGGTTTCGAGTCACCAAGTCAAGGGTGACTTGCCTGCGTGTGCATAGGTAAGTAAGTATATGTATGTCGGTTCCCCCGTTACATGTATAGTCAACCATGGCATTGATTATACACGTATGGGGCTATATGTTCCAATGTATGTATATAAAAATGCATACTCAAGTGAGTGGAGACTGGTATATGTATATATGAAAATGTGTAAGGATCCCCTTGCACATGCTCATGGCCATGCAGCTGTGTTCATAGGGTCTAGTTGTCCTTCCATGTGTGTGACGGTGTGTATACCTGGTGGGGGTGCATTAGCTTTTAGTTAGAATGCTCCAGGATCTGAAGTGGATGTCTGGGTTCCACCTTGAGGTAGAGTCCCTCTCGTAGCCTCTTTAATTTATGAATGATTTATATTGAATTTAGCTTCATTCTTAATTCTGCTTAATTATATTGAATTGCATGTCTTAAAAAATATTTCATTAATTTAATTGATTCATTTGATAAATGAAGTAATGTTTTTATAATAAAACCACTTTTAAAAACAACGAATATAAAATATATATCTTTATCATACCACAATCCCAAATCAAGTGTCTGTTTTTTATAACAAATGATCAGTTTTTATAATGTGAAGGAAAAATACATAGTATTTATTTGGAATCATGGCCAGAATATGTTTCCCCGCAGATGTTGCTATATTGGGCTAACACACCGCGGTCACGCAATGGTCACGCCGTGGTCATGCCATGATTTGGCTCTGCTGCAGGACTTCACCCTGCGACGGTTATCAGTCTTGTCATAATTTGATGTATGATACCTAGATAGAGTTTTAGATACATTACCCACCCATAGTTAATGGGGATGGAGGCGACGACCTAATGTTTCCCCGATTCCTCCCGCTCCCTTTGCTCCTCGCTGGAAGATGCGGCCTCGCAGATGATGCTAGACCGAGCTAACACACTGCTGTCATGCCACAGTCACGCGGTGGTCACACCACAATCACGCCGTGGTAACGCCACGGTCATGTCGGGGCCACGCCATTGTCGCTCTATGGTCACTTCGTGGTCACGCCACGGTCACGCCGTGATTTGGACCATCTCCAGTACGACACCCCACGATGGTTTGCAGTCCTGCTAGAATTCGATATATGTTACATAGATGGAGTTTTATATTCATTACTCACCCATAGTTAATGTGGAAGGAGGTGACGGCCGGAATGTTTCCCCACCTCCTCCCACTCCCTTCGCTCCTGGCCGGAAGATGCTGCCCCACTGATGTCATTAGACCGGGCCAACACGCTGCGGTCACATCGCTGTCATGCTGCGTTTACGCCATGATTTGGCCCTGCTCCAAAACGACACCCGGCGACGGCTCGCAGAACTGTTGGAATTCGATGTATGATACCCAAATAGAGTTTTAGATTCATTACCCACCCATTGTTAATAGGGAGGGAGGCGACAATCGGAATGTTTCCCTGCCTCCTCCCACTCCCTTCACTCATAGCCAGAAGATTGTGCCCCGCGGATGTTGCTGGACCGAGCGAAGACGCCGCGGCCATGCCACGGTCATGCCGTGGTCACAACACTGTCACGCCGCGGTCACGCCACATTCACCCTGCGGTCATGCCACGGTAATTCTTTGATTTGGACCTACTTTAGGATGACACCCCGGGGCTGTTCGCAGTCCTATCGAAATTTGATGTATGATACCTAGATAGAGTTTTAGAGACATTACCCACCCTCCTTCCTGGACCCCGGACAGCCCCCACCCTCCTCCTTGGACCCCAGACAACCCCCTGGACAACCCCCGACCCTCCTCCCAGGACCCTGGATCGCCCCCCAACCCTCCTCTCTGGACCCCGGATCCAAATCTAATCTCTCTTCATGATTCACCCTAAATCCCAATGGAAAAGAGGGTTTTAGATATTCATAATAAGATGATAGAAGAGTGAAAACCCTAATCAAAAAGATGAAGCAAGAAGGAGATTAGACTCACTCGGATCTTTAATCCGCACTTAACGACACTAAAAATGCCCAAAGGACGTGTACCATTCAACCCCACCTCAAACCAAGGCACAATGTGACTGGTACCACTCAATGTGTCTCAATTTTATTTTAAATGGAAACATTTTAAATGAAAACAAAAACTAACATATGGAAAACCAACGAAATGGATTCAGATTGTGTTGACACCCCCACCATCGTGGACAGCCCCTCACCCCTGGACACCCCCACCCCCATGGACAGCCCCACACCCTTGGACACCCCCACCCCCGGGAGACACCCAACCCCTTGTATGTCATATTATATATGTGTTATATATAATTCAACATTCTGTATGCAACATAATTCATTTTGTATGTGTTATTGATACAGAATTCAGAATTCATTACATAATTCATTCTGCATGTATTCAATTGAGAATTCAATTGTGAATTCTTTATTTCATTGGGTAATTGAGTTCATATACATGATTATAAAAACCGTTCACCAGTTCTTGATTTTTTAAACCGATTTCATATTTCATACAACCATGCTCTAAAAATTTTTAGAGCAGCTCATAGGTCACGAAAACAGTTCACAAATTCCTTATTTTCTAAACATATTTCAGATTTTTAGTTTTCTGAAAACAAATTCCATATTTTGACAACCATACACATTGCTGAATTCACAGGTTATCCCTTTTAGTATTTCATTCTAAATACATTCTTCCCTTTTAGAGATCACTCCCACAAAAGGATAGACACATATCAAACACTAAATGCACCCATAATTTCCAAAACCACACAATAGATGTATCTTGAAACCTTAAGAACCCACACTATATGCTATCCTATGTCACTCTATCCCAATTTGACTCTGTCCTTGACCACCCATCTCCATTCATCTGCATGTTTCCACCTCAATTAATTTTAATTCCATCACTACAAAAAGCATTACACAACCACCCAAACCCACAAATTGGAATCTGTACCTAACCCTAGTGTAGTTAAATAGTCAAGTACTCTACTAAATTAAAACCATATGGAAGAATTTTCCAAATAGCTTGACATAAATCCTACTTCCCAACTGACTCTCGATGTGAACCCTGCTTCCCAGCGTGACAGATCTGGTTTTCCAACGCTCTATTCATCCACATTAAATGGTTACGTGCTATGATCCCCTTACGATTTTAGGGTATGTTTGGAACCCTGCTTCCATACCCGCTCTATAGGGTTCTAACTCTACTTTCCAACCGGTCATCTTATCTTTGATTAAGGTAATTTTGGTTCATTCACATTAAATCAGTATTTTTGTCTTCATTTTTTTTTTGATTTTTTGGTACCATTTCTCTACAATGTAATGTCTATTATGATCCCCTTATGAACACAGGAAATATATCATTTGAGGTTGTAGTTTGGTGGTATTTTACCAGTATAGAATCGTTTTGATTAATATTGAAGAGGTCAAAATGAGGTGGGGAGGAGGGGGGTGTGCGGGAGGGGGGGATGGGAAGGGGAGAGGTGAGGAGGAGGGGGGATGGATAGGGGGTTGGAGGTGGCTGTGCAGGTGGGGGAGGGGGGGATATACTGGGGGTGAGAATTTATAAGATATGGGGATTGAAGGACATCCATGTTTATGGAAGCACCAATACGTCAACGACTAGAAAAACCTGCTCTATGAGTGCCTCAACACACTATGATGTTAATGCCACTCTATCCTATGTGCTCATTCAACTAGAGGGGTGTTTCACTCATCTAGATCTCCCATTAGATCACTAATGACATCTAAATATAGTCAAAAATTGAGATAACTATATCAAAACAAAGTTCTATTATCTGATCTAGGATGTCATATTTGTCTCCTCCTTGGACTAATGTCCTGACCAGAAACATCCTCAAACCTCAAGGCCAAATTCCAACCAAACATTGGATGATCAAGCCTTCAAACCACAGTCCAAATACCTGATCTAGAAGCATCGATCAACTCACATAAAAGAACTAGCATACCCTATCCATGGTCCCTGGGATATTATCCTCTAAAAACAACCACTATTGGCTCTCTTTGACACACCTTAGTTCCAAACCAAAACACAGGTCTCCCATGGTCCTCAATGTGGAAATATAATGTGATTTCCAACAATAACTTCCTCAAGTGCACCCAAAATCTTGGCCCAAGCCATTCTAAAAAAACCTCAAAAGGGAAAAATTCCAAAGTTATAACATACACCCTATGAGGGGAACCTCTAGTACATCTAAAGCACAAGACACACCCAGTGTAGAAATATCCCAAATTCCCCTAAATGGCCTCCAACTGATCATCGATCAACAACGTCTCCAACTGATCATCTATCAACAACATAACCAATGGGGTATATAAAAGCAATGAATAACCAAGGAATTATCAATGGTCCCCATGAATATCATAAATGTTTTACATTACAAGGGCTCTATAGTATAATATTGACCAATCCACATGGGCATTCTTAATCAACAGTTATAGAAAACACTGGTCACTCAATCAGTAACAAGTCCACTATGGTATCCTCAAGAGTCCCTTTGACGCATATAAATATCATAAGGAAATCCGACCATAACTTCTATGCCACAACATCACCCCATCCCAATGGTTCCAATAGTTCCAATCCTAAAAAGGGAGGTAATCCACAACTATTCTAACCTTGAGAAATAGGTACCAACATTTTAGGATAAAACAAGATCTCTTCATATATACTACTTGATTATAATTTTCAGGATCTATATGAAAGGAAATTGAACAAAACTAGCTTAGATTTCACAATCCATTCCAACTAATGATCTCATAACCCTCACACATGATTCTCATTTCACAACCCAACCTGTTGGAGGATTCTGAATCCAATTCATGTTGTTATCTACTGGATTTTCATGGAGGATTATCTGAATGTTTTCATTACAGATTGGGGGTAAAATATTACCTTGTAATCTTATCCTCTTAGAATATGATTTAAAATTTCCAAAGTGAGCCTAACAGCTGGTGTAAATGATTCATAACCACTGAGAAACATCATATTGGATGTCATCATAGTAGATCCCCTTGAAAATTAGGCTTGTGATATCTATCATGAATCAAGTAAATATCTATCCCCATAGAATCTATGTGTCACAGAAGCCTGAACAAAATCCCTCTCTTAAATAGAAACCAATACCTTGATATATGCAACAATATATCTATATCTCTTGATATTATAGATGCAATTTCCCCATAGTATATGATTCCCCCATCATTATACTCTATGAACAAAAAAGGTTATAATGTTCATAGTGTAAATATCCTTCTAGGATAGTATATTGAATGATTAAATTCATCGAAAAAATATCAAAGTTATCCTGGAGTAATCAAAAACAATAACCCTTATCCAATAGATCAGGATTGAGGCATGGGATTCTTCATATATGAGTTATAAACGTGAATTTACAATATCCCCCTCCCTATTTGATCAACAAGAAAACATTTTATTGGTTATTGGTCTCTCTACAACATCAATATGTGAACCATACAATGGTAAGGGATGTGAGTAAGACTTAAAAAATGAGATGATTATTTCTATGTGTTTCTTGTGTGTTTTTTGTGTGATTACAGATGATTAATGTGAGTTTCTGTGAGTTTTCTATGCGTGTAGTATGTTTTCTGTGATTGCAGGTTGCAGTGTTCGTAAACACACAGAATGAGTGTTTTTTTATTACAGTGTATTTTTGTGAGATGGAACATTTTTTACACAGATTGCAGCCTGCAGTTGATTGCAGGCTGTTTCATTTTAAATTAATGGGGGTCTAAGCCAGTAGTTTCAAAACCGTTGGGTTATACCCCTATGTGATGATGCCTTTCCCAATGGTTAAAAACTATTGGGTTATAGCCCCTATATGTTTACGCCAATAGTTTTAAAACTGTTTTCATACCCATGTGCGCTGATTTTCCCAACGGTTCAGCTGAACCTTTGTTATAACAGGATCCAATTTTATTCCAACGGTTCATTATGAACCGTATGCAGTTGAAATCTAAACAGCCTTTTCCCAATAGTTCAACGTGAACCGTTGGTATAAGGCTTTCCCAACATCTCACAAACCAAAAATTTCTAAAACCGTTGGGATAATATTTCCCAACGGATTTATTGCCTTTCCCAACGGTTTAAAACCATTGGGAAAACATGGATTCTCAGTTGTGTAACATATTTTACAAAGGGATAAATCTAAAAGATAAGGATAATTTTACGACCAAAAGAAGTCTAAAACCTATTTCATGAGAGGATTTTGACCCATAATCATCATATCCTCTAAATAAATCAATTTGAAGCTATTAAAAACTAAAAATAGTTTTATAATAAATTAATATTTCATGATTTTTCCTAAAATTCACCTCACATCTCTTATAATCGGGAACCACCCATTCTCATTAATTCACACCTCCAAATCCCTTTTTCGCAGACAAAACCTACCCAAATCTCCCCTGAACACCCCTCCCTTCATCTTAGAGGAAAACAATTGGGCAGAAATCCAACTTAAGGAGTGCTTTTGTGCAAATAAAAAAGAGACACCTGAAGAAGATATAATAGTTTTTTCCCTTCTTTCAAAGTTCATTGTTTTCTTCTACATCCTATTAATAAGTTGTTACCATAATAAAATAAAAAATCTATACTATAATATTTTCTAAGATTTTGGTAATATTATGGGACAAAAATATTCATCATTCACCCATCCTATGAAAAACAGTACCACCATGTGTGCGTACATATGACTTACTATCTCCACGTTGTTTTGTAAATTTTTTTTGCAGGATGTCCTCTGAATTGATCTCCATTATCAAATGGGACACTCGAGAACCCTAGGGGATCTACTCTCTTGGTGATGATGAACCCCCCCCCCCCCTCTATGGGGGATGGTTCTTCAATGTTTTCGCCCTTCTCGAACCCCGACCTCCTACCTCCCTTCCCGAAGGCAACGTCATGCCCTAAAGTTACAAAACTCATATACGGTCTCCCAAACCTCTAGATATCAATAAAAGAGATTGTAGAATCATCAGTGCATTACAAGAAAACATTTTTGGTGAGGTTTATGTAGTTAAGGCCTTCATTTTAATTCATTGACTGGTTCATCTTCAGCTCCTGGGATATTCAAGACAAGGCGACTGTGGGATTACATGACAATCACCATATTATGATCTGATTTTCATCGGAAGAATACCTCATGTGCACCTGGCCGATGACACCTCATTGCTGCAATGGTCTTCAGTTTTTTCTATTCTGATGGTTGTTCGAGTTCCACATGAAACGAGACTCACCTTCCGCTGCAATTTGGGGTTTCATTCCTAATATTTCGTTACCATTTAAAAACCCCTATGTTATCAGAATTATCAGAAACCTTATCTTTAGGTATTTATGTTTTGATAGTTGCACAGTGTCGGTCTATCATCATATAAATCTGCGTGTCTCTGTCGAGCTAAATGTATCTAGAGTTTATTTTTGATTTTTTTGGATCAAAATTGGCGAAGAATACATGTGAAAGAAGCATGTGGTATATGAGAATTGGACTAACTATTTTTCTTCCTATAGAAGGATGTGGCATTCTTCAGCGGTCTGTTGTTGGAGGAATGCATTGATGGTGGGAAGGGGATAGGAAAAAGGTTAGAGATTGGTTATTGGGGAGTCCCGGGGGAATCAGGGGTGGAGAAAATTGGTGGAGGAAAAGCAACTAAGACATGTGAAAAGGTTGGTCTGGGACAGATTGGAACATGTATGTCGTTGCAGCCAGGAGTGGAGAAACAAAGTAGCAACGAGGTAGTAAACTACATTGCTAAGGTTGATATGGGTTCTAGCACAAGGAAGGATTCCATGACACTTCAACCCAATCTGATGATTTTTGTGGTGTTCAAACAACTGAGGTATGATCTTGAAAGTCCTTTCAATGTACAGAAGGGCGAGGTAAGGGATCAACATGGGAATTCATGAGGTGAAATTAAATGGACTGGGAGTAATAGTATCTTGGAACAATCAGTGGGTTGTGATATGGTGTCTTGGCACGACTCTTTAGCTAAGTAATATGGACCGGGTAGTGTGGATGTGTGCAAGGGGATATAGGGACCCTATATAGTTACAACAGTTCCAGATAGAGGTGGGGTTTTTGATTTTTTGTATTAGACTCATGTTCATCTGTGAAATAGGATTGGAGGCCTCTCTGAGACTGAGTTGGGTTTTGATCCTACTATTCCAAAGGAAAATGCTGTTAGTGGTGTCTTCGGGAATGAATCCATTGTGAGTGAACTCAAACATTCGGCAGACAAAGCATCAAGACTGAGGAGAAACAGAATATTTATGATGATGAAGGTTAGAAATGATTACTCCTCATTACCTCCCCCTTGGTGACTTGATATTCATAAACGTTTAACGACCAGAAAACAACCAAGGAGACTTTGAGTCACCTGAGGGCAGGGAACCAGGATGAACATTCCTGGGATTTTCTATTGAGCTCGGATGAGGAAGTGACTGATCAGGGTTTTTTGAACAATGAAACTGAAAAAGAAGAATCCAAGATGATGGTGAGCACCCTTAGTGTCTCTCTCAATGAGGATCAATACGCATTTATTGACAAATATGATCTCATTCTAGTAGGGTTATTAAAAAAAAGATAATAATGGAGGAGTATATAAAATAATGTGACCAGATTTTTTCTAAGGTTGAAAGGATGATGATAGAGGAATCCAACCCTCGAGCTACAAATTTATCCAAGATGTTGTTCTGGGAAGCGGATTATGGTAACCTTAAGGTTCTATTTTATGACTCTGTTTCATTTGAGGTATTAGCTTTGTTTTAAAGGATTGATTTTTGTGATGTGTCTAGGTTTTTTTCATCTCTTTGTTTGGTTTCTTTGAAAAGTATAGTGTTTAGTTCTTAGAACGCTACTTGGATCTGTTCTAGATGGGGATCAGAGTATCAAGCCTTCATCGGAGCATGCCTTTTGGATATGGATGATGAGCAGGTATGGCTTGTCCATTTGTTGTGTGCCCGTGCATTTCAGCACGGGACTGCTCACTGAAAGATTATGCTTGGTTGAATCTTGTCACCATTTTGTATTTTCTGGGGAGGATCCAATTTTGTAGTTTGTTCTGGGTTTTTTCTTTTTTTCTTGTGGGTGTTGTTGGAATTAAAGGTTTCTCACTTTTCCTCAAAAGTGTTTGTGAAATTAAAAAAGTAATTTTCAGTCAGTGGTGTAAATTGTTTTCCATGTACAACTTATTTCAATGGGTATAACGACGAATATAATGGAATTAAATAATATATATAACATGATATTTTTTTTAAATTCATATTCCATCCAATTCCATATCATCTAACCATTAATGAAAATGATATCATCGCTCATGTGTACTTATGGACTACCGTCTCCATGAATGGTGTATTCCATTTCATATATCTATTTATATTTATATATGATATATAAATCAAATTATACATTTTCGAAGTATGTAAATCCTAATATATGTAATATTATGAAGAATAACATGTCAATATACGTATGATAAACAAAGCGATTATTACCTAAAATGTTGCATTAACATAGAACTATTAATAAATGGGATATATAAGTCATAAAAGAATAATATATGATATCATAAAAATTATTATGATTCTGATATAAGTTAATAATATATCAAACAAAATTATATAGGAGTTTCAGACATGTACGAAGAGTATCAGATCAAATGTAAGGGTTAATTTCCCAATCACTTTATTATCTGAGATTGCTTATATTGTATTATTTACTTTGACATATTTATCATCCATGTCTGTTTCATAAACATGTTTTCAAAAGGAATATTTTGTGGTTTTATGGAGGGGACTCTTTAACAACATCGTCATTTTAAATATTTTAATGATTTATCATTCTATAACAATTGAATTCATGTCCATGTTTTCATAATGAATTTTAGGATTTATTTATATGGACATGATTGTTTTAAAATGATAATTCCTTTCAAAAGTTTCAAAGTGGTACATGACACTTTGATTCAAAAATCTATTATAAATGGCTTCCTTTATAAATTGTGTGGATTTTAAATTATTTAATGAAAAAGGTATATTTCCCTCAAAGAGTTTTACTGATTATTTTCTTCTTTTCCAACAACCTTTATGGGATATTACTCTTGATTGAGGTTGATTTATTATAATAAAATCTTCCATATTGTATTGACTGTGTTATGATATGTTTGACTGTGGATGTGCTATTTTTATACCATTCATTGTTTATAGTTAAAGTATTAACATTTTGTATGCTGGTTTTAAATACCAATTTTTATGTTATGATTCATGATTTTCATGTAAGGAATGAATTGGACTTAATAATTGATGAGTGGGGCCCTCTATAGCCCCTCGATGGATCAGTTAGTATCATGAGACAAACGTGTGTCTTGGCACAAGGCCTTGGAAAAATATTTTTGGATGGTCTTGGCACAAGTCCTTGACATAGTAGTTAATTTCGCTAGAATTATGCATTCCCTAGTTATGATATTAGTTATTACATGCGATTATTAGAAAAGTAGAATATCCATGTGCATATTTATATGGAAATGTTTGATTTATTTTAACATATTTTTGTTCATGATTATGTTTTAAAAAGTTTATTTTTTTATAATACATCTTTCTGTAAAAGTTTATCGCTTCTGTTCAATTATTTTCCCTTACTGAGCATCTGAGATCACCCCTTTCTTATGTTTTATTTTCCTAGGAAACAAAGATGTCTATTATGTTGGATATGAATGGTTAATCTAGGGGAATAATGGAGTTCTCAAAAGATTATTTATGCTGTGATTTTTTCTAGAAACTATAATTTATCATTAATTTATGTAATCTATTTTCCAACAATGCTAAACTGATTATTCCTTTGGGACTTTATTCCTTATAATCATTCCAATGTATTGAAATAATGCACTGGCTTTGTGAAACTAGAATCAGGTTGTTATATCTAGCTTCTCATTGTGTTTATTATAGAGATTTTTCTATTTTGAGGAAATGATTTATTATGATCCTATTTTCTTGTTGGTTTTGATATCTCTATTGAGATTCCCCATCAAACGGGAGGATTTTTTTGGTTGAGAGTTCTTGGTTTTGATGGCGGTGTAGTTTAGAT
The DNA here is from genome assembly GCA_963277665.1 of Viscum album. Taxonomy (NCBI): domain Eukaryota; kingdom Viridiplantae; phylum Streptophyta; class Magnoliopsida; order Santalales; family Viscaceae; genus Viscum; species Viscum album. Next base: position 9,933,023 of record CAUJRU010000001.1, read on the forward strand.
TGTGTATAGAAGTTTGGGTTTGTTTGTGTTTTGAGTTTCAATGTTAGTCGTTATAGTTGGGTTCTTATTATGGGAAAGACCCTCCTCCTTTTTCATAGTTCATTTATTTGTGGTTTCTCTTAGAGATTGTCAGGTGTGAATTTTCGAGTAAAAGGGTCAACATAATATTCATGGTTTTATTAGGTCTTATTTAGTTGTAAGCTTGAGTTTTGTATCTTATTGGGTTAGGTGGCTTTCTAGTGGAAGATTATTTTTGTGGTGGGGAGAATTTTCACAACCCAATAGTGTAATTTTAATTATTTTATTATTTTATTGGTTCTGGTTCATTTTGTAGAGGTTTGAGTCAAGATCCTTATTTACTTTTTGAATTTTAGAGTTTTTGGGTGGCTTCTTGTCTTATGCACAGTTTGTGTTCATTGTTTGGGGCCTTACAGTGAAGCCTCTTGAGACTGAGGGTTTTTAGATTAAATTCTTCTTACATGATTTGACTGTAATGGTTTGGGGAAAACCATGTGAGGCCAAGGAGAAATTGTGGGTATGGAGTGTTGTTGTCTAAGGAAAGGCCCACGAATTTCTCATAATCAGAAGAAACTGTGTGTAAATAATGTGTGGAGGATTTTCAATTTGGAAGAACCATTTTTTATAGTTGGCACAAAGTTTCAAAAATTGTGCGTCCGAGCTATGTGATTTTCCCCTCTTCTCTACTACGGTGAAAATGGGGGTCTTTTGGTTTGGCCAACTGTGTACCCAACCCATGTAAGTTTCCTAGGTCATTAAAAGTTGGAAATTACCACTTTCCCCCTCTATTGTAGTAATCCAATATCAGGTTTTTCAATCTTTTCTTGATCTACATGCACTTGGGGTGTCTTTGAAACCCTCCTCCTTTCCTCCACTCCAACCACTGAATATCCATGAAGGTTCCTAGTTAATTTTACTAGAGATTTTTTTATTTACTCTACTCCACTTCCTCATCTATTAGTTATTTGGTTTTTATTTAGTAGGATCTGTCTTGGCCAAACCCTATAATGAGTGTTGGCATATGCAGTTCCAATTAATTGATGTTAGGACATTCAGATAGTCACTTGAGGTGCGTTCTTCCATCCATTTCCTATTTGGAACAATCCATTTGATTATTGATAATTCCTTAATGGTTTCAAAATGTGTTTCCCTTTATTTTGAATTGTTTGTGTAAATTTTTTTTATCTTTCCAACATGATAAATTTGTGAAAAACAGTCTTCAAAGGGTTTCATTAATTTTTACTACATTAAAATTCATGGAAGGTGTTTTAACTAATTATTATTTCCCCTTTTTAAATTAATTTGGGTATTTTAAGAGTGTGATTGGCCTTGGGTATGTTTTGGTGGATTCGTTTGATTGTGATACAAGCCTTGTATATGTGATTTGGAGACATATTAGTGTTAGTGCATGTAGGTGTGGTTTTTTTGTTGGTGGTGATGGGAGTGGAGTTTTCTCTAAAATGGTTTTTGGGTACTTTCATGGATTCTTGAAGAGTTTCATTGTATGTTGTCACATCCATATGTCCGTGAAGTTCACATAAGGATGGGAACACAAATGATAATGTCCCTTGATAACGATGTTTCTATTATACCCTGTTTTTTCTTAAATGGGATTCCACCTTCCCTTTTATAACACATCATGCATCCATGATACGCTTCTTTTTGAATAATACAGTAGCTTGTGCTGTATGCAACATCGTGTTCTAACACACAAAGACCAATCATACTAGATATTATGAATTGTAATACCCACTTTTTGAAATTTTATAAATTTTATTTTTCATAATGGAATTCGTTTTTGGATTCGGAATATCAAAATTATCATAGGGTGAGTTTTTTGTATTTTTATGAAAACATTCAATTTTTTATGAATAGTGAAAAAATGTGTTATTATTTAAAACCATATTTTTCTAAATACTCTGTTATTTTATTTAATTTTATATTAGGTAAAAATATATACATAATACATATATATGTTCAATGTAATTCATTGAAGTTGTTTTTTGATAATATTAGATATATAAAATTTTATTGAACTTTTTACCCTATTTTACCCACCTTCTAGGCGCATATGAAAATTTGCATAAAATGTAATTTTACCACTTTTGTGAATTGAATTTCAAAAAACTGAGAGACACGGTTGAAATTAGTGAGAGAAATGTGGTTCAATATGATGAAATTAATTTTTGATGAATAATAACTTTTGAATTTTATTTACCATGGTTAAAAGTGAATAGCATAATTTAAGGTAAAAATGATATTCTAATTACATTAACACATGTAATAATTCTATTATATAAGTTTATTTCAACAAAAATAAACCTTAGAAAGAAAACATGATCCTTTTGGTCCACTTGGATTAGAATAGGATATTTATTATTATTGTATTTGAAGAAGAGTTAAAAGTGTTACATTCAATGTTTAATAAATAATTAATTTTTTATATAGGGATATATATAAGATAAATTAGACTATAAATATTTATTATAAAGATAAAAATATTTCCTAAATAATGCTATTTTATTTATAATTTTTAAAAATTATATAATAAAATTTATTTATGACACAATGTTGATGCAGTAATTTAAATATTAATGGAAGATTAAAATAATTGATATTATAAATTCCGAATAAATGTATATTTATACTTATGATGAATTCTAATAATTTTCTAGGTTAATATGACATGTTATGATTTATTAAATAATTTTTTTCGAAGTTATAAAGTTTTTATGACTTTCACAAAAACAAAATACCAAATAGTGTCAAAATTGACACAAATGTGTTTTTAAAACAAATTCTATATTATTAATTAATATAATATTCCTAAAAATATTAGGATCAGAAAAAGGACATAGATAAGGTTAGATATATAAATATTGAACCACTTTGGGTTTTCTTGGCTTCATTATAGTATGTTTACTAACAATTTATGATAATAATACAAGAATACATGGTACAAGTTAAACTATGTAACTAAGAGTTTAATCTAAAATATAAGGTTAATATAGTGATATAAACTTATCTAAAATCTATTGTTTGAGCTTTTTTCGACCCATATCCACCTTATACTATAAATAAATCATTTTTGAGACATTATCACCCGAATTTTATTTTATAATAAAATAATATTTCAAGCTTTTCCTAAAGTGACTGTCACCTCTCTTATAAAAAGGGTATTTCCCCTTCTCTTAATATCACACCTCTAAAGCCATTTTTCCTGGCTAAACCCTGCTCAAATATCCTCCCAACTAACCTCAATTCAACCTAGATTCCTTAATTTTATCATAAATCCAACCTAATTATCCCTTTTGATCAACTCAAAAGGAAACACCTGAAGAAGAGGTAATAATTTCACCACCCCTTTCAATGTTCTTTTCATCTTCCACTAACTCTTTTTTTTGTTTCCATACCAAAATAATAACTCCTATAACCTATACATACTATGATGTTATAATAAATATGATACAACCATAATCATTATTATATCCATCTGATGAAAGAGAAGTCCCCATACGTGCGTATGTACGACTTACCGTCTTCATGTCGTGGTATAGTTTGTTATTCAAACCATCCATTATTTGGATGGGTATAATAATGAGTATAAATGATGTAAATAATAAATATAATATGTTAAAGATTTTATATATATTATACACCATTAAATTATATATGATTTCACCATCAATAGAATGATATTGTCGCTCGTGCGTACGTACGGATTACCGTCTCCACGAATGCGATGAAATTTATTCCCCATAAAAACCATTCAAGAATAATTTTTATTTTAGGATTAAACATAATTTTTAAGAACATAATATAATTCTAGAGATTAATAAAATACATCCTATCCATAACAAACATGGCTTACATAACCAAGCATAAAAGGAAATCGAATCAGTTAAACACCTGAAACGATGATACTGCTCAAATATTATTAACAAAGCAATATTAGAAGATCATATATTATAACATATTTATGTATGTGGTTCAAGTGTAATTTAATAAGAATGATTTAACTATTATATAGGAGTTTAATGTACCCTCTCTCAAGGAAAAGTATAAGGTAAGGGTTAATTTTACAATCTCTTTACTTATCTGAGGTTGTTTATACCTAAGTATCTACTAGGACTTCTTTATCATCCACATACGTGATTATTAAAATTTTATTTCAAAAAATAATTAATATTTCCTAGAACATGGGAAAAATTAATTTATGAAATTTATGGTCTTTTTATAATATTTTTATAATATAATATTTCTGTCGTTTTCCAAACAAGGTCCTTTACAACCTTTTCAAAAAAATTAAGGAAAGGATGTTTTTCTTAACTTATACGGTGAGTGTGGCTATATTATGCCATTATAACTACTTCAAAGCTTCCCTTACACGATTATAAGAATAGTTACAAAATAAATGTTTTCTTTTATAATTATGTGACTTTTAAATTATTTCAAAATATAAATTGATATTTCTCTCAAACAGTTTTGATTTCATCTATGCCAATATCTTTTGATGAATTTTACCCTTGTTTGAAGTTGATTTATTAGGATACAATATTTTATATTGTGTTAAAGGTTTTGTGATATTATTTACTAGGGATAAGTTGTTTCTATACCATTCATGGTTTATTGTTAACGTATTAACATTTCGTATACTAGTTTTAATACAAATGTTTATGTTATGTTTCAACCTTTTCGTATGAGGAATCCATTGGACTTAGTATGTGACGGGTGGAGCCCGCTATACCTCCTTGATGCATCGGAGGGTCTCATGAGACAAACTAGTGTCTTAGCACAAGGCCTTGACAAAATTTATTTGTAGTCTTGGCATGATGCCTTTACTATGTGGTTATGATGTCCATAATTTTTCATTCCATCATTATAAAATTGGCTATTGATATTGCATGTGATTGTTATACTAGTTGAGTATCAATGCGAATAAGTAAATAGAATTATTTGATTTATATTTTCCATATTATTAGGATGTTTAATTTTAAAAGTCTTTTGTTTTATTCTTATACATTGCCTTAAATTTTAATACTTAATTATGAATGTTTCTGCTATATTGTTATCCTTATTAAGCATCTGAGCTCACCCCTTTCTATGTTTTATTTTTCCCTGGATGTGAAGAAGTATATTATGACTGACCTATAGGGATTTTATAAGGAAGATAAATGTTTTAAAAGGAGAAACAATGTTGTTGTTTTTCATTTCATAATTTAATTTAAAACTTATGTATGTATCTAGTACATCCAAGGCTACTAAAATGATCGGTATTTCGGAATTTGATCCCTTGTGATCATGCCAATGTTATATAATAATGCTTCAAATTTGGGTAACTGGGATAGGGGAATTGCAGTTGGTATCATAGGATGTTTAGTACAAACCATGTAAACTATATTTATAAAAAATATGATTACAGATCATTACCCTAAGATAGACATTGAGGATTAGTATAGAAGAACTTCCTATAATTTTATTAATGTATAGGTTTTGTGAGTTTTCCACAAAATGCATCCCAGTCTGGATACGAGCAGGTAGAGGTGGATATGGAACAGATGTACCTAGGAGTAAATACTCTAACAAATTGTTTTGTTCTTGACTGAGGGTATCCTAGTACATGACAATGGCCATTGCATCACTCTTGGTTATAACACTCTCGGGGGATATGTTTAGGATAATTCATGTTTTATTTACAAAACATTATGAATCATTTATGAGTATATACCTCCTAATTTTTTTTAATTATTATGGATTATATCCATAAACTGTTAAATTTAAGTTATGTGTTTTACATGTTTGTAAATTTGTATTGCAATTCATAAACTAATCTAGTGTAGTCCATTGTTTAGAAATGGAACCTAGTGGAAGTAATGGATACTGAATCAATGGACGTAATCCATGTAGGGATTTCCCTCACACTCAAGATAATTATAGTGTATCTAGTGGTGCAACTGGTGCTGCTAATATTATCACAATACTAGGACAACTCACTCAGGATATGAATAATATCCTTACCAGTATGGAGCTCCCTGATCCTCAACACAGAGGATCAATGTTAGATCGCTTCATGAGACAAAAACCACCAACATTCAATGAGACTAAAAATCCATTTCTAGATGAGAAATGGATAAGATTCTTAGAGAAAATATTTCAGGCATTGGGTAGTAGCTAAAGGGAAAAAGTTTTCATAGCAGTTTGTCGCCTCACAGTAGATGCAGATCAATGGTGGTAATTGATTGAAAACACAAAGGAAGATGATGTAGTATAAAATATGGAATGGAGGAAGATTAAGGAACTTCTAATATAAAAATATAATTTCTTAATGGCCATTGAGGAGATATGAAAGGACAGATTATTAGTCTGAGGAAAAAGGATGATGAGAATGTTGTAATGTATGAGTCTAACTTTACAAGGTTTGCAAGGAATATAGGAGATTATATACATAACCCAAGGAGTAAGATTGAATGATTGTTTGATGGGTTAAAACCAATTCTCTAACAAGAATTAGTCTCACAATCCTTCTCATCCTACGAAGATATTGTATCATGTGATATGAAAACAGAAAAGGAAATCTCTACGTCTTACGACTTTATCACAACGCAAGAGAAGAAGAGATATGCTGAACACTCTGAAAATGGAAATAAGGTGAACAATAAAAAATTTGAATTTCTATAATGTAGTAAATGTGGGAAGAAACAACCTGGTAAATACTTGAAGGGAATGGGATTCTGTTACAATTGTGGTGAAAAAGGCCACCAAGATCGTGATTGCAAGGGAAAAAAAGAGGCTTTTAATGTTGAATGTTTCAATTGTAGAGAAACGGGCCATTATAAAAATGAATTTCCTAAGTGCCAAGGAAACACACCACATAAAAGACCACCAAAGAAAGTAAAAATCTTTTGCGGTGACTAATGATCATTTGGAAGCTCCATAAGACGTGGTGGAAGGTAATTTAATGGTTTCCTCAAGTTTAGCCAATGCTTAATTTGATTCTGGATCATCGCATTGTTTCATATATTCCCAGTTTCTAAGAAAATTAGATATTTTCAATTTTATTTAACAAGGGAGTTGCCTATCAAAACTCTTAAGGGATGTATCATTAAAACAATGTTCTGTGAATCAGTTCTCATTAGGGCATATAAATGTTCTTTATATACTGATCTCATTGTCATACCCATGATGTAATTTGATATAGTCCTCGGTATGGATTGGATTTTGAACCATGATGTGAAATTTTATTTTAAGAAGAATGAGGTTAGAATTTTTTATGATGATAAGGAATACCATATCTTGTGAGCAGAAACATCACCATATGATTATTATCAAGATCCAACCCTAATAGCTCTACTAAATTCAATTATTAGGGAGTAAGGGAATGAAATAACTATGGGTGCGGAAAATAATGTTTGAATAGAGGACATACCTATTTTTCAAGAATATATTGATGTGTTCCTGAGGATTTTCCTAGACATCCTCCAAAATTAGAATATGAGTTTCCCATAGATTAAATTCCTGGTTCAGGGCCCATATCGAAGACCCCTTATAGAATCAATATTGTAGAACTAGTGAAACTAAACAAACAACTAGATTAAATGATTAATAAAGGATTTATTTTCCCTATTGTTTCTCCATGGGGATCCCCTATTCCGTTTGTTAAGAAAAAAGATGGATCTATGAGGTTGTACATTGACTACAGTGAGATCAATGCTATAACAATAAAGAACAAGTATCCCCAACCTCACAGTGATGATTTATTCGATCAACTTCATGGAGATCAATATTTTATCAATGATTGAGCTTCGATGTGGATATCAATATTTGTGTGTAAAGAAGCAAGACATTCCTAAGATAAAATTTCGTATGAGGTATGGGAATTAGGAGTTTACAGAATGCCTTTTGGACTAACTGATGCACCATCTATTTTCATGGATCTAATAAATATAGTTTTCAAGGAATATCATGATGAATTTTTTGTAGTATTTATTGATGATATCTTGGTATACTCAAAAATCTATGAATACCAAGAAAATCACTTGGAGACTATTCTGAAAATAGTCATAACAAATGAATTATATGGGATGCTTAGAAAGTGTGAATTATGGCTTTAGAAAATTTCATTTCTTGTCCATATTGCCTCAAAGGATGGAATCACTATTGAAACTTCTAAGACAAAATAAATAAAAGAATGGACATCACCAATTATTATATCTGAGGTATCCTGTTTTATTTTTTTAGTATGTTATTATCTGCATTTCACCCAGAATTTTGTTTGATTGGCAAACCCATTAACAAAGCTCATGCGTAAAGGGGTTAACATTGTTTGGAAAAAATAGTGTGAAGAATGTTTTGAATTACTAAAGAGAATATTAGTAAATGATCCTATCTTGAATCTACCATCGTGAAATTAATGGTTTGTTATTTATAGTGATTCTTCAATGATAAGACTTCCTTGTGTCCATATGCAGAATGACAGGGTTATTGCCTATGCATCACGATAGCTAAAAATCCATGAACAAAACTATCCCACACGTTATCTTGAGTTAGAAGCTGTAATATTTTTTGAATATATGGAGACACTTTCTCTATGGAAAAAAATATGAGATATATACCAATAAAACGAGTTTCAGGTATATTTTCTCACAGAAGGAACTCAACATGAGCAAAAGACGATGTCTTGAACTACTCTAGGATTATGATTTCACTATACACTACCACTCGGGGATGGAAAATAAGGTGGCATATGATTTGAGCATAAAGGATCTTGGAGTTTTGAAAGAGATGAGAGTTGATAGAGACCCTATTTTCATGGATTTAGTAAAGACGGATATGGGAATAATAATCAAAGGGGAAACATCAACACTTCTTCTAACGGTTGCCAAACCATATTTACTAGAATGGATAAAAAGTTCAGAGACTAATGATGAGGAGTTTAAGAATAAAATTTAATATAAGAATGATGGGAGATTGATTGAATTCATATATAAAGATGGAATTGTGATATTTGGAAATAGACATTGTGTTCTTGATATACCTGATCTACAATGGGAATTGTTGGATGTTGCTCCTAGATCCAATTTTTCTATACACCCTGGTAGCACTAATATGTATTGATATTTGAAAGAACATTTTTTGTGGGAAAACACGAAGAGGGAGATTACTGATTATGTGTCAAGATGTATGGTTTGTAAATAGGTTAAGGCAGGAAGACAACATCCTAAAAGAGTCATGCAACCTCTTCCCATACCTAAGTGAAAATGGGATGATATTACAATGGAATTTTTCATGGGGCTATCAAAGACTCCTAGAAGGAATGATTCAATATGGGACATTGTTGATCATCTTACCAAGTAAGTACATTTTCTTTCAATATGATAAGATCTTCCACTTGTGCATTTAGAAATACTATATATTAATGATTTTGAAAGACTTCATGGAGTACCTTTATCAATTGTTTCTGATCATTCTCTATATTTTTCATCATGATTCGTGAAAAATCTTCAGAAGGCCTTGGATACTAAACATCATTTGGGAACTTCCTACCACCCTCAAACTGATGGAAAATCAGAATAGAATACTCAAATCTTAGAAGGAATGTTGAGATCTTTCCCACTTGACTTTAAAGGTATGTGGGATAAATATTTACCTCAGTAGAATTTTCATATAACTATATAATTCATTCAAGTATTCAGATGTAACCATATGAAGCGTTATATGTAAAGAGATGTCGCACACCAACTTGTTGGTATGGTGTTGGGTAAAGAAAACTCATTGGCCCAGAACATGTTGGGGATATAATAGAAAAGGTGAATATTATCTAATCTTATTTCAAAGCATCTCTATGTAGGAAAAAGTGCTATGCTGATAACTGAAATAAGAATTTGTAATTTCATGTAAGAGATCATATTTTTTTATGTTATCTCCATGGAAGGGTGTTATATGATTCGATAAGAAGGGTAAATTATGTCTCAGGTACATCGGACCTTTCTAAATTCTAGAACAAATTAGAGTTGTATCTTATCATTTGGAAATACCACCAAGTCTCTCCAAAGTTCATGATGTGTTCCATGTATCACTGTTAAGAAAATACGTGCATGACCTAATGCATGTACTCACCTTTGATGAAATAAGAACTGGAACCCGATATGTCTTATTGTGAAGAGAATTACAAAATTATTGATACCAGAGAACAAGTACTGAGAAACTGGACGCATCATCTGGTTAATGTTCTCTGGAGAAACCATAAGATGGAAGAGGCAACATGGAAACCCGAGGAACATATGATAAAGAACCACCCTAATAATTTTTTATGTAATATTCTAGAAATTTTGAGGAAAAGGTATTTCATTAAGGGAAGAATGGAAGACCCCATGCTTCCATGGTACTCTTCTTTTTGAATAATACAATATCTTGCGATGTACGCAACTTTGAGTTCCAACAAAATAAGACCAATCAAACTAGCAGTTATGAATAGTAAATCCCCTTTCATGAAATTTTATAAATTTTATTTTTCAAAATGGACTTCATTTTTTGATTTGGAATATGAAAATTATCTTAGGGTTATTTTTTGGTATTTTTCTGAAAAATTTCAAATTTTGATAAATAGTGAAAAACACTACGTTATTATTTAAAACCGACATTTTATTTCAATAATTAGTTAATTTATTAAAATTTATATTAGGTAAAAATATATACATAATACATATATTGGTTCAATTTAATTCATTGAAGTCATTTTATAATAATATTAGATATATAAAATTTAAATGAACTTTTACTTTCTTTTACCCACCTTCTAGGTGCATTTGCAAATTTTCATAAAATGTAATTTTACCACATCTGTGAATTTAATTTCCAAAATCCTAGTGACATTGTTTAAATCTGTAAGTAAAATTTGGTTCAATAATATGAAAATAATTTCTGGTGACATGTAACATTTGACAGTAATTTACCATTGTTAAAAGTATATAGTGTAATTAAAGGTAAAAATTATATTATAATTACCCTAACACATGTCATAATTCTATTGGATAAGTTTATTTAGACCAAAATAAATCTTAGGAATAATATATGTTCCTTTGGCTCCACTTTTATTAGATTAGAAAATTTATTATTATTTTATTTAATTAAGCGTAAAAGTGATAAAATCAAAGTCTAATAACTAGTCCATTTTTAATATAGGGTTACACATAAGATAAATTAGACTATAAATATTCATTAGTAAGATAAAAATATTCACTACACAATTTTATTTTTTTATTATTTTTAGACATTAAATAACTAAATTTATTTATGACATAATGATAATGCAGTAATTACCTTATTAATGGAAGATTAACAAAACTGAAAGTATAAATATCCAAATAAATTTAAATTGAGATTTATGATGAATTACACTAATTTTATAGGTTAATATGTATTTCTAAGGTTTATTAAATAAATTATTTTTCTATGCGGAGAAGATTTTATGACTTTCAAAAAACAAAATACCCAATAGTGTCAAAATTGACCAAAATGAGTTTTAAAAACAAATACTATATTATAAATTGATATAATATTCTAAAAAATATAAGTATTGGACAACATACATATATAAGGATTTATATATCAATAATTTACCACTTCGGTTTATTTTGGATTTTTTTAGTAAGTTTATTGACTATTTATTATAATAATATAATAATACAATGTAAAAGTAAAACTATTTAACTGAGAGTTAAATCTAAAAGATACGGTTAACATGATGTCCTAAACCTACCTAAAACCTATTGGTTGAGAGTTTTTAGACCCATCCCCACCTTATCCTCTAAATAAATCATTTTTCAGCTATTATAATCAAAATATGATTTTATAATAAAATAATATTTCATGCTTTTCCTAAAGTGACCCTCACCTCTCTTACAAAAGGGCACTTCCCCTTCTCATAATATCACACCTCCAAAGCAACTTGGATCTGCCAAAACCTTCTCAAATATCATCCCAACTGCCCTCCCTTAAACCTAGTGGCATTACTTTTATCATAAACCCAACCTAAGGATCCCTTTTGACCAATTGAAAAGGAAACACCCAAAAAAGAGGTAATAATTTCACCACCACTTTCAATGTTCATTTCTTCTTACACGTCCTCTTTCTTTGATGATTCAATAAAAAAATAATAACTCCAGTACCTTATACATAATGTGATGTTATTATAAATATGGTACAAACATATTCATTATTCTATCCATCCTATGAATGAAAACACACCATACATGTGTACCTATGGATTACCGTCTCCACGTCGTGGTGTAGTTTGTTATTCAAATACTTTAGTATTTGGATTTTTATAACATTGAGCATAACTGATTAAATAATAAATATAAAATTTTAAGTATTATTTAATTATGATATACCTTCCAATTAAATAATATTTCAGAATTAATATAATGGTATCATCGCTTGTGTGTACGTACGGATTACCGTCTCCACGAACGCGACGAAATTCATTCCCCATAATAACCATTAAAGAATAATTTCTCATTTGTGATTAAAAATATGGATTAAGAACATAATATCATTCTTGATATGAATAAAATACATCCTATCCATAAAAAACATGACTTACATAACCAAGAATATAAAGGAAAACGAATCAGTTAAACACCTGAAACAATGATACTACTAAAATATTATAAACAAATCAATTTTATAAGATCATATATGATAACATATTTTTGTATGTTGTTCTTGTATAATTTAATAAAAATGATTTAACTATTATACAAGAGGAAAATGTACCCTCTATCAAGTAAAAGTACAAGGTAAGGGTTAATTTTGTAATCTCTTTACCTATCCAAGGTTCTTTATACCTAAGTATCTACTGGGACATCTTTATCATCAACATCCATGTTTCTTAAAAATATATTTCAAAAAAAATTAATATTTCCTAGACTAATTGTTAAATTCATTTATACCCTTGTATGAATTTTTATATAATTTTAATAAAGTAATCTTTATTTTTTTTTTCCAAATAAGGTACTTTATGCCCTTTTCGACAAAACTAAGGAAAAAATGTTTATTTAAATTATATGGCGAGTGTGGCTATTTTCTGCCATTATAACAAAATCGAGGAATCCCTTACAATCTTATAGGAATATTTTCAAAATAAGTGTTTTCTTTTATAATTATGAGACTTTTAAATTATTTTCAAATAGAAAGATTTTTTTCTCTCAAATAGTTTTGATTTCATCTATGTCAACATCCTTTGATGGATTTTACACTTGTTTGTAGTTAATTTATTATGATACTATCTTCCATGTTGTATTGAAGGTTTTGTGAAATTTTTTACTTTGGATGTGTTATTTTTATAACATTCATTATTTATAGTTAATGTCTTAACACTTCATATGGTAGTTTTAATATGAATGTTTATGTTCTGTTTAAACCTTTTTGTATGAGTAATGCATTGGACTTAGTATGTGTTGGGTGGAGCCTGCTATAGCTCCTTGATGCATCAGTAGGTCTCATGTGACAAACTAGTTTCTTCGAACAAGGCCTTGAAAAAATCTTATTTGTAGTATTGCATTAGGCCTTGACTATTATGTTATGATGTCCGGATTTATGCATTCCATCCTTATAAAATTTCCTATTGATATTACATGTGATTATTAGACAAGTATAATATCCATGTGAATAACAAAATGGCATTACTCGATTTATATTCTCCATATTATTCTGATGTTTATGTTTAAAAGTCTTATGTTTTTGTGTTATACATTTCCTTAAGTATTTATTCTTATTTATAAAAGTTTATTGTATGCTGTTATCCTTACTGAGCACCTGATCTCACCCATTTCTATTATTTATTTTTCCCATTATGTGAAGATGTTTATTATGACTGACCTATAGGGATAGTCTATGGGAGATGTATGCTTTCAAAGGAGACACAATGTTTATGTTTTTCATTACATAATGTAATGTAAAACTTATGTATGTATCTAGTACTTACATGGATACTAAACTGGTCTATCTTTTGCAATTGGATCTCAGGTGATCATGCCAATATTATGTAATAATGCACCAACTTTGGGCAACTAAAGTCAGGGCGTTACAGTTTCCCTATTCCTCATCTCAAGTGGTTCTTTCAAATCCAAATACTTTTCAAAATAGTCCATTGGTGTTTAAATTGTGACCTGGTTTAATATGTTGTTTTGAAAGAATATTTGAATATATTCTCTAAGGATAGCCCAGTTTGGAATTTTTTGATGTGTCTTGGTTTCTAAAATGGGATAATGTCTTGTTTGGAACCCTTCATGAATGTTGTATGCTTTCACCTTTTTTTTGATATATTTTCAAAATGGAACCAGATTTGCAAATGTAAAAACACGTTTAAAATTTTTCATGTTTTGGAAAAATGAATGAAATATTAGTGGTGTGATGGCCTAGTTGGTATTTTATAATTTCATGGAAAGTTGTTTTAAAACTCATGTGTAGTGAAGGCCCAGTTGGCACATGTTTATAGCTTGAAATGTGAGATGGGAACCTCTATGGTTGATCCTCTAAGGGGAGGGTCATCACATAAGTTATGTTAGTGTTTGGGCTATGAAAGCATAGTGGTAGTGGGTTTTAGTTGAATCAAGTTTGTGAGGACCTCCCCATTAACCAAGTATTATTATAATGGGATTCATGGGAATCATATAGAGGGTCAAGTGATGATTTATTTTCTACCACGATTAGGCGGGTCGATGCGCCCTAGATTTGATTAGGGAAGGTAGGGTGTGCTATTGGATTTGATAGTTTAGGTAGGATAGTTCGTTATTGACTATGGATATTCACCATTTTTCAACAAGTGAGTCTGAATTGAGTACATCTAGGGATTTATTTTAGATATTGTTAAGAAATTCCCATGAATGACTATCTGTATGTTCTATTTTCTTCAGCTGCATGTGGATATTAGCCCTGCTAGTTTTTGTCTACTTGTTTTATTTCCTTTACATTCAACATAACCCCTTTTTGGTCATCTGGTATGTATTTTAATTTGGGATTTTGTTTTGAATTGGGTATTAGAATGTGAAACTACTTTTAAAAATGAATGTTGTGTGTATATTGTGTCAAAAAGGGAACTTATTGAAATATTTTCTTGGTTGATTAAAATTACAAAAACCGAATTTATATATATTTTTCAAAATAGTACTTGTGGGATGTTTTGGGGAAGGAAATGTATAGACCCAATGGTAATATCTTACTGATCGGATGTTTTTTCACATCCCACTAGTGCCACTCAACATCGGTAGATAGATCTATTTTGTATGTGTATGTTTATAGTTCCAATGTGTTCCTTTGGATCAAATTTTTATTATGGTTAGTGGTGGGAAAGATGTCATATGGAGATGTTGTCAGGTTTTGGTTTGTCTGTCATTCTTGTTGTAGTTTTTTTTGGTCCACATTATTTGTATTTTGATCAGTTTTACATTTATTGATGTTTAGTTATTGTTTATTTTTATGCATTCAATGTTTGGTTAATTTATCCTCGTTTTTTGGGAAAATTGATTCCCATAATAACAACTTTGATGCTCATCTCTAGTAGTTAGCATGAGTTGATTTTGAAAACCTCTCATAACTTATCCTAGACTGGGCCAGGTGTTAGGTGAGATGCTAAACCAACCACTTTCAGGACATGAATTGTTAATACAATGTTTAAATAATTTCCCAGTGTCGGTTTTATTGATTTTTCCCATGGTTATTTTTAATATTCAAACCCTTCAGTAGCTAAATAGTGGTGAATAAGATTTTTTATGGTGTGGATAATATATTTAGGGAATACCAATATGGTCCATTGACTATATGGGGTACCATTCTACTTTACTCGAATCTTATGTATGTTCTTTTTGATACGGTGGCATCCCGCTCAATTATCACATCACATATTGTTACTCAAATGGGGTTGTATATTGATATGATGACACATGTGATGCATATAAACACATCATGGGTAATGAGAGTATAAGGGATTTAAATGTGAAGACTATTCTATATAAATCAATAGAGACTAGTTTGGTTGGGACTTTTTTATTTTGGATATGAATTAGTTTTAATTTATCTTGTGAAAGGATTGGATAACTTTTTAAGGCTCATGTCATTTTTCATGTGTGATGAGTAATCTTTACATCTATGGATGGGATAAAAAAAATTTGTGGAGTATGACGAAGTGATGGATGGAAGATTCATAGATTTAGTAAAAATGGTTAGAACCATTTCTTTTCAATTAGAATCATTCCCTTTTGGGACTAATGACATAATTGAGACTAGAAATTTTCTTACCATATTGGATGGTTTTTTTCATGTTTCCATATTATTTCATTAATTTTATACCTAAAGGGAAGTGTTAGTTTCAGTTGATCAAATTTCAGGGGAAAAAATATTTTCACATACAACATCACAAATAGAATAAATAGAATTAATGGTTTTGAAGATACAATAGGACAAATTCGAATGAAAAGGGTATATAATTCCAAGTAAGTTACTTTTTGTTGTTTAAATTATTTTTTTCAATATAGAAGATTGTTTGTTAATACTCTATGTTGATTATTTTATGTTAATCGGATTATGATAATGAATAAATATACAATACATTGTCTTTTTGACCATTTTGATCAATTGAATGGATGAAAATGTTTCTCCAAAATTGATTTATTCTTTGGTTATCACAAACGATTGGTTATGAACTATTATATTCCAAAGATAGATTATGAATTTTTATGTTCATTATGAATATGTTTAAATGACCTGTATTCTTATGAATTCATCATTAGTTTTCATGAAATTAATGAATAATGTATTCCAATGTTACATAGATTCTTTCAATATTTTGGATGAAATTTTTGTGTATTCATGAACTCATAAATAACATGGAGAACATTTAGATTTGGTATTGATAGTTTTGTGAGGAAAAAATTAAATTATAAATTTTCTAAATTTGATTTTTGGTTTGAAAATGTTCACATAGTTGGATATGTAAGATCTAACAATGTTTTATCAGTATACCTTAAAAGTATAGTATTTTTTTCTTATGGAAACAATACAAAAATGTAATTTATATACACTACCTTATAGGATTTACAATTTACTATCATCAATTTTTGGGACATCTTGTGACTCACATATCTTTTGATAGTAATCATGAGAAATGGTACTGCATTCAATTGGTGTTTAGATTTTTAGTAATCCTTTTTTGATATTATGGTAACACGCACATCCACACTAATTCATGTATTCCTTGGACTTGTGAGAGTATATGTGTTTATTTTTTATGCATATACATGTAGGCTCAATAATATTATCATGTAGGGAGATAAAGTGGTATATTATAGATAATGAAAGTTGAAAATTGATGAAAAGAATAATCCAACCTATGGACTTTGAATTTGATGTTGTAGTTTATGCTTTGAAAACATGTTATTGTGATTTCTTTGATTATAAATACACATTGTTCATAGACTATAAAATTATGAATAAAATATTTTTACAAAGTGATTTAAACCAGAGACAAAGAAAATTTATTGAATATCTCTATGTGTCCAAAATTTAATTGGTTTATACACTGGGTAATGAAAAATCTATGGTAGATGCATCAATTTGAAATTCAAAAAATCAATTATCAAAATAATATCATGATTAATTGAAATTGATATTTATTATAATATATATACATTTTTACTTCTCTAGGGAAAATGAATTTGCAATATTATATTGGGTAACATTTATTCATTTCATAGATGAATTATTAAAGGATATTAAAAAACCTGCATCTGGTTGACTTATTATGATGTCAAAACATAATGGTGGGGAGAATACAGATGGATGGAAACAAGATGGATATTATGTGTTGTTTTTTCTTGATTGAATGGTTTTCGAACATAATTTTCAATAGAAACATCTTTCTTCTTATCAAAATTAGAAATTGGAAGTTCTCCTGAGAATAAAACATATGTAAAAGCCTCTAAGATCCATTTTTAGTGATTAGGTGTGAATGAAAATGTTATTTTTGAATGCTTACTTGTTTTTTTAAAATTTTGAACATCATTACTCGATATGAATGTTGTTTTATTTACCAATAACCATCTAGAAATGTGAGTATATCATTATATACTGTGTCACATGTTTACCAACAATAATTAATAAGAATGAATCCATTTTGGTGATTGTTAATAGACTCACAAATTCATCCACTTCATTCAAATTAGTGAATCGAATGATATAGATGACTTTAAAAAGTTATATATTTGGGATGTTGTAAAATAACCTATAATAAAAGTTTCAATCATCACTTATTTAGATCCTTGTTTTATTTAATGAATTTTTTGATAAATAAGAGATATTTTCCTATCAAATTGAGAATAATAATATAATTCCATCCTAAAAAATAGGGAATATTAGTGAACAACTTCCAATGTGGATGACATGATCTATACCTATTTAATAGATTTCAGTGGATCATGGTATGGTCATTTTCGTCTAGTGGAGTTTTATTATAAAAATACTTATCAATCCATGGTTTCCATCACTTCATTCAAATAATTTTATGGTCATCCCTATATATATATATATATATATTTTCTTTTTTGGATAAATAATAGTTATAATAATCCAATGGTACCAAGAATTATTCATGTATTCTCATAGAAAATTTTTCTGATCAATGAATCTATATTTTTGGACCAAGTAATTAAAAAATATTATACTGCTAATATTTTGTAATGACCCCTCCCCCAAGGCCCATGTCGTTACTACCCGAAGCATGCCTCCCATAGGACTGTGGCTGGCTACTAGCGCTGAGTAGGAATAACCCAAACATATTAGATGAATTTTCCTAAGTACCTGTAAAAATGAACACAACTCCAAGACAAAGATGCTAGAAAGTGAAAACACTATGTAAAGAAACACAATGTATTACAGTGGAAAACTGATGTTTAAAAGGTCCAAATTACAAGCCCAAAAAAAGGAAGAATAAAATTACAAGTCTCTAGAACTCCTCCACCGAAAAAAACATACCTGATGGGTAGGTACAAGAACAGACGTCTGAATCCACAGAAGCATGCCACATCTTTCGGGACACTCTAAGCACAACCTTTCCATGGTCCACCAAGGAATCTATCAATGCATCAATCGTCTATATAAGACATGGAATGTGCGAGAAAATCCCATACAGGGGTGAGTAAAGAGATACTCTGTAGGGTATCCTGAATGACAAATTAAAAGACCACAAAAGAAACACCCCAAATAAGATACCATCACCTCAACACGGGTACATGTCAACATCACATATAAGAAGAACATCATGGTATTCTTGTAATGGATCCCAAGACTCGGGTTCTCATCCACTAATAGCCTTGTGGTTCCACTCGTAGCATGAACAATTCCAGGAGATCTCACTCCTCAAGCCACCTGAAGGTAATCATGTAGAACATGTATACCAAAATTATCATACAGAACATATGGTCTCAATACGTCACATTGTTTCCCTATGATGTTTAGTCTCGCTAAGACATGGAGTCTTAATATCACAACCAATATTGGGTTACATGATTGTACTCAAGTAATTCTTGGCCTGAAAGAACTCAGTCCTTGAGCTATAAAGTCAATAAAGACCCTCGAAAAGTGGTCCCACTAATTTGGGCCCCTCTCAAAGAGATCACTCTAAGAACTTCCCAAAACACACTAGTCTGGTCTGGTTACAAAGGAAATAATCTGATATCGATACACAGATCGGGGGTCCTATGCCTAGGGCTCACTAGGGGACTCCTTCCCCTACTGGGCCTCTCGGTGAGATGCATTCTCCAGCACGCTGAGTAATTGTCAAATCCCGGTTGAGATAACTCACTTAAGAACATGGGTAATCCTCCATGATAAAAATGGGATCCTACATCAATCCTTCATAGGAAATACCGAGGTTCAGATATCAATCTATAATGTCAACCTCTATGATAGGATCACTATCCCACATCGTTCCCTCATAGGATAGACAAAAAGAACACTACCCACTCTTGCAGGTCAAACTAAAAACTAAAAAAGGCATATCAAAATAATCACCTCGTCGTAAGGGTCCCAACATCATAAATGGATGATCAAATGGACACATGGTTAGAGAGTATATGGGAATTTTAGTGAAAGGGGTCTAGGTGTGTCCAGGGACAGTCCGACCCGACCCTACCCACAGGGTCCAACCCGCCCGACTCGGCTAGGCCGAACCCGCTGTTGGCCTGACCCCCTTGCTCTGGCCCAGCCCAATCAAGTGGTCTTGTTCGATCCAACCAGATTTTTCCTAGTTATTCATGCCTCTCCATGGCCCATGAGATTTCTTGACAGCTTCCCAGCTGGTGCCCCGGTCAACGTGCACAGACCACGTTGTGTGGCCAGTCCGCCTGACTAGCGCACACCTGCTGCTTAGCCACAAGTTCTCCATATGATGTAGATTCAAAAAGCCATGTTCCTCCACCTTCATGGCCTCCTACCATGGATTCTGTCCACCACCCATAGCCATAACCACCGCGGGTTTCCACTGCCTACCTTTGAGCGGGCGCCCCCTGCCGCCTCCACCCGCAACCCCCTGATACGGGCCATCCAACCACTATGATCCCCCATTATTGTGGGATACTAGCCTCCTGTTGCACACCACCGTGCCTGCATGAATCCACCACAGAACCGGTATCCAGGTCCAACACACTGATGGGCAATGTTTCGGTCCCCCGGGTTCACTCTAGTGCTCTGATTCTTGATCTAAAAGCTGTTTTGAGATCCTCATGTCACCACATTCATTGTCTTGTGTTCCAAATCTTCTCATTGTCACTCCGAGGGTCCAACCATTTTCGGAGCAACCCGAAAAATGAATACATTACCACAAGTGTCCGAAAATGAAGAACACAATAATGGGAAAGATAGATAATCACAAGAACACCATAATTATGTAACTTGTCCTTATTCGTGTCAACCGTGTCCCATTCATATCAATAGGATTACGAATAAGAATAATCATCAAATCTATTCCCATTAATACTATTGTTTAACCATCCTAGAAGAACGATTAAACTATGGATAAACTTGTTTCTCAGTTGTTCCACATTTATCATTGGAATCAAGAATGGTAATTGAAAAATATCACGAATAAAGAAACCTCTAAACTCAAGGTTTGGATCTATCATTGGTGAAGAACAAAGCTACTCTAAAATCATTCATAGATCCTCGATCCTCGATCCATGATCTGAGATCCCCCAGTTCTAATCGCCATTTTCCATTCGCCAATGAGAGGGAACCTCCAATGCCTTTCTCTAGATTTTCCATGTTATTCCAAGGTTATGCATTAACCCTGGATTCATGTTTAGTAAGGGATAAATGAAAACACATCATCCCATTGAAGCTTTGTAGTGCTGTAATGATTTATAATTTATGAAAAAAAATTTGGATGACTCATTTCTATGTCTCAACATCATTGTTTCCCTACGAAACGTTTAAAAAGAAATAAAATAAACACATATAATTTTATTTTATTCTTCTCTAATACATCCAAAACAAAAACATTCATAGTCATCCTATGGCTATCATTGTTATGCCCCACCTAACGAAAATTCCAAATTATAAAGTCAACAGTGGACTCAGATTTCCAATCCGAGTAACCGTTTATGAGTTATTATGATTTAAAAAACAAATTTTATTTAATAATTTTATTTACAATTACATACTTTTCAGGTTTTTTCACTAAAGAACCATACTGACTAAAGTTAAGTGGTTCCTAGGGAAAATCCACCTGCCTGAACGCAATAGTTCCCTCATATCTCTAATCCAAGTCCCCGTTTAATAGTTATTACTTTTATCTGGAAAACCACTCATGAAAGCTATTAAAAAAATAAAATTTTTAATTGAACCATTACAGGCACATAGAGCCTCGTAATCACACTTCGACTCAGTGAATACTTTCAATTATTTTCCAAAAAATATCTAAAAATACAACGTAGAAAATATAATACATTATATCATCCCCACCATAAGGCTTTATGTCACCAAAATCCAAACCAAGGGATACCCAAACTTGTGAGGTTTTGAGAACAATTTTGACCCCCCCTCTCACATGTGATCGTCCATAGATTCTCGTGCTTCCACTAGGAACACACTAATGGAATTGACATCCCACATATGGTCCTCTCTTACCGATCCTTGATCTACACGACTAGGATGAAAAGAGAGAATACCGATCAGTAACTACCGTCTATGGGATTCCACGAAGTTGAGCTATCTCTTTCAGGTAGAGCTATATCAAGATATCTAATGAACTCTACTCCTAAAAGGATAAGAAGTGTCTGACTTGGTAAGCCAATCAATGATCACCCTAATGGTATTGTGTCCCCTAGACATACGTGGTAAACCCATCACAATGTTAACTGTTATTATTTATCACTCCCTTCCTGGCACCCCAAGGATGAAAAGAGCAACCCCTTGAAGGAATTGGGGCTCGACATGGTGAGGTGACAAACCATGAAACTTATTCAATCAATCAATCATCTTTTATATCAACAAGTAAGCACAGCTTAGACATGTTCTGTCATCCCCAGTGTCCACCATGTAACATACATGCATATCATGATTCATCTGGCCACACTAGGCATCCACTGCTACTACTGGGCATACTCTAAATATAATGCCATGCTCCCCACCATTATAATATCCATCTAGGTCATTCCCCGTGGAAAACTAAGCACATGATGTCTGATTGTCGGTATCACTGATCCATGCCTCCCTAACTCACAATAAGAGTGGATGGGAAACAACCACTGACTGGAGGTAAGATGCATCATCTCAATCCACAAAGGATAATGGTAAGGAATCCAACTACTATGTTTCCTCAATCAGAAACTATGAAATGGACCTCCTATTGAGAGAATCCTCTACCACATTACCTTAACCAAGAGTATAGACTCTCCCCAATTCATAGTCATGGAAAAAATCCACCTAACTCCTATGTCTAAAGCTCTGAACCTTCTGATAGAATATATACATAGACTCTTGTAGTATTAGTTGATGATAAACATCCCTCTCATCAGGTAGTGTCACCACATCATCAATAAAAACTACCATTTCAAACTCAAGATCATGGGTCACAAAGTTCTTCTCATGTGGTCTAACATGACAAAAACCATAGGAAATGACTTCTTACCTCTACATTAGGACACACCTATATATGGTTCCATATGCATCGTAGAACACTACGTAATCGAATATCTCTTCTCAATAAATCACAATCGGGCACTCGTCAAACTCTGTATTAACTACTGAAAAGACTATAGGCACCATTTTATCCATCCAAATGGTTGCCCCATTCAACTGATCGATGTTTTTATCAGCCCTTTGGTAGTGGATACTCTTTCTGTAGGGTCACGTGGTTAAATTTTCATAAATACACACGCAACCTCAACAACTAGGTCTTACTAATACCATCCTTTTCTAGTCCTCCACCTGCACCCTTCGCTCTCAAAGCTCTTCGAAAGCCATCTGAGATTTTGATGTTGATATCGATGCCATTTTTGGGTGTTTAGAATTGCGTAATTATATCTATCAATGGAGAGGTAAACCTGGAAAATATTTATGGAATACATCCTCGTACTCTTCCACAAAAAATGGAAACTTGAAAACTCCTAAAATATACTACACTAAGGGTATAGAGAGCTAACTCAAGAGTGATCGGATGCAACCACCTATGAATGATTTTATCATGTTCTACCTGGGGTTCCTTTTTCACCGACCATGGAAACCTCTATTCCATTATTGTGGACATACCAAACCCATTTCATGAAATGGTCATGCTGATAATAGACTCTCGATAACCAATCCATACCCTGAATGACGTCGTAAGTCCTTTTTGACATCACCATGACGTCCAACCAGAACGATTGCTTCAAGGGTCAGATCACACTATTATAACTAGTGTGTTTTTCGAGTCTCCACCCATAGTTATATCCATATGTAAGGGTCAAGAAAATGGTTAAATAAAACACTCTAGGTCTTGAACAAGACCAACGATAAAGTAGAATGGTTATTAACTGGGTCTATAAATATGACAGCTATGAATAGACATAAACAACACCAAAAATCATTCCTAGAGCCCTGGGGTCATATTCCTTGACCACATGTAGCTTCCTCCTCCCCCTATCCTATAGCTCCATGAGCGTGGTGTGGACCACATGGGGGTGGTGTTTGTAGCATGTCAAAATTTATACCACCTCTTTTTGGTCTCTCATCTCCTTTTCCATGTCTGTTGCCCTACATATCCATAAGTCCTTTTAACTATCTCTACCCCGGTGGCACATTCACTATTTCCATATCCACAACACGATAGGCTCGGAATCATCTAGAGAGGTGTCCCCTTCCCTACCAGGAATTGAATTCCCCCTCTCTAGGAAAACTAGAATCACCCTATGAGCCCCCCGAGATATAGATCCCTTATCCTGGGACCTCCTCTCAGAACGCCTCATAGGTCCAAGTCTCGGACAATGATGTCGTATTCTTGCTCCCGAGGTCTCTACTCCAACTTTCTCACTGATGACATCCACTAGTTTTACCCACTCAGCTAATGGACTTTCAACCAAAAAGGTTCTCTCTAGAACCCTAGGATAATTAGGAATTCATATAGTAATAATGCTAGAATGAATGTCCCTAAGCACACCTTGATCAGAGGTCTGAGCCCTGGGGCACTGCTGATGTATCATATCCATCAAGTACCTAGGAAGGTTGGTATGCCTGAAAAAATACTCTAAAAACAACATATCATCCTTCCGGAAGTTTATAATCTCTTGGGAAAGCATAGTCATTAGCTTTTATGGTGATAGACCCGTCTTTGATAAAGTTTCTCCAAATATATTCCCAGATGAGTCACCTCATCGTATGATTGGTTAATCAAAATGCCACAATCCCCCTATTGTGCCATGCAGAAGGCTCACCACTAGGACCCACATCTAATATAATGGTTTCATGAATGGATGGAAAGCTTGGTCACCGACTCAAGGCAATCCTAATTCACCTGTGAGTTAAACTCTCCTCAGAACCTTAGGGGTCTCTATCACCAAAACTCGTGAAGTGCGCTCAGACCATGCATCTCATCCGCTAATACTAAGAGTTCCCTGTTCTACTCGAAATATGGGGTTATAAATGGAACACCACATGGTGGTGTTGTATGTAATATAAATCTATGTACCCATCTTGTCACCCTACGGATCATCCTCATGATCATGCGGTGGAATCAAGGATGGATGTCTATGTGGATGAATATTGAAATAAAACAAAATGTACAATGATCAATAGAGTATATATAATGAGAAGACACAATAAAGACATGGAAAACACTACCCATTCTCTTATGATTCATGTACCATCATCATTTCATACAACTATTTCTTTTATGTACCTAGTTTAAAAGCAGTATTCAGGGTCCTTGTGTAGGGATACATCGGTTGCTGCACCAACACTGGATTCTCTGGCCTGAAATCCAAAATCGAAACACATAACACTATTTCCTCAAACAAACCCATAGACTATAGGTTCTTAATGTTGAACCAACCACCCTTTAATACAACTCTTTCTTGACCCATCCCATGGGGCCCATGCCATGACTTCCCCAAGCCTGCCCCCCATATGCCAGGGACTGATGACTAGCACCGAGTAGTAATATCCCAAACGAATTTGAGGCATTTTCCGAAGTAACTATAAATATGCACACAAATAAAAGCCAAAGATGCTGGAAATTGAAAATACTAAGTAAACAAACAAAAGGTATGACAGTAGAAAACAGAAGGTATACAGGGGCGGAATACTGGCCCAAAAAAAGGAGATATAAAAGTTAAAGTCTCTAGAACTCCTTCATAGAATACCCTACATGAAAGGTAGGTATAAAAATAGCTTTCTAAATCCACAGAAGCTCACCTCTACTATCAGGTTGCACTAAACACCACTTGGCCCTAGTCCACCAAAGACTTTGTCTATGTTTTGATTGTCTACGCAAGACTCGACATGTGTGTACAAAGCCCATGGAGGGGTGAGTAAAACAATATTCAGTAGGGAACCCTGACACACAAAGTAAAAGAAAACAAAAGAAACACCACTATGAAGATACAGTCATCTCAACAAAGGTATTTGTCAATAACACATATAATAAAAACATACAGGTATACTCGTATAGGATTCCAAGACTCAAGGTCTCATCTGCTTCCAGCTATACGATTCCACTTATAGCATGGTCAGTTCCAGGAGATATCACTCCTTGATGTATCTTAAGGTAAACACATAGAAAAATAATACCAAATGTAGCGAAGAAAAAATCTAGGCATGATATGTGATGAATTTTCCCAGATATGTCCAGTCTCGCTACGACAAGGAGTCTCGATATCATAGATAATCCATGGTTACAAGATTCTGATCAAGGAAAGCTTTTTTTGGTAGAACTCACTCCTTGAGATATGAAGTCATTAGAAACCCTCACAAAGTGGTCCCACTAATTTTTCCTAGACTAAATAGAACACATTGAGAACTACTTGACGTAAATTGGTCAGGTCAGGTCACAATGGAATGAATCTGATCTTGATACACTGATAGGGGGTTTTACACTGATGGCTCACTAGGGGACTCCTGGACCCACTGGAAACATAATCCTAGATAGGGGATAGATTCCACATAAATATTGGTCACACCATCTCCAAAAAAACCTATATAAGGTAGCATGAAGAGAAATGAGGACCGACCGGGCCTTTCGGTGTGATACATGCTCCAGTATGTTGAGTCACTATCGAGGCTGGGGTGAGATAACTCACTTCAAAACACGGGTCATCCTCTATGACAGGAATCAGATCCTACATCGAACCATCATAGGAAAGACCATGGGTATGATAACAATATATGTTTCCACCCTCTTTGATGGGAATGTCATCATTCATTGATCCCTCATAGTAAAAACAAATATAACGATAGTAGATCCGGGTGGGCCAACTAAAAACCCACCAAACAATCTCAAAAAGGACCGCCTCGTTGCAAGGGTCCCAACTCCACAAATATTTCCTCAAAAAGACCCATAGATTGAGAGTTATGATAATTCTACTAAAAAGGGATTGGTTGGGCCAGTGTCCGGTCCGACCAGACCCTACCTGCCTGGTCAACCTGACCTGTTTGGCCCAACCTAACCCACTAGGCCCATCCCAATGGATCCAGATTGTCCTTCTTGAGTAGGATAGTTCCATACACCTAGACATGGCCCAGCTGGCCGCGCCTCTCCTTGGCCCATGTGGTCACCTGACCACGGGCTAGTCAGCACCACGATAAACATGGCTAGTCTGCTTGACCAGCACACACCCATGGATCCATAAAAGGTTCTTCCTCTGAAATTACTCTGGTGAGCCACATCTCTCCACCTTCGCAGCCTTCCTCTACCACCCACGGCCGATGCTGCCACGAGTTTCAACTGGTTCCCTCCTACTACCTCCACCTATAGACCCATAATGTGGGTCGTCCCACCACTAATGTCCCTTTGGCCTATGAGATGTCGTTGTTTTTATGTGCCTATCGTTGGCCTGTCGTGCTCCACCACACCCGTATGCTACTACTGATGTGCGCCAGTGTTATAACAACCCTTCTTTTTATTACACACTTAAAAATGATTTATTAAATAAACATCACTTGATACAACCTAAAAGATTTTGAGGTCCATTTTATTTGGGGATTAGGATCATTAAATAACAAATTAGAACAGAAAACACTCAACATATTTATTAAAAACTTCATCTACATGACCGCTACATTCCCACGTACATTGCATTACAAAGGATAACCTAAGGATATGCATAAGAAAAGGGTGATCTATAATGACCAGTATGGGAATAAACATGGAATAACATGATGAAAACAATACATGTTAGACAATAGGAATATCAATAGAGCACACCAGAAACATAAACATAAAGGCATGATAAATCATGATAATCATAACATGGAAATGTGGAAACAACACTTAACATGGAATTAGCATGAGCCAAGACTCATTGGACATAGAGAATGATTAAACACTCATTGGACATGAAGCACGAGTAAAACCTTTTTCACTTGAATTACCATGTGTAAACACCCATTTCACATGACGTATCATGATAGAATACTTTACCCAATGCATTAGAGTGCTATCAGGGCACACCCTTCTTAAAAAATTTATATCATGCATAAGTGTGCCACATGGATCATAAAACATGGATTCATTAAACATAATAATTTCTTCCACAATAAAGCAATGTGGAATTCATACATGAAACTATACAATCAATAGGCAAATGTTAATAAAGGTGAATACCCTAGATAGAGAAATGGGAATGGTTTTCACTATATAGTGACATTGGCTTGGAAAAACGTGGTGTAATTTCAGCAACATAACGGCGTGACATAAAAATTCATAAAAATGGTTGAAGAGAGATAATGAGGTGTCTCAAAATATGTACATGAAATGGATAGTAAGTGGGTAATATAGATACATGTCCCAAAAATTGTAATCAGATTCAGATTCATGATACCAAATAATTGCTTGAATGTAAATGAGGAGAGAGGAATTCCTTTCATAATTTCAGCATAGTTACAAGTGTTCATGGGAGGCATTTAATGAGAGATAAAGGGGTCTCCCATCATTCAAACATAAATAGGGCAGTATGGGGGAGGTGAGAAACCATACCACAAAATTTAGAATTGAAATTAAAAAGGAATAACAACTTAAAGAATATTGGACAAAAATGAGAAAGGAAGGAAACCCTTACCTGGAAGTGTGATCCCAAAGGCTTGGTAGAGGCTTGAGAGATGCTTCATGGGAGTTTGGGGAGATGTGGGAGGATTCTAGAGAGAGGATGGCAGATATTGGATGAACTCCAATGTATTTGAGTGAAGAGGAAGTGGGAGCTAGGGAGGGTTTATATTGGAAAGGAGAGGGAATTGTTTATTATTTAGGTTTGGGACACCTCACATTAAACTAATCAAAACCACAAACCAGACCATGTTTTTTGTGCATGGTTTTTTCCAAAGGGGTGTGTGAAAAATTATTTCATAACTAAAATGGTCGAAATTCTTAAAATAATAGGGTGGCTTATGTGGAGGTGAGTAACACTCTCAGGGAAAACAATTTAAAAAGACAAAATGTATTATAAGTCATGAAGGGTCCACTAAATGGTTGTAAAATAAAAAAAAACTAAAAATCAAATTATTTTAATGGTAAACATATATTGTACTAATATAGTGTTTATAGTATTTTATTACATCCCTATTGGGTCATTATGATGTCATAAAACACATCATTTATTTAAACGTTATTTAATTTTTACCCAAAAATTTGACAGTCTCAGAAAATTGTGAAAAAATCACCATTGGAAAATTTTGACATCCTGATTCCAGAAATAATATTCATTTTATCTAAATAAATTTCTAAATATGTTAAGTTTCACTTTTAATATAAAACCCGACATTTATCGAAAATTCATGGGTTTTGAAAAAAATGGCTTTCAAACCTTAATAAAAATTACAATTGAATTCCCAAAATTATACTATCATTTATATTTAATAAATATTAATTTAATAATAATAATAATATTTTATTAAAATATTATTTAATTCAAAAATTCATTATTTCATTAAAATTGATTTATTAGTTGAATATGAACTAAAAATACTATTTTTCATTTAAAAACTCTTTACAAAGTAACAGTAATAAAATGAAAGTATATTAATTATTATATAGAAAAATAATGTACATAATCATAGTACTAGGGTCTTGTTACATAACCCCTTAAAACATTCTCATAAGACCTTAGTGTACGGTGCACGATGGTGAAAAACTCTTGGGGTGGCTCGGATAACATCGTTCTTGTGGTAATCTCTATCAACTTCCACTTCTCCCGTAGGCAGTTCAGCTCAAGCTTAACATATTCAAGATTGTCTTGGGCTTGGTCAACAGCGAATCCCAAAGACACCACCTCCTTTACGAGCTCGGATAAATGGGCTTCATACGGGTCAAGTCTACAGGATGAGGCCATCACTTCCTTTGTATGAGTAAATTCATTTTGTTAAAGCCCTATATTTATACTAATCTTGTGATCACTGTTAAATGGATATATTATCAACGGTCACCATTCATAACGGTATTTTAAAATCCAAAAACAAAAAACAAAATAAGTTTATATGTTGTATAAACATTTCACATATTAAGACATTTAATTAGATCAAGACGTATTTTCATTAACAAATGTTTGGGTCATTAAAATCTTCCATCCTTAAGAAATTTAGCCCTAACAATTTCCTATTCCTGCACTAAAAAAGTTGAGGGTAACTCTTCTCCATCTCTTCCTCTAATTCCCATGTCGCTTCTTCAAACTTGTTGTTTCGCCACAACACCTTGACAATGGGCATTGTCTTATTTCATATAACTTTTTCTCTATGATCTAAGTTCATTACTGGTTGGTACTCATAAGAAAGATCATCCTCTAGCGGTATCAAAACTAAAGAGAGTACATGTGATGGGTCTAGTATGTACTTTATTAAGATAGTTACATGGAAGACATCATGTACTTTGGACATGGTAGGTAGAAGTGCTAGTCGATAGGCCACAGCCCCGACACGATGAATAATATCGAAGGGGTTAGTTTACCTTGGACTTTACCTTTCCTTAAAAACCTCATGACCTTCTTCCATTGTGATATGCATAGAAATACCATGTCTCCAACTATAAACTCAAGGTATCATCGACGGTTATATTGATAACTCTTCTGTCGACTCAAGGATGCCTTGATAAGCTTCTGAACAGTTTTCACTTTCTCCCCTATTTCATCGACTATTTCTAGTCCTAGAAGCTTACGCTCACCGACTAATCCCAACATGTCAGTGTCCTACACCTCTTCCCATACAGGGCTTCATATGGTGTCATTAAGATGGTCAAGTGGAAACTATTGTTATAAGAGAACTCCACCAGCGGAAGATGTTGATCCCATACTCCTTTGAAGTCCATTGAGCATGCTCTAAACATGTTCTCATGTATTTGAATAGTCCGCTCGAATTGGACCTCAGTTTGAGGATGATAAGTCGTACTAAAGTTCATCTCAGTATCTAGATCATGTTGAAGACACTTCCAAAACATATATGTGAATCTTGGATCTCTATCGGACACAATAGATAGTGGTACTCCATGAAACCTTACCACTTCCATGATATGTATCCATGCTAGTGGATTCAATGGGAAATCCTCCCAAGTTGAAATGAAGTTTGCTGAGATTGTAAGATGATCCAAAAAAACCCAGATTGCATTGTTGCCTTTTATATCTTCGGAAGTCCGATGAAAATTTCCATGGTGATGTTCTCCCATTTCCATGCTGGTATGGGTATTGGTTACATCACCCCCTTTGACTTATTCCCCTCTACCATCACTTGTTGACACACCATGCACTTTGATGTATACTCAGTGATCACATTCTTCATATTATCCCAGCAATAATGCTCTCGGAGATCTCGATACATCTTTGTGTTTCCAGGGTGAATAGATAAATTTGAACTATGTGGATGATCCAAAAGTTCCTTCATAAGCTCCAAAATTGATAGAACAGATAGGATTTTCCCAAATCTAAAAATTCCTTCTTCGTTAACAATGATCTCTGAGGATTTCCCTTTTTTGATAGATTCCTCTTTCTTCTAAATTACCACATCATCCTTTTGAGCATCCTTTAACCTTTCCAAAAGTGGCGATTGAGAAATTATTTTTGAATGGATTGATGAGGTTCCCTTATTTTTGTTTTCCATGTCCATGTTCATCAAATATAAGAAGAATTGATCCTTTTAAATTATCATCAATGATAGAATCGCTGGGTCCTTTCTACTTAGAGCATCTTACACCTTGTTCGCTTTCCGAGGGTGGTAGTGGATTGAGAAGTCATAGTCAGTGATCAGCTCTAACAATATTCCTTGGAACATATTCAACTCATTATCTGTGAATATATAATTGGGGAGTTTGTGGTCCGTATATTTTTCACACATATCCCTAAATAGATAATGCAGAAAAAAAATTCAAAGTAAAGATTACTACAGCCAACTCAAGGTCATGTGTTAGATAGTTCTGCTCATGAACATTAAAATGCCTGGAATCATAGGCAATGACTTTTTAATTTTTCATCAACACACATCTTAGGCCCTTCTTCAAAGCATCAGTAAATACCACAAAAAGTTCTCCACTAGTGGGTAATGTGGCGCAGGTGTAGTGATAAGCCCTTTTTCAACTCCATGAAGCTTTCCTCGCATTCAGCACTCCAAGAAATCTTCAATCCCTTCCGATTTAGCTTTGTAAAGAGGGTTTGACAATCGTGAGAAATTTTTCACAAATTGTCAATAATATCTAGATAACCCCAAGAATCTATGGATATTTGTTACTGATGTTATCCTCGGCCATCCCTATATTGAAGCTGTCTTGGTGGCATCCACATATATCCCATTACTTGTGATGATATGGCCCAAGAATGAGACCTCCATCAACCAGAACTAACACTTGTACCATTCTTAGAGATTCTCCTTTATTGACGTCTCTAGTACAGTTCTTAGATTCTACTCAATATCCTCCTTGGTTTTGGTGTATATTAGAATATCATCTATAAATTATACCACAAATTTGATGAGGTAATCTCTAAAGACTCTATTAAAATAGTGCATGAAGATTGTTGGAGTATTACTGAGTCCGAAAGGTAATAATATGAATTCATAGTTCCCGTACCTTGTACGAAAAGCAGTCGTGGGGATATCTTCCTTCTTCACACTTACTTGATAATATCCCAACCACAAAACTACCATGGATAAGCATGGTTCTCCATGTAGTTGATCAAACAAGTCATCAATTCATGGAAGATGATACATGTTCTTTATCATGATTTTGTTAAGTTCACGATAATCGATGCAAAGACGCATTGACCCGTCCTTCTTATTGAAGAAGAGGACTGGTGCACCCCATGGTGAAGCACTAGGGTGTATTAAACCCTTATCCAGATTATCCAATAGTTGATTCTTCAGCTCCTTATACTGTACAACAGCCATTCTATATGCATTCTTGGATATTGGAAATGCCCCAGGTATAAGATCAATTGTGAATTCAACATCTCTTCGAGGAGGAAGACCATGCAATTCCTTGGGATACAATTCAACAAATTCTCTCACAATAGTCATGTCTTAAAAGATGGTTGCATCCTTGGACTCAATCATCTGAGCCAGATACGCATGCCCATAGGGTAGTAATATCCACACTTGAGATTATGGAGCTAACGAAGATTCATCCTCCTCCTTGCACTTGTACAGAATCGGGGGTCGATTCTCCACATGGAGAGTGATTTCCCTCTCATTGAAATTTATGATTTCTTTATATAAGGAAATCCATTCCATGCCAATAATTTCATCAAATTTTACCAGAGGGAGTCTGGCGAGGTTCTCTGGAATGTTCAATACACCGAATATGATAGGGGAGGAGTTATATTCATGGGATGAAATTATTTCCCCATTTTCCATACTCCCGACATCATTACATCCATGATATATGGTGGTGTTGGGATTATTCTACTAAACATTCATGATATAAAAGAATGCGTAGAACCTAAATCAAAAAGTATGTTCTCTATTATTGAATGAATAACTAGTGTAGTTGTCACCACATCGTTGTTGGGGTTCACTTTGGAATTATTGATGTAAAAAAGCTCGCCCTTGCTGCCATTGAGGTTGCTTGTTGCCTCTAAAACCCCTTAGCTTAGGGAAATAATTTTCATGATTACCTCTTTCATTGAAGTTGTAGAAATGAACAATGTGTTGAGGATCAATCAGAGTATTCCTCTACTCTGTTGTAGCCATGGGTTTTTCTTGCCGACAGTTAATAGCCACTTTCCCTTCTCTTCCACACCTAAATCATTTCCTCATCCCCTTTAGTCAATTTCTGGGGGTGCTTTTTTCCACACCTTTGGAAAGTGGGGTGCTGGATATTCTTAGCACCGTTGAATTTATCCATCGGACCGCCAGTATTTAAGTCCACCATACTATTCGTATCCCCATGATATCCCTAAGATTCTCCGATCTCCATTTCAACCTTGTGGGAACATCATACAATTTCCTCATAGCTGTCGAAGTCAATGATTGCTAGCACTTTCCGAAGGTTGGGTTTCATCCCACCAAAGAAGCAGTCAACCATGCATTAGAGGGTAACGACAATTCCAGAGGCATATCGTGAAAGCCTTGTGAATTTTTCCTTGAATGCTCTAAAAGATTCGTCGTCTTTCTTCTTGAGGGCATGGAAGTCCCTTTCCATATTAAGTTTGAGGGTGCACAAAATATATTTATCAAAAAACATATTATGGAAATCCTTCAATTCCAATGCCTCAATCTCCTCCTCAGGATTCGTATTTTTTAACAATTCCCACCATTGATCAGCTTCATCCTCTATACAATAAGTAGCTAGTAGAACCTTCTCTTGTTCGTAAAATTTAAGGATAGAGAGGATCTTTTAAAGGGAGTTGATCCATTGTTCAGCGATTGAGGGGTCATATGATCTGGTAAAAGTAGGTGGTCGTTGTCTTATAAATCTCTTGATAGAAACTTGTTATTTCATAGGGGTTTTAATGTTCCTCTTTACCCATGTTTCTTT
Organism: Viscum album; assembly: GCA_963277665.1. Lineage (NCBI taxonomy): Eukaryota > Viridiplantae > Streptophyta > Magnoliopsida > Santalales > Viscaceae > Viscum > Viscum album. Next base: position 9,967,728 of record CAUJRU010000001.1, read on the forward strand.
TAAAATATTGAGTTAACTGGGAGAGAATTGTGCAAAGTTCGTGATTTCCTCTCCCATTGGATTGGGCATCTCATTAGATCAATCATCGTATTGGTCTTCACATCAGTTGTTAGCCTGAGTCCACCTATTACCGGCCATTGGCCAGAAAAAAGGAATATTAGGGGTAACACATAAAGGGTGATCCAAAAACAAAAAAGGATGAATTATAAATTACTTTTATTTCCATTACTTATGAATCTACAGGCTTCAATCTATGTTTTCCATGATCTACTTTCTAACATATATTCTTAGGGGCAGTTTTTTATTCCCATTATAATGGTTCATAATAAGATTATAAATTTACCAAAGAATATCCCACAGGATTTTCCTAACCAAGAGTGTAGCAAGTCTCGTTGTCATGCACCAGTTCCTGTTCGAATCTATCTCAAAGCGTTGTTTTCAGGTTTTACCCATAGGATACATCTGTGTCAGAGCCACATCTACCGGCTCTTATCCGGACAAGGATGTATTTTCTTGATAAACCACTTACTCAATACTCACCAAAACTTAGGGATTTTTTATTATACTTATTCTTGTCTATAAGGCTTTACTATGTATTTCTAATCTTAATCCCCAAAATAACTAAACCTATCCTCTGATACCAACTATAACAACCACACTATTTATTACACACTTAAACATGATTTATTACATAAAAATCACTTGAAATAATATATAAGATCAAGAGTATCTTTGGAGCTTAGGATCATTACATAACAACATAGAACATTAAACACACAACATCATTATTGAAAACATCCTTTACATGACCACTACATTCCCATGTACATAACATTGCATAGGATAACCTGAGGACATGCATAAGAAAAGGGTGAGCTATAAAGACCAGTAAGGGAATAAACATGTAATAAATGAGGAAAACAATACATGTTAGAAAATATGAATATCAATAGAGAACAAGAGAAAAATAAACATAAAGGCATGAAAAATCATGATAATCATAACAGGAAAATGTGGCAACAACACTTAACATGGAATTAGTATGAGCCAAGGATAATTGCACATGGAGCATGAGTAAACCCTAATTGCACATAATGCACAAGTAAATCCTTTTTGAACTCGAATTAGAAATATTAAACTCCCATTTCACACGACGTATCATGATATTATACTTTACCCAATGCATTGGAGCGCTATCAGGGCGCACCCTTCTTTAACATTTCATTGCATGCATAAGTGTACCACATGGATCATAAAACATGGATTTATTAAACATAATCATTTATTACATGATTAGGGAATGTGTAATTAATTCATGAAACTCTATAATAAATATGAAATTGTGCATAACATTTAATACACTTGATAGAGAAATGGGCATGGAATTCACTACACATTGACTTTGGCTTGGAAAAAACACGGTGCAATTTCGGCAGCATAACAGCGTGACATAAGAATTCATAAAATGGTTGTTGATAGATAAAGGGGTGTCTCATAATATATACATGAAATGGATAGTAAGGGGGTAATATAGATAAATGTCCCAAAAATTGTAATGGGATTTAGATTCATAATACAAAAGAACTTCTTGAATGTAAACAAGAAGAGAGAAATTCCTTTATGGAATTTCAGCATAGTTACGGGTGTACATGGGAGGGATTTAATGAGAGAGAAATGGGTCTCCCATAATTAAAACATAAATATGGAAGTATTGGGGAGGATAAAAACCATACCCCAACATTTATAATTAAAATTAAAAGGGTATAACAACTTAATGAATATTGGATAAAAATGAGAAAGGAAGAAAACCTTTACTGGGAAGTGTGATCCCAAAGGCTTGGGAGAGGCCCGAGAGAAGATTCTTGGGATATTGGGGTGCCTTGGGAGGATTATAAAGAGATAAGGGAAATGTTTGGACGAACTCAAAAGGCTTTGAGTGAATAGGAAGTGGGAGCATGGGTGGGTTTATATAGGAAAGGAGAGGGAATTGTTTATTATTTACGTTTGGGACATATCATATTAAACTAATCAAAACAACTAACCAGCCCATGGTTTTTTCACATGGTTTTTTGCCAACCGGTATTTGAAAAAATAATTATATAATCCAAATGGCCGAATGTCTTGAAATAAAATGGTTTCTTATGTGGAGTTGAGTCACACTCTCAAGGAAAATAATTTAAAAAGAAATTTTTTTTATAAGTATGGAAGGGTCCACTAAAGCATTGTAAAACAAATAGAACAAACCCAAAGTCACATTAATTTAATATTAAAACCTATATTGGCTGGTCATAAAGTTTATAGTATTTTATTACATCACTATTTTGTCATTATTATGTCATAAAACACATTATACATTTAAACAGTATTTAATTTTTACCCAAAAATTTGACTGTCTTAGAAAATTACAAAAAATTCACCATTGGATAATTTTGAAAGATTGATTCCATAAATAATATTAATTTTTTCTAAATAATTTTATAAATATGTTAATTTTCACTTTTAAAATAAAAACCGACATTCATCAAAAATTCCTGGGTTTTTGGCAAAAATGACATTCAAACCTTAATAAAAATTACAATTGCATTCACAAAATTATACATTAATTTAAATTTAATAAAAATTAATATAATCATATTAATAATATTTTATTTAAATATTATGCAATTCCAAAATCCATTAATTCATAAAATTAGATTTTATAGTTGAATACTAACTAAAAATACTATTTGTTCTTTAAAAACTATTTACAAAGTAACAATAATAAAATGAAAGTATATTCATTGTTATATTAAAAAATAAGGTACATAATCATAGTACTAGGGTCTTGATACATCACCCCTTAAAATAATTGCATAAGACCTTAGGGTATGGTGAAGAATGGTGACACACTCTTGGGATGGCTCAGATAACATCGATCGAGTGGTAATCCCTATCAACTTCCACTTCTCCCATAGACAGTTCCGCTTGAGCTTAACGTATTCAAGCATGGCTTGGTCTTGGTGAAAAGAGAAGCCCAAATACACAAACTCCATTATGAGATCTAATAAATGGGATTCATACGGGGCAGGTCTACTGAATGATGTCATCTCTTCCTTTGTCTAAGTAAATTGGATTTGTTATAGCACTATATTTATAATAATCATGTGATCACTATTCAACTACTATATTAGCAACGGTCACATTTCATAATGGTATTTTAAAATCCTAAAAACATAAAACCAAAGAAGTTCATATGTTGTATAACCATTTAACATATTAATACATTTAATTAGATCAATTAGTATTTTCATTAACAAATATTTGGGTCGTTACATGTGTGAACATTCATAGGCCACCAGGTTTGGTTCGGTGCTTCAATTCTGGATTGACAAGCTATTCCATAATCCTTAGATTTCCACCTTCACCCTAATGTGTTCCAAGCCTTATCCTCATCACTCCGGGAGTCATACCACATCTAAAACTACCCGTAAAAACACGTTGCGAAAATGATGGTCTGCTGATGAAGAACGCAAGTACAAGGTAGGGAGATAAGAAGAAAAACCCCCATAGAATGGATGTTGGCATTGTTCATGTGGGATTTGACCCGTTCTTTTAAAAAAAATTACAAAGTTGAATGATCATCAAATCTATTCACTTTAATCATGTAGTTTATCCATCCCGCAATAATGATTGAACCATGGATCATCATGTGCATCGATTGGTCAGTGTTCATCGTTGGAATCAAGAATAGGGAAAGAAAAATATCAAGAAGAAATAAACCCCCTAACATGATGTTTTGAATGATCTTTGGTAAATAACAATGGTGTTCCTCCATCATTCTCTGGTCCCCCATCTGTGATCTACGTTCATTCGACATTTATCATCATTTTTCATTCACAAACGGGAGGGAACCATCAATGCCTTTCTCCATAGTTTCTATGTAATTTTAAGGTTATACAATAACCATGGATTACTTTTTAATATTGGAGAAAATAAAACACATAATCCCATTGTGATGTTGTAGTGTCACCATGCTGTTTAATTTAATAAATGAAATGTGATGATACATCATTTCATAGATGATTCACTACGAAAAGTTTAAAAATATATAAAATAATATTCTTTAGGATAATTTTATCCTTCATTAAATCATCCAAAAACATAACTTTCACATTCCACATCCACCGATCAATGTTAGGCCATTCCTAATGAAAACACTACATTATGAACTTAATAGTGTTCTCAGATTTCCTATCTAAGTCAATGTTCATCAGTTAATAATATTTTAAAATAAACTAATTTAATTTAATAATTTAATTTATGGTCACATCATTTTAGGGTTTACTCACTAGATACCCACATAGATTGCTGTTAAGTTGCAGCTAGGGTGAACTCGTCATCCAGAACAAAACGGTTCCATTGGATTTCTGAAAAATGAACTCATTTAATATTGATTACACTTTTTTATGAAACTCACTAACTCTTTCGATTAAAAACATAAATATTTTCATCGAACTATTATGGGATCATTGGTATATAGAATCACACGCTGTCTCAGTGCTTGGCATCGTAATTTTCCCAGAAGTTTACTAAAAATAAAATTGCAAAAATATGAATCTTTATATATTTATCTCTATTCGTCCTTTACCCTTGGAAATCGTGAATTATTTTTTGTTTTCCTAAGAATGTGACATAGAATATTGGATAAGAAAATAGATTTTACTCCTTGTAATGTTAGACCATTTGAGATACTTGAAATAACTAGTGATCTTGTCTTCCATTTGGATTTTCCACTTTGGTTCACTATATATCATAATTATTACCTTGTATATAAACTAATGAAGTACCATCAAAATTATATCCATGTGATCAGATGGGATCATGTTGATCAATAACCAAATAATACATTCTATCATTCACTGATTCATATCTTATATGGAAAATATAAATTCTTGTAATGAAAAACTATTCTATTTGTATGAGTATTTTGGTAACATTGAAACATTCATGAAGAGACTTGGGAATGTGAGAAAGAAATTTTGGAGAAATGGAACATGTTTTTTAAAATATATGGTAATCTCTATAATTTTTGGGATGAAAATCATAATGGTGTGGAAAATGTAACAAACCCTATTTTTAGGACTTTTCAATTTTATTATGTATTTTTATTAGGACAAATCAATTTCAGGAACACATAGTGTGAAATTGTTCAATGATTTTTGGCTAGGATAAAATGGCATAGACATGGTCTAGAGATGTTTGGGTGGTCAGAAATGGGTTGAGATAGGTCTGTGGGACATTTATAGATTCTTGATTTATAGATGTCCAACAAGCCATTTGTTGGTCAAACGAGTAGCAGGTGGAGGCCACCGTCTCATCGGTGGAATCATTCATGGCCATGTAAGTCCCACCACATTATATTGTATTTTTTTAATCTAAAAAACTTACTCGGTTTTTCTCTTTCTCCATATATCTCTCTATATCTAGCGACCTAGTATCCCTCACTTGGAGATTTGGAGTTCTCTTATCCCCTTAAAAATAGTTTTTCCAATTCTCATATAGCAAACAAATCTTTTGGTCTTCAACATGTGAGTTCTTATTTACTATATATCTATTTCATTCTATTATTAATGATAATAACCAACTGTATTCATGATGAATTCATCGAATATAAAGGTCTAGATATGGGCTAATGAGGGTTTATTGACAGTTAAGGGAATCAGTGCCCTGATTCGAGGTTTTTTTATTTTCACAACCTCTGGACCATGATCATTATCTACATCGGTTCATCTTAGGAATGTCTGAACGTTACATATAATTATAGATTTCTTTCATTACTCCGTAATCATAGGATTATAAACCATGTTGATTTAAATATTTTTCTAGTATTCAATGGTTATTTTGGACTCTGATGATGACCCTTGCATCTGATTCATAATTGTACCCATGGTTGGAAGACCTTGACCAGATCTCATATTATTTATTGGTTCTTGGTATGATTTTTGACATGATTGTGTAGAAATGGTATACCTATTTTGATTATGGATCATATGATTATTGACCAATGATTTCTTTTCTTTCATGTGGATTATGATATTAGGATACTTTTTTGATTTGATGTGTTCCTTTATATACCATTTTTATCCTCTATTTTATGTTATTGTCTTTTTTTATTTTTTTATTGAGTATTAAATTAAATACCAGTTTTTAATGACACCCACCTCCAACCAAAACTAAAAACTCTCTTGGGATAGTCATTAATAGAATGGGTGACCACTGAGTCTTGAATCCAATAGGCCCTGGGTTGATGACAAGCAATGAGGGTAAAAACACTCTAATGGCAGTCATTACCCTCAATATATGAAAGGATAGAGAGTGGTGATACAAATCACCAAATAAATCAATCATATAATATATAAGAAACATAACCATCTCTCAAATTTATTTCAAGAAATATAAATAAAATCTATAGAGTGAATAAAAAATTATTAGTAAGGTAGTGACACATCAACAAATTCAATCTCTATGCTTGTAATGAACAGATCAGACACTATAACTCTTTTAGAAATATAAAAATTAGTTTATATAAATATATAGTGAGCATAACATATGCACATAGAAATACTATACAAAAGTTATCTCATGATAATGAAAAAAATAAAACACTAATTCTCCAGAAAACCAAAAGTAGAACTAACAAGCACCTTGACAGATCATATATTTATTGCATCCACTCCAAGGATCACTCATCAAATAAATCATGAAGCAATTAATAAAATATCAAGAAAACTTCAATTAAGGGTCCCCATATGGACATCCCCACTATGTTACCAATCTCACACCCCAACAGAAAACATCATATTCTCTTATACCTTCATTGTTATCACATCATCATATATCAATAAATCAATGATGTGTTTCAGACCACAACATTACATACCCCCACATCTAATAGGGTTTAGTTTCCCATACTCGTATTAATGTCATCATGAACATCTCTCGTTGCACTACATTATTATCACATATCCATTTGTAACATCAATAATAGTGGTTTAGGTAATCATTAAAATGGAGGGTATTTACCTTATTCCCTCCTACCATGAATGAACACCCACACTACATATTGAATCCACTCATGAACATGTATTCCATCCAACTATTTCATCATCAAGGTTTATTCTATGCCACCAACAGTTCCATTTCACAATTCTACTTCTAAATTAAGAGTGGGAACGATGGGGTTATTATTTGTTCATTCCTCACCATTAGGATGTTGGAGAAAACACACCTGAATCATATGTGTGTTGGTACATGGTATGAGATGTAGGTTGGGTACATATAAAAGTAATATGAAAATACAATCATATATATATATATCCAAAAAACAAAAAATCTTGACATAATGGTTTCAAATCAATATTTTATCACCTCCGCCTTAACATCAACAATATACTAATGGTCTATATGTTTCCACAAACAATATATAACCCATCTGAAAAATAACCATACACAACCCACAATTTCATTTAATTTAATTACAGTTTTACCCACTTTCAATATTATTACATTCATAACTAATATTCATTAATTAATCCATTTATCATTATATTTGATGAAAAAAAGTAAATCCAATACCCATATTTTAATTTAATTTAAGCTATGTACATTTTTGAATTTTCACATCATTAACTCATTGCACATATATGAATTCCCAACCAACATTATTATTTTTTCACCATTAATAATTTTATTCGTATACAACAAGGATACTTCAACAAGGAATCACACATCAACCACATATGTACCCCCACACGTCCATATCTCATGACACATCCTACATATGAATTGGTCACTGCCACTATCATACAAACCCCACACATGACGCCCAAACATAATCCCGACAATAAAAATTCAAGACGAACACAACCACATATTTCAAAACAACGGAATTTACAATAGTTTTTTTATTGGGGTATTACATATTAAATTAATTTCAGTTGCATGGGTATTTTCATATATTCATGTATTTACACAAGCATTCAATTCCTCACTAAATATGTGTATTAGGTCTTTTTTGATTGGTGGATTATAAAATAAATCATTATGAGTTAATCAAACCAATAATGAGTTTAATTAATTGAAAATAGTCACACTATTCTCACAGCAACATGTTATATGTTTTCAGAGAAAACAAATCACCATAGATATGAAGAGAGAGGAACACATTAGATTTCACCCCATCAGTTTTTATTTTATTTTATCTGGTTACCTATTATATTTATTTAATTTATACAATTTATCCATTGGAAAAAAATCATGCTAATTATACAAATGTGTAAAATAAGATAGAATAATGTATCCCTACCAATAAGGGAATTTCCAAACATCCATCAGTATAAATAGTGAAAATAGAAGTTAATGTTGCTACCTAGAATCACATGTAGGAAGAATCTAGGTTAACCAAAACAACTATAAATGATAATGAAAGAGGATTTTCTTTTTTTTTCATACTTAAATAACATTAGAAAATTATCTAATAGAGAAAAATCCATAATTTTAAGAGGTGATATGCATATCCCAGAATAACTCTGATGATTAATGTGGTCCACTTTTTGTTTTAATTTTTTTTTAATTCTGTATCATTTAAAACATGTGGAATGGACCATTTATAAATATTGTGTTCAAGGAATAAATATTCAATATTTAATTCTCAAAATAGTGATTTTAGAAACATTTATTTGATTATTAGACCCCCTTTATGTTAAAATTATTTTTCGTATCATTGTATAAATGTATATGTTATTTAATAAAAGACATGAATATTTTTTACATACCATTATTGGTTCAATAGATAGAATAATTGATTGTCCATGAGAATAATCCATCAACCATGTGAATAAATCCATTCATTCGGAGAATAAACCATCAATATTGATAAGAAAATTAAACAATTTTTATGATAAACCATCGACCATGAGAAAAAATAGATTGACCATAAGAAAAACCCATTGAACATTAGAACAAACCAATAGAATATGTGAACAAATCAAAAACCATGAGAAAAAAAGATTTTCCATGATAGAAAACTACAGTTGTGAGGGAAAAAAGACTCAATTGTGAGAGTAAATCATCAACCATATGAAAACAATGGATTGACTATGAGAAAAAACCACCCATCATGAGAGAAAATCGATTTTACTTGAGAAAAAACCAATAAACCAATTTGTAATACATGGAAACATTAGAGGAAAGAGACCTGAACACCCCCATGAAACTACCATGGCTTGGTAAATAATTTATGTTTGGATTTAGGAACTAGGGGCACTGCATCATATTCCTATAAAATAATTCACGCCCTCGTGAATCAAAATAGAACCTAGAACAAATGGAATAAATGATTCCCATACATTCACCTATGAGATACCTCTCAATGTCTCACTATAATAAGAAAATAACCACACATGGGAGGAAAAAATACATACAATGTCGACATCATAATCCATTTTAGACATTTATTCTTATTTAAATTTGAAGGTAAAAACCATTATCTCAAAAAAAAATGGATACAATAAAAGAATTTAAATTACTCGGTGTATTGAGAATTCATTTGTAACTCATGCTCCCACCCCAAGACACATGGAATATGTCACGAACTCCAAAAAACCATGGTGGGAGAAACAACCGGTAATCCACATTTCCAATATGATCAATCACCTCAAATGGCCCAAAAAACATCAAAGAAATATTAATCTCTTGCCCAAAAATTAGATATCCCTAATAAGGTTAAAAAAACTCAATAACACATACTATCTAACCTAAAAATATAGGGGGATAATCCTACGATATTCATAGGCCTTCTAGAAATACTATGCTACCTTCATCCATTTTAAAAACACCGAGATCATCTCTATCATGCTATGCACCACTTCAGGACTTAGGAATACCAATTCTGAAGCCTTAGTTCAGTATAATGAAGTATAAAATGACCTCTCATACAACCCCTCAAACAAAAACTGACAAATGGACACGTGATAATTGTTATTGTTTGAAAAATCTACTAATTTTAGAAGGTTCATCCATCATACCCCAATATCCATGACTCAGGAAATAACAAGACCTCTAGTTTTTTATGGTGTTCTTTTTCCCATCCATTTGCGGACAGAGAGATCTGTTACAAAATAACTATGAGGTAAAATTATGTTGTCATCATCTCAATACTTATTAGGTTAAAAACCCTTCATTTTTTATTAAATGGTCTCTGGTACCCTATGGGGCATCACAACATCATCCATATACAACCATCCAGATATTAGGCATCCCAAAATTTACATACATAAATATTACATCTTATGAGATGAATATTCATTACACATCATTATAATCCAAACCAAACCCATTATGGTTTAGTGTTCTTGGAATCATGGATATATAAAAAATGTGTACACAAATGACCAAAATCATCTCACACATAGTCCATTAGATATAGAACCCTTCATATATAGATCACACATAAGTGCTTTCTTTATACCATTTGGAAAAGGAATCATAATAAAGGGTGAACTCATTTTCTCAGTATATTTAGACAAGTATGATTCCAATAAATAAACATTTATGATCATATCATGGGAATTTGTTTATGAAAAAATGAGATTATAATTTTAAACATCAAACCTATAAATTCATAGATCATAATCATGTGTCATGGAATAAATATAAGTATTTTTTAATACATAAATAATTAAAGAATCAAAGAATATGGGCCATCAGACCATAAAATTGGGGTAATAATATTTTATTAAAGAGATGCATAAAGTGTGTAATAACCATAATCATAAAATTATTATCTAAATTATACACAACTATACATTCATAACATGTTAGGATTGTTCAGACCACCATTGTACCTACTTCATGCTTGGAATAACCTCCCATGTAGCCTCTTTTTGGTTTGGGATAACCTCTCATGTACAAATATTTTCTATTGGGATAACCTCCCCCAAACCCACTAGTCTCATAAAACCTTAATATTTACCCAATTTAGTCGAGGTTTATAATGGACCCACATGTCACATACTCATAATCCATTCATTTTTATAGCACAAGATCATGAATACATTTATCATTTCATCATAGATTTTCCCATGGAAATGAAAGTTTCTTTCATCAATATTTCAACATCATAATTATAAAACATAAAAATAATTGATAATGATGGGGTAATAGGATCATATCACCATTATATCATAAAAAAGATTATATTATCTTATAAAAATTGAAAAATTTTGTTTAATGAATAATGAATCATTTATTTTAAAAAATAACATTTCTTACTTGAAATCACAAATTTAAAATATAATAAATTAAAAAATATACTAAGGAAAATATTTATTTGAAAATAGTCATGGAAACATGTACTTAATTCCTCAAAAAATGTTCAGTCAATTAGTTTAGGAATGTAATTCATTCAATATACGATAAAACAAAAATTATCGTTAGACCTTTGGTAAAAAAACCTCATTCAAAAAATAATAAGAAAATTCATTTTCACCATATTATAGAAAGTCACATATGGGTAAGAATTTATTTAATAAATCATTATATAGTATTGAAAACATTATTGAAAACATTTGAAAGAAAATATAGATATGGAATATGAAAATTGTTAGCTAAGTAGAAAATATATGTGGTTTTCCATAAAAAAATCCACATAAATTTAAGTACCAAAGATATGAAAATGAAACTATTACTTTTAAATTATATTATAAAACGTATAAAAATATGTATTTTTAAGTTATATGTACCATATAATGTCCCTCAAGGAAATTTATAATAGGTAATCTTGAAAATAAATAAGATTGTAACATGAACCCTTACTGATGTGGTATCTTCAGAATCTTAACTCCCTTGAAAAACAATAAAATCAAGGGAAACGTGAAATACCATAAATGAAAAGATATTCATGAAATAAAAAATAAAATGGGTAGTATATACACCTCATTAAAGAATATAAGTGTAAAATATAACATATTCCCCAAAAAAAGACAATTTGAGATGATAAACCATTACCTCAGGTCCATCTTTCTTTGTTGGATATCAAGCTCCATGTGTAAAAAAATTAAATTTATTAAAATTAGTTACCATAAACATAGTGGAACCTATAATAGAATAAATAGTCCATATATAACTTTTCGACACTCATTTATCAATAATTCTATGTTGAAATCCTTGTTTTGTGTGATAATTATTCTCTTTTTCACGTTGTTTTTTTATAGTTATAGTCCTTTAAAATTGATCATCGTGACATAATGTATTTATTTTTATTCATTTTACATGATTAATATTTAATCATTATATACTATTTTTAACCATTTATATAATATATATATTAAAAATGAATTAGATCACTTCATGGATATTGTACATTGTACGTATGCATGAGTGATCTTTCCACTTTTTATGGATTGAATGAAAAAACATTAAATAAAAACTAACCATAATATAATCATTTTTATATCATAAATATCATATATATAAATTAATTCTATCCTTATTTCCACCCATGTAAAGGTAAAATGAAACATAGATCACATCACTTTATGGAGGTGGTAGTCCACACGTATGCATAATCAACATTATCATTTACAACAGATGAGATGATAAGAATCTAGATAGAATATTATTATTAAATAAGACTAATTATACCATAAATATCTTTTATATATACTTAATAAATAATAAAAAACCTTTGATGATGTTGAAGTAAAATGAATCAAATATTTTTGTAGAGGTGGTAGTCAACACGTACCCTCCAGGGATGCATGGATTTCCGTTTTAGTGGAATGGTGAAGGGAAATCACTGGCACCTAATCATAATAATATGATAATATATTCATGAAACATTATTTATAATTTTATAATGGATAAAGTAGGATATAAAATGTGATATAATAAATAAAATTGAAAATCTCTTTTATGATTAATACTTATTCTTTGAGAATCCTAATTTGACTCACATCTTAGATCGTGTGTATGACATGCAACACCAAGACTAGAAAGGAATATAAAACCCCAAAACATTAAATTTTTTAAGATGAATTCACTATTTAAAATAGAATATGTTACAAAAAACACTAATATTAACATGAATTAAACTCAAAATAATGTTTATATTTATCTATTGGAAACACTATTTTTAGCTTTTATTACCCCTAATAATGACATTTTTGATGGATTATGTTGCATGCATGGCCATGTTTTACCGAACAAAATTATATTATAAAAATATTATTATTTAATATAATATGGTATAAACTAATCCTTATGTTGGTGGTTATAATTTATATTAAATAAATTAATAAAATATATGGTTTAATTAATTCTATTATAATTAATTATAAATGAATATATAAACCAAATTAATATAAAGTAAATGTTTTTATAAAAAACTAATTTTTACAAACACAAAGGCATTTTGTCTTAATAAATTAATTTAAAAAATAGAAGGAAGTGAATCTAAATTAAATTTATATATTATATATTCAAAAAAAAATTAAAAAATTAAAAAAATATACTTGATTGGAATAATATAGTCACAAATCCAATTTTACACATAAAAAGTTATATTTCTCTAAAGGCAGTTTTGTCGCCTTTTAATGGAGCACAAGTTTTAAAGCTAAATTTTGAAAAATTCATATATTAAATATGAAAAATTAAATATAATTCTTTAATTATTAACATAAAAAAATTTAGGTTGATTTTTTGATATTTTTCTGAGAAGTTTCATTTTTTGATGAATAATGAAAAATACAGAATTTTAATAGAAACTGAGTTTTCTTCTAAATAATTAATAGTGGTAAATTATATTTATAATTATATTTAAGGTATGATGAAAAAAAAATTACATCTATTTATACAATTTATTTCATTGAAACATTTTATATATTGAATTTAGGTCTATAAACTTAGTAAACTTGTGAACATTATCACTTTAAAAACATGTTTTCTCATCCCGTCTACAAGGATTAATTTTAAATTAATTGCTTCCAATTCTATGACATTAATTTTTTAAATATAGATTAAATAATTCTATTAACAATAATTTATCATTTATGTTATGGAAATTTTTTTTACCAAAAATATTAATGAAATAAATTAAAATTAATTACCTCGTTTAAGGTGAAAATTAGTTTACTTAGTGGTGAAACATTAAAAATAACGGTCCAAATGACCTAGAAACTTGTCCAAAAACCATTTTATGGTAATATTTAGTCTATTTAATCTATTTTCTTTAATATGTTTTATTATTGGGGGAATATTATGTAAGGGAAACCTCCCAATAGGGGTTACCTTTTTATATTTATAAAAATTTCACTACTCTTACACTATAAAAGGGCCCTTATTCCCCAAAGTTAGTCACACCACTAAAGCCATTTTCCCCATACAAAATTGGACCAAATAATATCCCAAAATCACATTACTCATAATATAGGTCTCACACTGGTATAAAATCTTCCCTATTAAATCCATTGGTATAAACGAAAAGGAGTTACCTGAAGAAGATGTAATGTTCTCCAATGAGCAATATTTATCATTTATTTCTCCAAAACATTGATTATTATTATATTATGATTATATAATAAACCTATTTATCTTAAATATAATGATATTATTTTATTAAAAGTGTAAAATCTAAAAATTCACACACTTCTATAAAATGAGATACCCAATCATCGTTCGTGGGATCGGCATACTACCACCTCGTGAACTGATGTCATTCATTTATTCCATTAAAACATTTCATGGTTGGGAATAATGATGGATTTATAGTGTATATATATATTAAATATATGATATTTATAATTTATTTATTCTTCTTGAAAAAATCGATACCACTTATCCTCATGCCTTCCATTTTGTGGGAATACAATAGCATCATTTCTGGATGTGTGGACTACCACCTCCTCAAAGAGACGTGATTCATTCACCTTATAAATGGAATATATTAAAGATTATTTCAGTAATAATATGTAAAATATATGAAATAAATTTTATATATGTAATTTAATATACATATATTTATATATATAATTTACATGTGTGTTCATTTAATATGACAAGAATATGGAAGCATGCTTTATGAATACGTATAGCCTACTGTCTCCCTAAAAGGTGTATTTCATTTCCTATATTTAAATTTTATATATTATATTAAATACATATATAATCAATATATATGATATTTACATCATGTTTTATAGTCTGGAGATTATTAAATCATGCTCTATGTAAGAGTTTCAAAAAATAACAAGTCAAAACATACTCGGAAAACAAGGAAATTAAAACTAGTAATGATAAAAATAACGAAATATTACGAAAAAATGGGTGATAATATTTTTTAAAGGTAAAGTGGAAAAGCCCCTATTTATTGAACAAGAAAGAAACTCCTTTTGAAGGTAAGAAGGAGAAACCCTTTACAGACACAATGACAGTAAATCCAGAAGAAAAAACCTAAATGGATGAAAGAAAACCCAAGTGATCAATGAGGAGAAAAAGTCAAAGGGAAAGAAAAGAGTTTCATCACCCCCCCGGAGAGAGATTGCAGCAGTGAGATTGTCAAAATGAAAGTGTTGCCCCCCTACCATGCAGTTGCACTGTGCTGGCAGCACAACAAGGTAGAGAATTCCTTTCACACACATAAATAAGTAGAGGGACGACCGGGCAATAGATGCCAGCACATCTATCTCTCAAAAGATCCTCCCACCCAATAATGCTTGTGAAAAAATCAAAACAAGTCATCCTGATGCAACACAACACAAGAAAAATCACTGAGCAAAATCAAATCAAGGAACCCATCCGTCCGGGAAGACAGACGGCTGGATGATGGGTGTCAACACACCCATCCCTCAAACGAGGCCGCCCACCCAGTAATACAAGAAACCGCATTGTGAAAATGTGATAAAAACATATTTCATTACCCAAAAGACTTCAACAACTTATCAGTCACACAATAACACAGACATTAATTAATTGAAATAGAAAAGCACAAATACAGACCAATCATCACTCAATTAATCCACAAACAGCATCGTCATCCGTCAACCAGGACCAGATCGCCAGTGAATACGAAGCAGACCAACCAAGTTCAGTCAATCTCCAACTGTAGAAGTGCCAAATGACCACCAATGTGTCCGAAAACCACACAATTATATTTATCCACTTCCACAGTGAAGTCCCATCCACCGCCAGAAACCCTCACTTCGCCATTCCAAGAAAACATCGGACGAGACATACAGTGAATGACCACTTCATAAGAATGATCATCCTCTAGCTGTATCACCTCTAAAGAGAGTACATGTGACGGGTCTGGTATGTACTTTATTAAGAGAGATACATGAATTACATCATGTACATTGGTCATGGTAGGTGGAAGAGCAAGTCGATAGGCCACAACCCCAACATGATGAAGAATATCAAAGGGGTCGGTGTACCTTGGACTTAAAATTCATTTCTTTCCAAACCTCGTGACCTTCGTCCATAGAGATATGCATAGAAATACCATGTCTCCAAATTTAAACTCAAGGTATTATCGACAATTATCTTGATAACCCTTATGTCGACTCTAGGATTCCTTGATATGCTACTGAATGGTTTTCACCTACTCCCCTATTTCATTGACCATTTCTAGTCCTAGCAGCTTACGCTCATTGACTTCATCCCAACATGTCAGTGTCCTACACCTCTTCCCATACAAGGCATAATATGGTGTCATTCAGATTCTCAAATGGAAACTGTTGTTATAATATAACTCAACCGGCATAAGATGTTGATTCCATTCTCCTTTGAAGTCCATTGAGCATGCTCTCAACATGTCCTCTTGTGTTTTAATAGCCCGCCCGGATTGGCCATCAGTTTGAGGTTGATAAGTTGTACTGATGTTCATCTTAGTATCTAGATCATGTTGAAGACTCATCCAAAACATAGAGGTGAATCTTGGATCTCTATCGGACATAGTAGAAAGTGGTACTCCATGCAGCCTTACAACTTCCCTGATATATATCCATGCCAGTGGATCCAATGAGAATCCTCCCAAATTGCAATGAGGTTTGCAGACTTTGTAAGATGATCCAAAAAAACCCAGATTGCATTGTTGCCTTTTTATATCTTCAGAAATCCGGTGAAAAAGTCCATGGTGATGTTCTCCCATTTCCATGCTGGTACGAGTATTGGTTGCATCATCCCCTTAGACTTATGACTCTCTTCCATCACTTGCTGACACACCATGCACTTTGATGTATACTCAGCGATCTCATTCTTTATATTATCCCACCAATAATGCTCTCGGAGATCTCGATACATATTTGTGTTTCCCGGGTGAATAAATAAATTTGAACTATGTGGATCATCCAAAAGTTCCTTCTTTAGCTCTATACTTGATATAACAGATAGGATTTTCCCAAATCTCACAATTCCTTCTTTATTAACATTGAACTCCAAGGATTTCCATTTTCTAATAGCTTCCTCTTTCTTCTAAATTACCACATCATCCGTTTGAGCATCCTTTACCCTTTCCAAAAGAGACGGTTGAGAAATTATCTGTGAAAGGATTTTGGAGGTTCCCTTCTTTATGATTACCATGTCCATCTTCATCAATTATAAGAAGAATGGATTCTTTTCAATTCTCATTAATGATTAAATTGTCGGGTCCTTTCTACTTATAGAATCTTCCACCTTGTTTGATTTCCCATGGTGGTAATGGATTGAGTAGTAACAGTCAGTGATCAGCTCTAACAATATTCCTTGGCACATATTCAACTATTTCTATGTGAATATATGATTGGGACTTTTGTGGTCCGTATATATTTCACACTTCTTCCCAAATAGATAATGCCGAAAAAATTTCAATGTGAATATTTCTACCCTATCTCAAGGTCATATGTTGGATAGTTATGCTCATGAACTTTCAATTGCCTTGAATCATAGGCAATTAATTATTCCTTTTTCATCAACACACATTTTAGGCCCCTCTTCGAAGCATCGCTAAATACCACAAAAAGTTCTCCACTATTGGGTAAAGTGGCATGGGTGTAGTTATAAGCCTTTTTTCAACTCCGTGAAGCTTTCTTTGCATTCATCACTCAAAAAAAACTTTACTCCCTTCCGAGTTAGCTTTGTAAAGAGGTTTGGAAAATCGTGAGAAATTTATCAGAAATCGTTGATAATATCCAGATAACCCCATGAAGCTATGGATATTTGTTACCGATGCTAGACTCATCCATCCCACTATTGTAGCTGTCTTGGAGGCATCCACATATATCCCCTTGCTTGTGATGTTATGGCCCATTATTGAGACCTCCTTCATCCAGAACTCACACATGTTGTACCATTCATAGAGATTATCCTTTCTCAACGTCTCTAGTATAGTTCTTAGATGCTCCACAAGATCCTCCTTGGATTTGAAGTATATTAGAATATCATCTATAATCTATACCACAAATTTGACAAGGTAATCTCTAAAGACTCTATTAAAATATTCCATGAAGATTAATGGAGCATTAGTGAGTCTGAAAGGTATTAATATGAATTTATAGTGCCCGTACCTTGTACGAAAAGAAATCTTAGGGATATCACCCTTTTTCACCCTTACTTGATAATATCTCGACCATAAAAATACCATGGATAAGTATTGTACCCCATGTATTTGATCAAACTAGTCATCAATTCATGGAAGAGGACACTTGTTATTTATCATGATTTTGTTGAGCTCGCGATAATTGAAGCAAAGACGCATTGACCCATCATTCTTCTTGGATAAGAGGACTGGTTCACCCCATGATGAAGCACTAGGGCGTATAAACCCCTTATCCAGATTCTCCTATAGTTGATTCATCAGCTCCTCAAGATGTTCAACAGCCATTCTATATGGATTATTGGATATTGGAAAGGCCCTAGGTATAAGATCAATTGTGAATTCATTATCTCTTATAGGAGGAAGACCATGCAATTCCATGGGATACAATTCAGAATATTCTCTCACAATAGGCATGAATTCAAAGATGGTTTCTTCCAGGGACTCAATCATATGATCCATATATGCATGCCCATAGGGCATTAATATCCACACTTGAGATGATTGAGATAATGAAGATTCTTCCTCCTCCTTGAACATGTACAGAATCGGGGGTCGATTATCTACATGGAGAGTGATTTCCCTCTCATGGAAATTTATGATTTCTTTATATAATGAAAGTACTTCCATGCCATGAATTGCGTCAAATTTTACCAGTGGGTGTCCAAAGAGTTTCTCTGGAATGTTAAATCCACCGACTATGATAGGGGACGAGTTATATTCATGGGATGTAATGATTGCCCCATTTTCCATAGTCCCGACATCATTACTTCCTTGATTTGTAGTGGTGATGGGATGGTTCTACTAAACATTCATAATATAAAAGAATGTGTAGAACCTGAATCAAAAAGTACGTTCTATATTATTGAATGGATAACTAGTGTAGTTGTCACCACATCATTGTTGGGTTTCACTTTGGAATTAGTGATGTAAACATATCACCCTTGCTGCCTTGGAGGTTGTTTGTTGCCTCTGAAAACCCTTGGATTAGGGCACTGATTTGAAAGATTCCCTATTTCTTTGCAGGTGTAGCAATGAACAATGCGTTGAGAATCGAATAGAGTATTTCTATCCTCTGTTGCAGCCATGGGTTTTTCATGCCAACAGTTAATAGCCACATTCCCTTCTCTTCCACTCCTAAAGAATTTCCTCGTCCCCTTTAGGCAATTTCAAGGGGGCTTTTTTCCACACCTTTGGAAAGTGGGGTGCGGGATATTCTTAGCACCGTTGGATTTATCCATCGGACCTCCAAGATTTATGTCCACCATAAGATTTGTATCCCCATGATAGCCCTTAGATTATCCGATCTCTATTTCAACCTTGTGGGCACATCAGACAATTTCCTCATAGTTGTCTAAGTCAATGATTGCTAGCGCTTTCCACAGGCTGGGTTTCATCCCACCAAAGAAGCGGTCAACCTTGCATTAGGGGGTAACGACAAAGCCAGAGGCATATCGTGAAAGCCTTGTGAAGTTTTCCTTGTATTCTCTAACAGATTATTCGTCTTTCCTCTTGGGTGAAAGTAAGTCTGTTTCCATCTTAAGTTAGAGGGTGCACCGAAAATATTTATCGAAAAACATCTTCTGGAAATCCTTCCATTCCAACGCCTTGATCTCCTCCTCAAGATTTTTATTTTTTATCAATTTACACCATTGATCAGCTTTATCCTCCATATGATAAGTATCCAGGAAAACATTCTCTTGTTCAAAACATTGAAGGATAGAGATGATCTTTTCAATGGAGTTGATCCATTGTTCGGCGATTGAGGGGTCAGATGATCCATTAAAAGTTGGTGGCCTTTGTCTCATGAAGCTCTCCATAGCAACTTGTTATTTCATAGGGGGTGTTGAACGTTCCTCCTGACCCATATTTCTTTTCAAATATTGAGTTAACTGAGATAGAATCGTGACAATGATCGTGATTCCCTCTCCCATTTGATTGGTCATCTCATTAGAGCAATCATCGCAATGGTCTTCACATCAGTTGTTAGCCTGGGTCCTCCTATTATTGGCCATTGGATGGAAAAAAGGAATGCTAGGGGTAACACATAAAGGGTGATCCAAAAACAAAAAAGGATGAATTATATATTACTTTTATTTCCATAACTTATGTATCTATGGGCTTTAATCTATGTTTTCCATAATCTACTTTCTAACATATATTCTTAGGGGAGTTTTTTTTATTTCCATTATAATGGTTCATACTAAGATTATAAATTTTCCAAAGAATATCCCCTAGGAGTATCATAACCAAGACTGTATCAAGTCCCGTTGTTGTGCTCTAGTTCCTGTTCGAGTCTAGCTCAAAGCATTTTTTTTCAGGTTTTACCCATAGGATACATATGTGTCAAAGCCGCCTCTACCTGCTCGTATCCAAACAAGGATGTATTTTCTTTCTAAACCACTTACTCAATACTCACTAAAACCTAGGGATTTTTTTATTATACTTAGTCTTGTCTCTAAGGATTTACTATGGTTTTATAATCTTAATCCCAAAAAAAACTAAACCTGTCCTCTAATACCAACTATAACAACCCTACATTTTATTACACACTTAAACATGATTTATTACATAAAAATCACTTGATAAAACATATAAGATCGAGAGTCTAGTGTCTTTGGGGCTTAGGATCATTACATAACAATGTAAAACATTGAAACATCCTTTACATGATCACGACATTCCCACGTACATAGCATTGCATAGGATAACCTGAGGACATGCATAAGAAAAGGGTGACCTATAAACACCAATAAGGGAATAAACATTTAATAACATGATGAAAACAATAAATGTTAGAAAATAAGAATATCAATAGAGAAATAGAGAAACATAAACATAAAGGCATGAAAAATCATGATAATCATAACATGGAAATGTGGACACAACACTTAACATGGAATTAGTATGATCCAAGGATCATTGCGCATGGGGCATGAGTAAACCCTAATTAAACATAATGCATGAGTAAACCCTCATAAAACATGAATTAGCTATATTAAACAACCATTTCACTTGATGTATCATGATATTATACTTTACCCAATGCATTGGAGCGCTATCAGGGTGCACCCTTCTTAAACATTTCATTTCATGCATAAGTGTACCACATGGATCATAAAACATGTATTTATTAAACATAATAATTTATTACATGATTAGGGAATGAGGAATTCATACATGAAACTCTATAATAAATAGTCAAATGTGCATAACGTTTAATACCCTTGATAGAGAAATGGGCATGGTATTCACTACACGTTGACTTTGTCTTGGAAAAAACATGGTGCAATTTCGGCAGCATAACAATGTGACATAAGAATTCATAAAAATGGTTTTTGAGAGATAAAGGGGTGTCTAATCATATATACATGAAATGGATATAAAGGGGGTTATATAGATAAATTTCCCAACAATTGTAATGGGATTTAAATT
Organism: Viscum album; assembly: GCA_963277665.1. Classification (NCBI taxonomy): domain Eukaryota; kingdom Viridiplantae; phylum Streptophyta; class Magnoliopsida; order Santalales; family Viscaceae; genus Viscum; species Viscum album. Next base: position 9,989,767 of record CAUJRU010000001.1, read on the forward strand.
CATAATACAAAAGAATTTCTTGAATGTAAAGGAGGAGAGAGAAATTCCTTAGGAATTTCGGCATAGTTACGGGTGTACATGGGCGGGATTTAATGAGAGAGAAAGGGGTCTACCATTATTCAAACAGAAATAGGGCAGTATTGGGAAGGTGAAAAATCATACCCCAACTTTTATAATTGAAATTGAAAGGGGTTAACAACTTAATGAATATTGGACAAAAATGAGAAAGGAAGAAAACATTTACTTGGATGTGTGATCCCAAAGGCTTGGGAGAGGCCCGAGAGAGGCTTCATGGGAGCTTAGGGTACCTTGGGAGGATTATAAAGAGAGAAGTGAAATTTTGGACGAACTCCAAAGGATTTGAGTGAATAAGAAGTGGGAGATTGGGTGGGTTTATATAGGAAAGGAGAGGGAATTGTTTATTATTTAGGTTTGGGACATATCACATTAAACTAATCAAAACAACAAACCAGCCAATGGTTTTTGCCCATGGTTTTTTCCAAAGGGGATTGGAAAAATATTTATATGGAAAATGGCCGAATGTCTTAAAATAAGAGGGTTGATTATGTGGAGTTGAGTCACACTCTCAAGGAAAATAATTTAAAAAGTCCTAAAGTTTTATATGTATGGAAGGGTCCACTAAAGCTTTTTAAAACAAATAAAACAAACCAAAAATCACATTATTTTAATTTTAAAACGTATATTGGCAGATCATAAAGTTTATAGTATTTTATGACATCACTATTTTGTCATTATGATGTCATAAAACACATTATATATTTAAACGATATTTAATTTTTACCCAAAAATTTGACTGTCTTAGAAAATTATGAAAAATTCACCATTGGATAATTTTGATGGATTTATTCTAGAAATAATATTCATTTTATCTAAATAATTTTATAAATATGTTAATTTTCACTTTTAAAATAAAAACTGACATTTATCGAAAATTCATGGGTTTTGAAAAAAAGACATTCAAACCTAAATAAAATTACAATTGCATTCAAAAAATTATACAATCATTAATATTTAATAAAAATTAATATAATAAAAATAATCATATTTTATTAAAATATTATTCATTTTGAAAATCCATTAATTCATCAAATTAGATTTTATTATTGAATATTAACTAAAAATACTATTTGTTCTTTAAAAACTATTTACAAAGTAACAATAATAAAATGAAAGTATATTAATTATTATATTCAATAATAAGTTACATAGTCATAGTACTAGGGTCTTGCTACATAAACCCTTAAAACACCTGCATAAGACCATTGGGTAAGGTGCGCGATGGTGACAGACTCTTGGGGTGGCTCGGATAACATCGATCGAGTGGTAATCCCTGTCAACTTCCACTTCTCCCATATGCGGTTTCGCTCGAGCTTAACGTATTAAAACATAGCGTGGTCTTGGTTAAAATAGAATCCCAAATACACAACCTCCATTATGAGATCTAATAAATGGGATTCATATGGGGCAGGTCTACTGGATGATGTCATCGCTTCCTTTGTCTATGTATATTGGATTTGTTGAAGCACTGTATTTATACTAATCTTGTTATCACTATTCAACTGCTATATTTTCAGCGGTCACAATTCATAATGGTATTTTAAAATCCAAAAAACAAAAAACAAAATAAGTTCATATGTTGTATAACCATCTAACATATTAAGAAATTTAATTAGATCAAGTGGGTTTTTCATTAACAAATATTTGGGTAGTTACAGGTGTGCAAATTATTAAGCCACCGGGTTTGGTTCCGTGCTTCAATTATTGATCAGAAAGTTGTTCCATAATCCTTAGGTTGCCACCTTCACTCTAATGTGTTCCAAATATTCTCCCCATCACTCCGGGTGTCCGACCATGTCCGAAACTACCTGGAAAAACATGTTGCGGAAATGATGGTCTACTGATGAAGAACGCAAGTACCAGGAGGAGGGATAAGAAGAAAACCCCAAATAGAATGGATGTTGGTATTTTTCATGTCATCTTTGACCCATTTTTTTAGAAAAATTACAATGATGAATAATTATCATATCTATAACCTTTAATCACGTAGTTTATCCATCCCGCAATAATGATTGAACCATGGATCATCATGTTCATGGATTGGTCAGTGTTCATCATTGGAAACATGAATAGGGAAAGAAAAATATCACAATGAAATAAACCCCCTACCATGATGTTTGGAATGATATTTGGTAAATAACAATGGTGTTCTGCCATCATTCTTCGGTCCCCCATTTGTGACCCACGTTCAGTCAGTATTTATCATCATTTTTCATTCACCAACGGGAGGGAACCACCAACTAATTTCTCCATAGTTTCTATGTAATTTGTAGGTTATCCAATAACCATGAATTCCTTTTTAATATTGTAGAAAAGAAAACACATCATCCCATTGTAATGTTGCAGTTTCACCATGCTGTTTAATTTAATAAATGAAATGGGATGATACATTATTTCATAGCTGCTTCACTGCGAAAGGTTTAAAAATATATAAAATAAACTTATTTTGGTTTATTTTATCCTTCATTAAAACATCCAAAAACATAACATTCACATTCCACCTACACTGATCAATGTTAGGCCCTTCCTAATGAAAACGCTACATTATGAACTTAATAGTGGTCTCATATTTACTATCTAAGTCAAAGTTCATCAGTTAATAATTTTTTAGAATAAAATAATTTTATTTAATAATTTTATTTATGGTCACGTCCTTTTAGGGTTTACTCACTTGATACCCACACTGATTAATGTTAAGTAGCACCTAGGGTAAACCCGCCATCGTGAACAAAACGGTTCACTTGGATTTCTGAACCATGAAATCTTTTAAGATTGATTACAATTTTTTATGAAACTCACTAAGACGTTCTATTAAAAACGTAAATATTTTCATCGAACCATTATGGGAACATCGGGACATAGAATCGCACGCCGACTCAGTGGTTGGCCTCATAATTTTTCCAGAGGTTTAATAAAAATAAAATTGGGAAAATCTGATTCATTATATATTTATCGTTGTTCATCCTTTCCCCAGGGAAATCGTGCATTCTTTTTAGTTTCCCTAAGAATGAGACATTTAATATTGGGTAATAAAGGGGATTTTACTCCTTGGAATGTCATACCATTTGAGATACTTGAAATAACTAGTGATCTTGTCTTCCATTTGGATTTTCCACTTTGGTTCACTATATATCATAGTGATTACCTTGTATATAAACTAATGAAGTACCATTATAATTATATCCATGGGATCAGTTGGGATGACATTGATCAATAACCAAATAATAATTTCTAACATTCACTGATTCATATCTTAGATGGAAAATATACATTCTTGTAATGAAAAATCTTTCTATTTGTGTTACTATTTTGGTAACATTGAATAATTCATGAAGAGACTTGGGAATGTGAGAAAGAAATTTTGGAGCAATGGAACATGTTTTTCCAAATATATGGTAATATCTATCTTTTTTGGGATGAAAATCCTAATGGTGTGGATAATGTAACAAACCCTATTTTATGGACTTTACAATTTTATCATGTTTTTTTATTACGACATATCAATTTCAGTTACACATAGTGTGAAATTGTTCAAAGATTTTGGGCTAGGATAAAATGGGATAGACATGGTCTAGAGGTGTTTGGGTGGTCAGAAATGGGTTGAGGTAGGCCTGTGGGACATTTATATTCTTGATTTTTAGAAGTCCAACAAGCCATTTTTTGGTCAAATGAGTAGCAGGTGGAGGCCACCATCTCATCGGTGGAATCATTCATGGCCATGTAAGGCCCACCACATTATATGGTATTTTTTTAATCTAAACCACTTACTCATATTTTTCTTTATCATCCTACATCTTTATATCTAGGGACCTAGTATCCCTCACTTGGAGATTTGGAGTGCACTTATCCCCTTCAAAATAGTTTTTCCAATTCTCAAATAGAAAACAAATCTTTTGTTCTTCATCATGTGAGTTCTTATTTACTATATATCTATTTTATTTTGTTATTATTGATCATAACCAAATGTATTCATGATGACTTCATGGAATATAATGGTCTGGATATGGTCTAATGAGGCTTTAATGATAGTTAAGGGAATCGGTGCCATGATTCATGGTTTTTTTATTTTCACAACCTCTGGACCATGATCATTATCTACATCAGGTCATCTTAGGAATGTTTGACGTTTACCTATAATTATAAAGTTATTTCATTACTTTATAATCATAGGATTATAAATTTTGTTAATTTAAGGATTTTTCCTGTATTCAATGGTTATTTTGGACTCTGATGATGACCCTTGCATCTGATTCATAATTGTACCTGTGGTAGGAAGACCTTGACCAGATCTCATATTATCTATTGGTTCTTGGTAAGATTTTTGACATGATTTTGTAGAAATGGTATGCCTATTTTGATGCTTGATCACATGATTGTTGACCAATTATTTCTTTTCTTTCATGTGGATTGTGATATTAGGAAGCTTTTTTGATTTGATGTGTTGCTTTATATACCATTTTTATCCTATATTTTATGTTATGGTCTTCTTTTTTATTTTTTAATTGAGTATTAAATTCAATACCAGTTTTTAATGACCCCCACCTCCCACCACAACTAAAAATTCTCTTGGGATAGTCATGAATATAATGGGTGACCCTTGAGTCTTGAATCCAATAGACCCTGGGTTGATGACAAGCACCGAGGGTAGAAACACTCTAATGCCAGTCATTACCCTCAATATATGAATGGACGAGAGTGGTGATACAAATAACTAAATAACTCAACCATATAATATATAAGAAACAAAACCATCCCAAAAATGTATGTCAAGAAATATAAATAAAATCTATAGAGTGAATACCAAATTTGTAGTAAGGTAGTGACACATCAACAACATCAATCTCTATGCTGGAACTGAACAGCTCAGAAACTATAACTCTTTTAGAAATATATAAAGTAGTATATATATATATAGTGATCATAACATATATACTTAGAAATAATATACCAAAGGAATCTCATGATAATGAAAAAATAACATACCAATTCTCTATTGAACCAAAAGTAGAACCAACAAGCACCTAGACAGATCATATATCTATTCCATCCACTTCAATGATCACTCATCAAATAAATCATGAAACAATTAATAAAATATCAAGAAAACTTAAACGAATTGTCCTCATCACACCCCAATAGAAAACATCATATGCTTTTATCCCTTAACTAGCATCACATCATCATATATCAATACATCCATGATGTGTTTTAAATCACAACATTACATACCCCAACTTCTAATAGGGTTTAGTAACCCATACTGGTATTAATGTCATCATGAACATCACTTGTTGCACTGAAATATTATCACATATCCATTTGGAACATCAATAATAGGGTTTTAGGTAATCATAAAAATGGAGGGAATTTACCTTATTCCCTCCTCCTACCATGAATGACCACCCCCACTACATATTGAATCCACTCATGAAAATGTATCCCATCCCACTATTTCATCATAAAGGGTTATTCTATTCCACCAATAGTTCCATTTCACAATTCTACTTCTAAATGAAGAGTATAAAATATGGGGTTATTATTTTTTCATTCCTCACCATTAGGATGTTGGAGAAAACACACCTAAATCAAATGTGTGTTGGTACATGGTATGAGATGTAGGTTGGGTGCATATAAAAGTAATATGAAAATACAAGCATATATATATATACAAAATAAATCATGACATAATGGTTTCAAATCAATATTTTATCTGAACCGCCTTAACATCAATAATATAATAATGTTCCATATGTTTCCTTAAACAATATATAACCCATCTGAAAAATTACCATACACAACCCACCGTTTTGTTTAATTTAAATATTGTTTTACCCACCTTTTAATATTATTACATTCATAAATAATATTCACTAATCAATCCATTTATCATTAAATTTGATGAAAAAAACTAAATCCAATACCTATATTGAATATTCATTTAAGCTAAGTACATTTATAATGTTTCACTTCATTAACCCATTTCACATATAGGAATTCCCAACCAACATTATTTTTTTTCCAACATTAATAATTTTATAAATATACAACAAGGATACTTCAAAAAGTAATCACACATCAACCACATATCTACCCCCACACATCCATATCCCCTGACACATCCTACAAACGAATTGGTCACTGCCACAATCATACAAACCCCACACATGAGGCCCAACCATATTTCCAACAATAAAAATTCAATAAGAACACAACCACATATTTCAAAACAACGGATTTTACAATAGTTTTTTTATTGGGATATTTCATATTAAATTAACTTCAGTTGCATGGTTATTTTCATACATTTATAAATTTACAAACGCAATCAATTCCTCACTAAATATATATATTATCTCTTTTTTGAGTGGTGGTTTATAAAATAAATCATGATGTGTTAATAAAAACAATAACGAGTTTAATTAATTGAAAATATCTGCACTATTCACACAGCAACATGTTATATGTTTTCAGGGAAAACAAATCACCATAAAAAAGAAAAGAGAGGACCACATGAGATTTCACCCCTAAATTTATTTGTTTAATTTTATCTGGTTCCCTAATATATTTATTTAATTTATATGATTTATCCATTGTAAAACAATCATGCTAATTATACAGATGTTTCAAATAAGAGAGAATAATTTTTCCCTACCAATAAGGGAATTTCCAAACATCATTCAGTATAAATAGAGAAAAGAGAAGATGATGTTGCTACCTGGAATCACAAGTAGGAAGAATCTAGGTTAACCAAAACAAATATGAATGATCATGAACATGGATTTTCTTATTTCATACATAAATAAAATTATAAAATTATCTAATAGAGAAAATTCCATAATTATAAGAGGTCATATGCAGATCCCTGAATATCTCAATGATTAATGTGGTCCACTTTTTATTTTATTTTTTATTTAATTTTGTTTCATTTAAAACATTTTGAATGGACCATTTATAAATATGGTGTTCAAGGAATAAGTATTCAATATTTAATTCTCAAAATAGTTATTTTAGAAACATTTATTTGATTATTAGACCCCCCATCTTTATGTTAAAATTATTTTTCATATCATTCTATAAATGTATATGTTATTTAATAAAAGACATGAATGTTTTTTACAGACCATGATTGGTTCAATAGATAGAATAATTGATCGTCCATGAGAATAATCCATCAACCATGTGAAGAAATACTTTCATTCTAAGAATAAATCATCAATATTGACAAAAAAAATTAATCAATTTTTTTGATAAACCATCGACCATGAGAAAAAATAGATTGACCATGAGAAACACCCATTGAACATTAGAAGAAACCAACCAATTATACGAACAAATCACAAACCATGAGAAAAAATGTATTTTCCATGATAAAAAACTATATCTGTGAGGAAAAAAGAATTAATTGTGAGAGTAAATCATCAAACATATGAAAACAATGGATTGACTATGAGAAAAAACCATCCTTCATGAAATAAAATGGATTTAACATGAGAAAAAACCGATAAACCATGAGGTAAAACATGGAAATTTTAGAGGAAAGAGACATAAACACCCCCATCACACTTCCATGGCTTGGTAAATCATTTATGAGAGGATTTAAAAACTAGGGTAATTGCATCATATACCTATAAAATAATTAATGTCCTCATGAATCAAAATCGAACCTAGAACAAATGGAATAAATTATTCCCATACATTAAACTATGAGATACCTCTCAATGTCTCACTATAATAAGAAAATAACCACACAGGGGAGGAAAAAACATATAGAGTTGACATCATAATACATTGTAGAGATTTATTATTATATAAATTAGAATGTAAAACCCATCATCTCAAAAAAATGGATACTAAAAAAGAATTTAAATTACTCAGTGTATTGAGAAATCATTTGTAACTCATGCTCCCTTGTACTCTCCCCCACCCCACTATGCCTTCAATGTATAAGAACTTAATTGAAAATACCCCCCCTGAAAAACTTTTCCTGATGATCACAAATCTAAATTTGATACTATAATAACATCTCATCATCATTTATTCCTAACTCTAACCAATTAATGATAATAGAATCATTGAGAAGAAAATTATTAACCCAGGACACATGGAATATGTCACAAACTCCAAAAAACCATGGTGGGAGCAACAACTGGTAATCCACTTTCCCAATATGATCCATCACCTCAAAAGAACCAAAAAACATCAAAGAAATATTAATCTCTTGCCCAAAAATATGATATCCCTAATGAGGTAAAAAAACTAAATAACACATACTATCTAACCTAAAAATATAGGGGGATCCTCCTACGATATTCGTATGCCTTCTAGAAATCATATGCTACCTTCATCCATTATAAAAACACCAAGATCATCTCTATCATGATATGCACCACTTCACGACTTAGAAATACCAATTCCAAAGCCTTAGTTTATAAAATGACCTCCCATACAACCCCTCGAACAAAAACCTACTAATGGACACGTGATAATTGTTATTTTATGAAAAAACTCCTAATTTTAGAAGGTTCATCCATTATACCCCAATATCCAAGTCTCAAGAAATAAACAAGACCTATAGTTTTTTTATGGTCTTCTTTTTCCCATCCATTTGGGCATGGAGAGATGTGTTTCAAAATAACTATGAGGTAAAATTATGTTGTCATCATCTCAATACTTATTACATTAAACAACCCTTCATTTTGGACTAAATGGTCTCTGGTACCCTATGGTGCACCGCAACATCATCCATATACTATAATCCAGATATTAGGTATTCCAAAATTTACATACATAAATATTACATCTTATGAGATGAATATTCATTACACATCATTAGAATCCAAACCAAACCCATAATGGTTTAGTGTTCTTGGAAAAATGGATATATAAAAAATATGTACACAAATGATCTATATCATCTCACACATATACAATTAGATATAGGACCCTTAGTATATAGGTCAAACATAAGAGCTTTCTTCATACCATTGGGAAAAGGAATCATAATAAATGGTGAGCTCATTTTCTCTGTATAGTTAAACAAGTAAGATACCAATAAAAAAACATTTATGAGCATATCATGGGAATTTTTTTATGAAAAAATGAGATTATAATTTTAAACATCAAACCTATAAATTCCTAGATCATAATCGTCTGTCATGGAATAAAGATAAGTATTTTGTTAGACATAAATCATTAATGAATCAATGAACATGGGCCATGAGACCATAAAATTGGGGTAATAATATTTTAGTAAAGAGATGCATAAAGTGTGCAATAACCATAATCATAAAATCATTATCTAAATTATACACAACTATACATTAATAACATGTTAGGACTGTACAGATCATCATTGTACCTACTTCAGGCATGGAATAACCTCCCATGTAGCCTCATTTTGGTTTGGGATAACCCCTCATGTACTAATAGATTGTATTGGGACAACCTCCCCCAACCCCATTAGTCTCATAAAACATTAATATTTACCCAATTTAGTGGAGGTTAATAATGGACCCACATGTCACATACTCATAATCCATTCATTTTTATAGCACAATATCATGAATACATTTATCATTTTATCATAGTTGTTCCCATAGAACAGAACGTTTGTTTCATCAATTTTTCAACATCATAATTATAAATTCTAAAAATAATTGATAATGATGGGGTTAAAGGATCATATCCCCATTGTTTCATAAACAACATTATTTTATCTTATAAAATATGAAAAATGTTGTTTAATGAATAATGAATCATTTATTTTAAAAAATAACATTTCTTACTTGAAATAACAAATTTAAAAAATAAAAAATAAAAATAATATTAAGTAAAAAAAATTTATATGAAAATAATCATGGAAACGTGTATTGAATTCCTCAAAAAATGAGCAGTCAAGACGGTTTGGAATGTAATTTATTTAATATACGATAAAACAAAAATTGTGTTTAGACCTTTGGTAAAAAAACCCTCATTCAAAAAATGATAAGAAAATTCATTTTCACAATATTATAGAAAGTCACATATGGGTAAGAATTTTTTTAATCAATCATTATATAGTATTAGAAACATTATTGAAAACATTTTAAAGAAAATACAGATATGGAATATGAATATTGTCAGCTAAATAGAAAATATAGGTGGGTTTCTATAAAAAATCTACATAAATTTAAGTACCAATGAAATGAAAAAGAAAACTATTACTTGTAAATTATATTAAAAAAAAGATAAAAAATATATATTTTTATTTTATATAACCCATATAATGTCCCTTAAGTAAATTAATAATAGGTAATCTTGAAAATAAATAAGATCGTAACATGAACCCTTACCGATGTGGTATCTTCGGAATCTTAACACCCTTAAAAAACAATAAAATCAAGGGATACTTGAAATACCATAAATAAAAAACATATTCATGAAATAAAAAATCAAATGGTTAGTATATACCAACCATAAAAGAAGATAAGTGTATAATATAACATATTCCCCAAAGAAGACAATTTGAGATGATAAGCACTTACCTCAGGTCCATCTTTCTTTGTTGGATATCAAGAACCTTGTGTAAAAAAATTAAATTTATTAAAATTAGTTACCATAAACACAGTGGAACCTATAATAGAATAAATAGTCCATATATAACTTTTCAACACTCATTTATCAATAATTCTATGTTGAAATCCTTGTTTTGTGTGATAACTATTCTATTTTTCACGTTGTTTCGTTTTGACAGTTATGGTCTTTTCCAATTGATCATGGTAACATAATCTATTTATTATTAATAATTTTATATGATTACTATTTAATCATTATATACTATTTTTAACCATTTATATAATGTATATATGAAAAATGAATTAGATCACTTCATGGAGACTGTACTTTGTACGTATGCATGAGTGTTATTTCCACTTTTTATAGATTGAATGAAAAAACGTTATATAAAAATTAACCATAATATAATCAATTTTATATCATAAATATCATATATATTCATTAAATCTATCCTTATTACCACCCATGTAAAGGTAAAATGAATCACAAATCACATCGCTTTATGGAGGTGGTAGTCCACACGTATGCACAATCCTCATTATCGTTGACAACTTTTGAGATGATAGGAAGTTAGATAGAATATTTTAATTAAAGAAGACTAAGTAATCCATAAATATCTTTTATATATACTTAATAAATAATAAAAAAACCTTTCATGAAGTTGAAGTAAAATGAATCAAATCCTTACGTAGAGGTGGTAGTCTACACGTACCCACTATGGATGCATGGATTTCCCTTTTAGTGTAATGGTGAAGGGAAATCACTGGGACATAATCATAATAATATGATAATATATTCATGAAACATTATTTATCATTTTATGATGGATACAGTAGGATAGAAAATGTGATATAAGAAATAAAATTGAAATTCTCTTTTATGATTTATACTTATTCTTTGAGAATCCTAATTTGACTCACATCGTAGATCGTGTGTATGACATGAAACACCAAGCCTAGAATGGAATATAACAACCCAAAACATTAAATTTTTATTTAGATGAATTCACTATTTAAAATAGAATATGTTGCAAAAAAACACTAAAATTAACATGAATTAAACTCAAAATAATGTTTATATTTCTCTATTGGAAACACTATTTTTAGATTTCATTACACCTAATAATGAATTTTTTGATGGCTTCGGTTGCATGCATGGCCATGTTTTACAAAACAACATTATATTATAAAAATATTATTATTTAATATAATATGGTATAACCTATCCCTTAAGATGGTTGTTATAAATTTTATTAAATAAATTAATAAAATATATGGTTGAATTAATTCTTTTAAAATTAATTATAAATGAATATATAAACCAAATGAATATAAAGGAAAAGTATTTATTAAAAACTACTTTTTATGAACACAAAATCATTTTTCATAATAAATTAAAGAAAAAAATATAAGGAAATGAATATAAATTAAATTTATATATTATATATTCAATAATTTTTTTAAAAATTAATTAAATATACTTGATTGGAATAATATAGTAACAAATCCATTTTTACACATAAAAAGTTATATTTCTCTAAAGGCAGTTTTGTCACCTTTTAATGGAGCACATGTTTTAAATATAAATTTCGACACATTCATAAATTAAATATGAATAATTAAATATAATTCTTTAATTATTAACTTCAAAAAAATTTAGGTTGAATTTTTGGAATTTTTCAGAGAAGTTTTATTTTTTGATTAATAGTGAAAAATACTGAATTTTAATAGAAACTGATTTTTCATCTAAATAATTAATAGTGGTAAATTATATTTTTCATTATATTTAATGTATGATGAGAAACATTTACATATATTAATACAATTTATTTCATTGAAACAATTTTTTTATTGAATTTAGGTCTACAAACGTAGTAAACTTGTGAACATTATCACTTTAAAAACATGTTTTCTCGTCCCGTATATAGGGAATAATTTTAAATTAATTGTTTCCAATTATGTGACGTTAAATTTTTAAAAATATATTAAATGATTTTAATAACAATAATTTATCTTTTTTGTAAATGCAAATGTGTTTTTACCAAAAATATAAGTGAAATAAATTAAAATTATTAACTCGTTTAAGGTGAAAATTAGTTTACTTAGTGGTAAAACATTAAATATAATGGTCCCAATAACCTAGAAACTTGTCCAAACACCATTTTATGGTAATATTTAGTCAATTTAATCTATTTTCTATAATACTTTTTATTATCAGTGGAATATTATGTAAGGGAAACCTCCCAAAAGGGGTTACCTTTTTATATTTATAAAAATGTCAGTCCTCCGACACTATAAAAGGGCCCTTATTCCCCAAAGTTAGTCACCCCACTAAATCCATTTTCCCTATAAAAAATTTGACCAAAAATATCCCAAATATCATTTTACTCATAATATAGGTCTCACACTAGAATGAAATCATCCCTATTAAGGCCATTGGTATAAACGAAAAGGAGTTACCCGAAGAAGAGGTAATGTTCTTCAATGAGCAATTTTTTTAATTTATTTCTCCAACTCTTTGATTATTATTATATTAGGATTATATAATAAACCTATTTATCTTAAATATAATGATATTTATTTATTAGAAGAGTACAATATACAAATTCACACACTTCCATCAAATGGGATACCAAGTCATCGTTCGTGGGTACGACAGACTTCCACCTCGTGAACTGATGTCGTTCGTTTTTTCCATTACCACATTTCATGGTTAGGAATAATGATGGATTTATAGTATATATATATATTAAATATATGATATTTATACATTATTTATTATTCTTGAAAAAATCTATACCACATATCTTCATTCTTTCTATTTTGTGGGAATACAATAGCATCGTTTGTGGATGTGTGGACTACAGCCTCCTTAACGAGATGTGATTCATTCACCCAATACATGGAATGTATTAAAGATGATTTTAGTAATAACTACTACTCCGCCCATGTGATGCACGACACTAAAATAATAATTATTATTAATTATATATTAATATTTATAAAACATAATAGTTTATATTAATATTGAATATATTTGAAAAGAAAATGAATAAGAATGTTGAAATTACAACTCCTGCATTCCTCTCACAACTGTATGTGCAACTCCTCCTGCATTCCTCTCGTTGCATGCATGGTTCATGAACATTATTCGGGATCCAACAACTATATATGGAACAGAAAACAGAACCACTGTAATCAGTATTGGAGAAAACATAAACTTAGATGAATGCAAAAATCCAATGTAATTGATGCAGAAAATTATTGAAAATACAGTTTCAGTTAACAAAAATGGACATAAACAGATGTTCCATTATGTAGAAAACATAAATGGACATGGAATTTATTTTTTGGGGGAAAAAAGGCAACACAGATAATGTATTTGACAGATACTTCACAGAAACTTCACAGATACTATATTGTAGATAACAGAAACGCAATATATTTTTTGGAGAAAACATAAACAGAGGCTTCAATGATATTGTATTACATAGATACTGCACATATACTATATTTCACAATGTATTGGTGCATAAAAATGGAATACAAGTGGATAAAATATGAAAACACCATTAAAATACTTTTAGTCATGGTGCACAATAGCTTGAAGATGAAAAAAGGAAACCACAATTAAAATCTGCACAATAATGGCTATCACATCTTTATCAGTATATTTCCCACCTCTGCAATAGAAATGAGATGGATTTTTAATGTGAGATTGCATATGTTTGCAAACAATGCATGTATAATGAAAACTTAATATTATATGCATATTTAATATAAAATGCAGTATCAGTAGAATTAATTCTATACAGGAAAAATGCATTAAATATGGACCGTTCAATTTATATAAAATAACAAATTATCATTGAAAACAGCATCAACATTGTCTTGAAAAATCTATTCAATGGATCTACAATATGAGAATAAACAATAGAAAACAGTGACTTATCAATATAAATTTGACAAACATGAAATGTAAAAAATGGATAATAATATTAAATAAAAATAAAAAATAAATGTAACAAATGAAATTGCACAATGAAAAGTACAACCTCCTATGATATCAGATTATATCAATAAAAAGGAATGAATATAAATTTTGTAATACTAAATAATAAATTATAGAATCATCATTACATGAGCTAAAAAAAGTAGAGAATGACATAATGAATAAAAACATCAATGAGCTTCATCAATTATTACATGGCTTAATAAAGTTAGAAAGGCCAATATCCATGAGCTTCATATCAGCTTCTTCATTTATAGATGTGAAAATGAATTTCAGCTAAATGACAAAGACAATAGATACAATAGGAAAAATATAACAATAAATAAAAAATAATAGTTAGTGTTTCAAGAATAAAAAACTTTATCATTAGGTCACGGTGCACAACACCTTGAAGATGACAAAAGGAAACCACAATTAAAATCTACACAATAATTGTTTTGCTTCTTTCTATGTATATATCATACCTCTATAATAGAAATGAGATGTATTTTAAAGTTGAGATTGCATATGTTTGAAATCAATGCATGTATAATAAAAACATAATAGTATATGCATATTTAATATAAAATGCAGTATCAATAAAAATAATTGTATACAGCAAAAAAGCATCAACTTTGGACTTCTCATTTTAAATAAAATAACCATTTATCAATGAAAATAGCATCAAAATTATTTTGAAAAATCTATTCAATGGATCTACAATATGATAAGAAATGATAGAAAATAGTTACCTATCAATATAAATTTGTCAAACATACAATGTAAATAATGGATAACAATATTAAATGAAAATCAAAAATAAATGTAACAAAAGGAATTGCACAATGAAAAGTATCATCTCCTACGATATCAGATTATATCAATAAAAAGGAATGAATATAAATATTGTAGTACTAAACAAAAAAATTATAGAATCATCATTACATGAGCTAAAAAATGTAGAGAATGACATAAAGAATAAAAAAATCAATAAGCTTCATCAATTCTTACCTGGCTTAATAAAGTCAAAAATGCCAATATCTATGAGCCTCATATAATATTTTTTATTTATAGATGTGAAAAGGGTGTTCAACTAAACCACAAAGGAAATAGTTACAACAAGAAAAATATAACACTAAATAAAAAAGAAGAGTTTCAACTTCAATAAAAAAACCTCTGGCTTTAGGTCACAGTGCACACCATCTTGAAAGTGACAAAAGGAAACCATAACTAAAATCTGCACAACAATGTCTTTTGCATCTTTCTCTGTATATTTTCCACCTCTGTAACAGAAATGATATGAATTTTAAATGTGATATTGAATATGTTTGCAAACAATGCGTGTATAATAAAAACGTAATAGTATATTCATATTCAATATAAAATGCAGAAACTCTTCTCCTCCCCTCCAACCTACCCAGCCCCTCCCCTCCCATCCCCTACCCACTAACTATATTTTCCTCCCACCCTTTCCTCCCCCTCATTCCTCCCCCCTCCTACTCCCCCTTACCATGCTCCTCTTCTCCCCTCCACTATAACCAGCTTGTCTTCCCATCCCTTCCCAACAGCTCACCCTCCCACCTCCTCCTTCCCCCTACCCAGCCCCTCTTCTCCCCTCCCCCTGCGCAGCCCCTCCCCTCCCCCCTGCCCAGCCCCTCCCCTCCCCCCTGCCCAGCTTATCACCTCCTCCTTTACCAGCCCCTCCTTTTACCCCCATGCCCTGCTCTACCCCTCCCCTCCCCGCTCCTCTACTTGTTCTCCCACCCCTGCCCATCCCTCCTCTCCCCCCACCCAGCCAAGAATGTCATCCCCCCCAATTTCCCAGGACCTCCTCTTACCCCTACCCTGCTCCACCCTTCCCCTCCCCCTCCTTTTATTATCTCCCACCCTATCCCAGCACCTCCCCCTCCCACCTCAGACTCCCCCTGCCCAACCCCTTCCCCCACCACTCCCCCTACCCAACCTCTTCCCCCACCAGCACCCTCCCCCCTGCCCTCATCTTCTCCTCCCCTCCCCTCCAACCTGCCCAGCCCCTCCCCTCCCCTCCCCTACCCACTAACCAGATTCTCCCCCAACCCATTCCTCCCCCTCCTACTCCCCCTTACCAAGCTCCTCCTCTTCCCTCCCCTCTAACCAGATTGTCTTCCCATCCCCTTTAACATACCATCCAATTTTGGACTTCAGACCTAAGGTTTGTAACTAGGGTTTGTCATGGGTAAACAAATTTTTTTTTGTGGATGTCATATAGATATGGGAACCTAAAAAACTATTAAAAACAGATGAAATAAAATATGGGTAAACTCATATGTATGTTTCTGAGCATAATAAAAAACAAATTCGATTGATTGTAATCCAATAAAATGATTCCATGGTTAAAAAAAACAAATTACCTCGACATATGAATTACAACATATGAAACAGATAACATGAGGATTTCACAGCTTTAGAAATAAAGCATTCCGTGAATGGATCACCTTAACATCTCTTATATGCATCCCTTGAGTATCTGCATGAGCTCTCTTGAGATTCTGTATCTGCTCTATATGAACTTTATTTGATCTATTCAGAGCATCCAAGTCATTAGTAGTCATGAAAGGCATATATCCTCAAAATTCAATGTACCTATCAACAAATGAGAGAGGGATGTCATCATGGGATGAGATATGAACGAAAAAACTAAAGACAATAAATTTTATGAATATTTTATCAAATCACGAACATACAAGATTATTAACATACCTACCATGCCAGGACATATTTCATAGCAAAGGGTTGTAACCTATGTTTGTCCTGGGAAAAGTAAAATTTTTTCTATGGATGTGAAATACATATGGAAGAGTAAAAAAGTATTAAAAACTGTTGGAAATAAAGATAGGTAAACTCATATGTATGTTTAGGTTCATAATCAAAAACAAATGCTATTGTTTTTAATCCAATAAAATGATTCCATTGTTTAAAAAAAAGAAATTACCTAGACATATAAATTACAACATATGAACCGGATAACTTAATGATTTAGCAGCTTTTGAAATAAAAGATTCCAAGAATGGATCACCTTAACAGCTCTTATATGCAACCCTTGAGTGTCTGTATGAGCTCTCTTGAATCTGTGTTACCATTTCATTCAAAAACTGCATACAATGATAAATAAAACTAAATTAAAGAAGACGTTTAAGCTCATTATACCCCATTACAATGATCAATCAATGTAAAAACAATATACAAATTTTTAGTAACAACAAATTTGGTAGAACAGTTAAAAAAAACAACACTGATTCTAAAATATTTATATTTTAGGATGCTATTGGTATTTCATCATAGGAGAATTTAAATGAGAAAAATAATTAATGGATTTATCATGATTCAGTGATCCTAAAATCTGCACATTTTTTATGGGATATGAAATCCATGTATGTCAATGAGAAGATCTACCATACCTCATATGATGGTGTATGAGATCTTGCCCAAATACCATTTCTATATGACATGAATTGAGGAGGCCGACTCCAGACCTGATTCAGTCACATACACCACTAATATTAGAAAAGATAACAACATCAATTATGTTACGGGAAATAAGTCCTCGTAGTCAAAACCAAATGACATTTATGAGTCGATATCAAAACTTAAACAAACCTTGTCTGTTCTAGAAACTCATATAGAAATTCATATAAATTAAAACTCAAAGAAGTGAAAACCCCTTGTCAATATCAATGAAGAGCATACTGAATGTGTGAAACATATGTAATGTTAATCTAAAAATAGAAACATAATTTCATGTTTAAATTTTGATCAACAAAAATAGACAATGACATCACAATGTTCCAAATCATTTAAAGAAATACTACAGTAAAAAATAAACATTGATGTAGTATGTGTTCAGAAATATAATGTTCCATCATGGTAAGTATTTTCAACTATCTGATGTGAATAAAAATTTTCTAAATATAGAAGGATGTGAAACAATAGTAAGCTCAAAGAAAAAGAGTTTAGTAGGAGTTGAATGATATCAATAGTTGAAGGATAGTATATAGCATGAGATTAAACAATATGATTTTTCTAGGGTAAATAATGATATATAATCCTACAAAGACTATTAATCACAATGACATATAGCATAAAAAATGAAGGACTGATTGGTGAGAATATATATTGGAGGTGTTAAAACAATGTTATCGGTAATTTGTTAAAATGATATAACCCAAAAATAATGAATGTTTATTTAATAATATTGAAAATGAAATAATGAAGCCTAAAAATTTTAGTAAACATTATTACAAATAAAAATACTAATAACAGAGTGGAAACAAAAATACATAAAAAAATGTACATGAATCAACAAATTCGTAGAAGATGACACAGAATTATATATCAATAAAATATTGATCTCAAATAACAAAATAATAAATGGAACATTATGTAAATGGAAGTAGAAATATTAGTGAGAAAAAATTACTCTGAATATTTGATGCCATTAATTTGACAGTCAAGAGATGGTGATATGGATACCTGAATCAAAATAACATGTGAAGTCATTCGTCAACATTTTCTTAATCATGAAATGTAGAATCAAAGTACATATCAGGAATAATATTGCATTTTGAATAACAGTATTCAAACAATGAATTATTGAATAAATACCAAAAAACATAATGAAATAGATGACCTAATATGTGAATCAGAAAAACATATTTAATATAATTTCAAATGAAAAAGTTTTATCTGAAGGGAAATACTAAAAATTGAAGAGGAGATTATTTCAACGATTTAGGAGAACATACCTATTGTCGGGCGAGCATTACATCAGTCAAAATTCGATTGAGTAGAAATAGTCGACAGTTGTAGATGAGGATTGAAATCACAATCTTGAGGGAGTTAGAGAATGAGATAGACTGAATCTGGAGAGTTTCTGATTGAAATTCTTCGAAACAGTAGCTGTGGGAAACATATTAGGAGATGAGGGGATTTGAGATGAATAACCATAGTACATGACGAGAAAAGTAGCGAGGAAGATGACTTTAGTGTTTTTTGGGTACTGGCGATGGGAGGGGAAATTTGAGTGACAGACCAAGGTGCAACACATGTGAGGTAACATCAGCATGAACCATAAGAGGGGAACCAGATGGAAAACGTGAGCAAGATTTGTAGTAATCATGGCGGATGTGAAAAGGGTGCGGGAACAACGGGAGAGGGAATCACAGGAGCACCGCAGGAGGTGAAACGGTAGCAGGAACCCAAGAAAGGGGAATATATCATAGCGAGAAGCCTAAGAATATATGAGGCGAAGGATCCAAATGCGGAGGAGCCGATGGCGGAGGAGCTGATGGCGTATCGTGTGGAGACGGAGCACGCGGTGGCGGGGCTAGCTGCTGGAGATGAGAATTGGGAATAGCAGCGGGATTGCTGTGTCGAGAAGGAGAGCAGAACCATAACCCAAGGTAAATCACGATCGGGTGCGGGATGCAGTGCTTTTTTAGGGTATGGAGGTAGAATTTGAGAGTATTTGGGTGACGTGGAGTCCTGGGAAGGTGACACGTAAACAATAAATAAGCCATGTTTAGTATAGATAGTAGATATGTGAAATATATGAAATAAATATTATATATGTAATATAATATACATATATTTATATATATAATTTACGTATGTGTTTTTCTAATATGACAAGAATATGGAAACGTGCTTTATGAATATGTATAGCCTACTGTCTCCCTGAAACGTGTATTTCATTTCCTATATTGAAATTTTATATATTACATTAAATACATATATAATCAATATATATGATATTTACATCATGTTTTGTAGTCTGGATATTTTTAAATCATTCACTATGTAAGAGTTAAAAAAATAACAAGTCAAAACATACTCAGAATACAAGGAAATTAAAACTAGTAATGATAAAAATAATGAAATATTACTAAAAAATGGGTGCTAATATTTTTTTAAAGGTAAAGGGCACAAGCCCCCGTTTGTTGAACATGAAAGAAACTCCTTTTGAAGGGAAGAAGGAGAAACCCATTACAAACACAATGACAACAAATCCAGAACAAACAACCCAAAGGAATGAAAGAAAACCCAAGTGAACAATGGGGAGAAAAATTCAATGGGAAAGAAAAGAGTTTCATCTCCCCCCTGAGAGAGATTGCAATAGTCAGATTGTCAAAATGAAAGTGTTTCCCCCCCTACCAAGCAGTTGCACTATGCTGGCAGCACAATGAGGTAGAGAATTCCTCCCACACACATAAATATGTAGAGGGATGACCATACGATAGATGCCAGCACATCTATATCTCAAAAGAGCAGCCCACCCGACAATTCTTGTGAAAAAATCACAGCAAGTCAACCTGATGCAACTCAACACAAGAAAAATCACTGAGCAAAATCAAATCAAGGAACCCATCCGTCCAAGAAGACAGATGGCTTGATGATGAGTGTCAACACACACATCCCTAAAATGAGGCTTCCCACCGAGAAATACAAGAAACCGCATTGCGCCAAATGCGATAAAAACAGATTTCAATCCCCAAAAGACTTCAACAACCTATCAGCCATTCAAGAACACAGAAAATAATTAATTGAGACACAAAAGCACAAACCCAGACCAAACATCAATCAAATCATCAAAAAACAGCATTGTCATCTGTCATCCAGAACCAGATCACTAGTTAAGGCGAAGTAGACCAACCAAGGTCAATCAATCTCCAACTTTAGAAGAGCCAAATGACCAAAAATGTTTCCGACAACCACACCGTGATATTTATCCACTTCCACAGAGGAGTCCCCGCCACCGATAGAAACCCTAACTTCACCATTCTGAGAAAACATCGAACAAAACTTACAGTGAATGGCCTCTGCCTGGATCCATATCTTCATCATTTACAGATCATAATCTGCACAGAAACGTCGAGTTGACTAGGGGGTCCGGATCAAGAGAACCGGGGAAGAAGAGTTCCAGTGAAGCATTATCTGCATCCCACTCCATCGCCTCACTGGAAAAATCCCATGAAAAAACCGCGACCTTAGAATCATACTAGAGGAGTCAGATCTAAGAATATCTGAAAGAAGTAGAGTCCAAAGGGCTAGCAAACCCTCGAACCGCAACAGATACAAGGAGAAGACCACTATGAAAATACACCAAGAGTCAATGTGGAAGGGAGAGTCTTGGAAGAACCTGATGCGGAAATTGAATGAGATGAGTGGAAGGAGAAAAGAAAATGGCATAAAAAACTCCGATGCGAAGGAGAATTGCGCTCATGGAAGGGAAACCCTAAGCGAGGTCTTACCTCACTCGGGAGAGAGAACCAGGAGAGAACGGTGCCATCCCTAGAGTTTTAGTTTTATAATGGGTGATAATATTTAATAAAAATATTATTTATGATATCATAAATATCCATGTGGTTATTTTATAAGTTAACTACATGATTAAATCCATTATACATGTGGCTAAATGGTGATCTACCAAAAGGGAGTGTAAAGTAAGGGATACTGTCAAAATTTCATTTCATTGAGGCATATTACAATGTTATGAAACTAGTTTCTTTTATACTGTGTATACACATCCCATTTTAAATTTAATATAATTAATACTTCATTAATCGTGGTATTTTAATTTTTAATTTGAATTATTTCATCTAAAGGGATTTGAATTTAACTGTTACCAAGTGGTAGAGAATTTGATAACTCAATTTATATTAATTGAGTCATATTACTTACTCATTATCATTAATATTTTGTGATTATGTGTATATAGAATTATAACTTTGTATTATTTTATTTACACATATTTTATGTGTATTAACATTTGATGCATATAATTGTTCATCGATTGACTCTCACTTCAATGTTATGGTGTTTTCATGGGTTCACTTCACAATATCATTTTATTTTGGATTTGTTACACTTAAATTACTATTAAAGATATTTATTTTATAATTGATTAATAAACCCATTAATTTCCTTATCCTATGGTTATTAATTATTATTTTCATGTAAAATATAAATTATTTCAATCCATGGTACTTAAACTGTTTTATGAAATGTTTTTTAAAAAATATGACTTCATTTCTCTCTTTAAATGGAAATCTATTTTCTTAAAAATCCATATATTCTAAAATTTTATTCAAAAAAATTTCAATAAAGTTTTTAAACTGATTTATTAAATGAAATTTTTACACACTTTTCCTTTTACAAAAAAATATCATGGTAATCTTATTGAATCTTTACGAACAAGGAAATTTCCTATCTTTTTTATAATGTAAAAGGAATGTTCTTTTTACCACAAATAGAATTACCCATTTTTTTTAATTTAAGATTACCTTGATAAATTAGAGATATATTTTGAAGAAAAATAAAAGTCATTTTCATATAAATTTATTTTCTAATTTTTTTTCAAAATAAAAATCATATCTTCCATAAGAATGTTTTTAAATAACTTCTTATTTAATCAACAAAAATAACCCTTTTTATTAGTCTAATGGAAAAAAATATACTGATACCATCCTTATTCTTCCTCTAGTTTTTTAATGATTATTTTGTCCAAGGATAATAATTACATTCACTTACCTGATTCAGTTTCATAGTACCCTTGAAATATTCACTAGAAATTAAATTTCACCAAATAATCCTTAATCATTTATCATCAATATTATTATTTATGAAACCATATAACATTTCTATATATGTTTTTTTACATTGAATTTTTTTTATTGACTGGGGAAATATGGTTAATTTGTATCCTTTACTCAATACAGATATTTGATGATATGGAAAAAAATTTATTATATTAATATTTTAATTGATATATATAGAATAATTTAGATTGAAAGTGACATGTGGGTCCCATAAATTATGTATCCCCTCGATGCATCAATAGGTTCTCATGAGAAAAATCAGTTGGGAAAACTACACTAGTTTCAACATGTATATTTAAGCCATCTTGTGAAATGTCTTGATGATATAAGTTTTCATGTTCCTCAGACATGACATCCTATAATTAAGAATTTCCTTCCTTGAGATTTATATTATTATTACTAGTATATATGCAATTTAAAAATGATAAAATATATGGATGAATTTTATTCTTATATTATTGATTATGTATCCTGTTTTTTTTCTATTTATCTTTCCATATTGGTTGCGCACTTCCTTCTCTTATACTGATTAAACTCAATGTTTTCTCAATTATTTAACTTTCCATAATGATTATTCTAATTGATTTATTATATCTTCCATTGTTCATAACAATTTCTATGAATTTGAGATCCAAATTATTTTTTCTATTCCATGGGATTCCATAAAGATTCCTACGACAAATAAAATTGAATAATCTAGGGCTAATAAAGATATTATTCTTGAAAAAAAAATTAATTTTTTTATTCAATTCTAATATGAGACTCATTTATGTATCTAGTTTACCTGAACTATGAGACTTTCGGTCCTTTAAGATGCGATTTTCTTGTATCTATACAAATTTTATTGTAGAAATACTCTGGATTTCAGGATTATGCAGTCGATTTCTCTACTGTTGGTATCAGATAAGGTTTAGTAGAAACCTTGGGCACTAGATTTTGGAAATCTGGGATTAGATAACATACCCCTATGATAAAAAATGATGATATATATATAAACTCATCTTAATGTTTTGGTAAGGTATGTATTATGTGTTATTTCCTTGAAATACATATCTATCTATATAGTATCATGGATTTATGAGTTTATGATTGAATATGTGATCAAATAGTTAAACACGTATTTATGTTTTATTTGAAGATTTACTTATAAGATTAATTATATTATGAAAGAATGTATTTCAATAGAACTGTTTAGTTTAGTAAATGTTTTAGTGGAAAATGTATTTGAGTAATAATGTGTTTACATTTTATAGACATAAGTGTAAAGTTAATAAAAGACTATATGGTTAATTTAATCAGTAATGACATTTTAATAATTCTTAAATAATATTATCAGACATTTTAAAAGAAAAGGTTGTATTGAAAGCCCTAGTAAATAGGATATTTAATGATTATATTCATTTCAACTTTGTTCATCATACTTTTTTGAATCATTATAGGAATTATATTAATGTAATTTAGAAAATGAAAAAACATGTATTCTAGGTGACAACTCATCATATCTGGAAAGGATATAGGGTTTTTACCCACAAATGAATGATATTAAGGGTTTATTACTAACCATAGACCTACGCAATGCATTGGTTAATATGTCATTATATTAGTTAAAAAATAGGATGAATAAATATTAATGATAAACCAATAATATTAATTTTTCATGTTTTTATTAAATAAGGCATCATCAAAATATGTTTTGGAAAATTTTAAGAGAAATATATAAAACCCTTGTTTTATAGATCTTATGATCCTTTAAAAGTAAATTTTTATGGTTTAGGAAAAAAACTTTTTGGGATATTCAATTCTTGAATTAAGGGGTGAATTGGAAATTGATCGAAGCACAATAAAAGGATGAAATTGTTTTTATAGAAATATTTCAAGTAATTATATATTATTATATTCATAGGTAGTAAAAAATTACTCAACATTAGAAAGATGATAATGAAATAAATGTTAATCCTAATTACTTAATATTTATTGAATACAATCACTTTTAAATCATAACAGATTTATAGTTTTGAGGCCCTCGAATTTTAATTGATCATTAAATTGTTTTTGATAAATGACTTAAATCACTCCCTATAATAATTCACTTATTTCAACCATGTTCATATATTCACTTGGAACTAATTGTATCTTCTGTAGAAACCTAAATATATGTCATACCATGTGACCTTTGTACTTTTGATAGTCTATTATCATGAAGTTGTTTTACCAACCCTTATCATGACGTGGGATTTCAATGAAGTAATTTTCAAATTTCAAAACCAAGATTATTAGGTTTAAATTTTTTAGGTTGTAGTTTATTAAAGATCGTAGGATGTAACACCCAAAAATTCTAAAATAAGGATATTTTATATGATAGTGTGTATGAAACACTACACCAAGAATATAAATAAATATAATAGACCAAAGGATTATATTTATATTTAGATAAGTTAAATATTTGCAATAACATATGTCAAATAAAAAATTGAGCATATATTTCATCAAAACAAATATATATTTTAGTTTTATCTACATGGAACAATGAGGTTATTTTACATTACATGCATCAATGATTTTTTCGATGCCTTCAATTACACTCAAGACCGTGTTTTACTGAACAATAATATATTTTGTAAATATTATTATTTAACAAAATAAGATATTGCATAGTCATTAAATTGGAATTTAGATATAGGATTAATAAAATTGTGAGAATATATTGTCAATTTCAGTTAATAAAAATTAATTAGAAATTAATAACAAACTAATTGAATATAGAGGATAAGTTTTTATAGAAAAAGTATTTTTATGAACCCAAACATGTTTTCCCTTAATAAATAAAATTAAATAATATTAGTGAATTTATATTAATTAAATTAATATATTATATATTCGGTAAATTTATTTAAAATTAATAAAATATGACTAATAGGAATAAGATAAGTACAAATCCAATTTTTTGCATGAAAACCTATATTATTCTAAAGTTTGTTTTGTCGCTTTTTAATGGAACACTTTTTTTAAATATAAAATTTGAAACTTTTATAAATAATATTTTATAAAACAATGATCAATTTTTTAAGTAATAATTTTTTTTCTTAGGATGAATTTATTGTATTTTACTTAAAGATTAAATTTGAAAAATAATGAATTTTAATTGAAAACATACTTTTCAATTAAATACATTATAGTGTAAAATTATATTTTTTATTTTATTTAAAGTATTATTAGAAACATTTTAAATATATTATAAAATATAAGTTATTGGAATCATTTTTATATTGAATTTAGATGTAAAAATGTAGTAAACTATTGAACATTTTCACTTTAAAACCCCACTTTCTCATCTAGTCTTCGGGATTAATTTTATATCATTTCTACAAATTATGGATTTGAATTTTTAAAATTCGATTCCAGTATTTTTAATAAGATTAATTTATAATTTCTATTATATTAAACATAGTTTTTTACCAACAATATGAGTGACATAATATAAAAATAATTATATAAATTATGGTGAAAATTAGTTTTCTTAGTCATTAAAAATTAATCCTAATTGTAAAAATGACATAGAAACTTTTCAAAAAATTAATGGATGGAAATATTTAGACTTTATCATATCGTAGATAAATTTTATTTCATTTTTTTTGGAACATTGTGTATAGTACACCTCCCATTAGTGTTTAACTTTTGATATTTACATGAATGTCACTCCTCCTCAACTATAAAAGGGAACTTGTCCCGATCAATTCTTCACACATCTCAATCTATTTGGATCATACAAAACTAGCCGAAATCAGATATAAATAACCCCACCATTTTCCTATAATAATTACTTTCTACATATATCCAGCCACTGAAGGCTTATGGTATACACAAAAATGCGGTACCTGACAAAGATTTGTAGTTTTTCAACGAACACTTTTGTTTTTTTTCATCCTCCACCCCTTAAATTATTCTTATATCAAGATTATATAACAACCTATGTATCTTAAATTTACTAATATGTTTTTATGAAATGATTATAACCTAAAACTTCTCACACTTCCATCAAATGCGATTTTCAATCATCGATCATGTGTATGGTGAAATACCACCTCGCGAATCGATGTCGTTCGTTATTCAAGTATCACCATTCTTGGACAGGAATAATGATGGATTTAAAGTTTATATATGAAATATAGGATATATTATAATTTATTTAGTTTTTTAAAATTTTTTAAAATACACACCTTCATGATTTTCATTTTTTGGGAATATGATAAAATTGTTTGTGGACTTGTCGATGCCGCCTCCTCAGTGAAATGAATTTCATTCACACTTTAGATAGAATGTTTTAATGTTGGGTTTAATAAAATTATGTGAAATATACGAAATAAATATGAGACTAGAATTATAATATATATATATATATATATCATTTAATTTTAATTAAGTTAATATGACAAAAAACGGAAACAACGTTCATGTATACGTATATCCATCTGTCTCCATGAATGTTGTATTTCATTTCCTACATACAAATTCTATTGATTACATGAAATAAATATATAATAAAAATTAATGTCATTTAAATAATTTTTTACATTCTGGATATTATGAAGTCACTATCAAAGTAAGAGTTTAAAAAAATAATAGGTCAAAACATACATGAAAAAAAAATCGAATTAACATCCGAAATGATGAAAATAATGAATAATTATTAACAAACTAGTGAAAAAATCTTATAAAGGGATTACATATTATATCATTAATATTAATATGGTTTTGATATAAGTTAATAACATTATAAAAACCATTACATTGGAGGTTAAAATGTGTTCAACCAAAATAGATCTTAAGATAAGAGATTTCGTCTCAATTTCATTTCATTAAAGAATATTGTAATGTTATGAAACTGTTTTATTTTATATTGGGTATAGATTCTCCATTAGATTTTTAATATCATGAATAATTCATTCTTCATGGTATTTAAATTTTCAATTTCGATTATTTAATTTAAGGTGATATGAATTAATAATTACTAAGTCATAAAAAATTTCAAATTAAATTTATTTTCATTGAAATGTATTACTACCTCACTGTCGTGAAAATTCTGTGATTATGATCATAATGAAGTTTTAATTTCTAATTTTTATGTTTCCAATTATTTTATTTATATTTATATTTCATTCATATAATTTGTTCTTTTTTGGACACTCACTACAACATTATGGTCTTTTCAAAGGGCTACATTATAGTCCCATTTTATCGGGATTGTTTACACTTGATTTTATATTAATGAAAATTATTTGATTATTGATTAATAAACCCTATATTTTTTTCCACCTCTATTAATTTATTATTAATTTCAATAAAAAGTTTTATTTTCAACTAATTGGTAATTAATATGTTTCATAAAATATTTTTTATAAAATCTGACATTATTTTTTCACTTTGGTCAAAAATAGAGTTTGTTAAAAAAACCATGTTTTCTAAAAATGTTTTCAAAAGTGATTTATTTAACCTTTTCCAAAATGATTTACTAAAATATATATTTACCTACATTCTCATTTAAAAACTATTTCCCAAGGAATCTCATTACCACATTCTGAAGAAGGAACATTCCTAACTAATGTATAATACATAATGAATGTTCTTTTTACCTCCTATGGATGTCCATGTCATCATCTATTTGATCCTTACATTAAGAATTTCTTTAAAAAAAATTTAAAAGTTTTTTTTGTAAACCCCCAAACACATACTTCCAGATTCAATATTCAAAATATTCTATGTATTGTTTTATATTAAATAAAACTTAAGTATACACAAAACATTTTACATTCCATGACATTTTTTAGTTTAGATTTTTTAGAATTATACAAAACCATTAAAAATTATCATAGTTGTAAATAAATTATAAATTTCAATAAAATTACTTTCTTAAAATACCTCATAAAACATGAACCAGTTGAATTTATATAAAAACCATGATTAATAATTTTGAAACATGGATTTAGTATTAACTTTCTTAGTTATGGGTCTGTAATCCATTAAAAATATATTTTTAGGAATTATATATATTATATAAGATATTTCCATAAAATAAAATACTTTATATAATGAATATATAACATAAAAATATCTATCTCAAAATCCCTTATTATTTTTTTTATTTTCAAAAAACATTAATTTATAAGAATAAATAATTCATTGAAATTACTTTGGGATTTTCATTTAAAAAATGTTTTAAAAATTATTAGTTTTTTTATTAATCTTGATACTCATAAAACCCAATGAAAAACATGTTTCCACATGAATTATCACATGTGGGATAGTTTCCCCTTGAGGTTATGGGTTTTCTCCCATACCATATTGTATCATTTGATACTGATGTTCCAAATTTTAAGAATACAATTTAGAGGTTCTTCTTTTCATATTAATAACCCAAATACATCTAAAAATCATAAAAATTCATGACAAATATTCTTATAACTTCCTTTCCTAGAAGAAGCTCAATTATCATTAATTATTTGGATAATTCCACCTTTCCACTAAAATTACATTCATTTAATAGGAACAGTCATGCTCTCTATAAAATTAAATTAATTACTTTAATAAAATCTTAGGAGATATCAATATTATACATAGATTGTGGCCAAATGAATTTTAATGACATTAACTGATAAAAAATAATTCATCATAAAAATGATAAAATCCATCGATTTTTATGTCGTACAACAAATGAAATAATATCATTTTTCTTACAAAAAATAATGAAGAAAAAATCTCTTGAAATTAAATATTTAAGAATATAAAAAATTCTATAATTCTTTTAAATTATAGGGAAAATAATAATTTATTTTTAATAATTCATTTCAATATTTAATTTGATATATTTAAGCTAATAAAAAAACATATAAAATTGAATTCAACCAATATGTAAATTATAAATTTGGGAAATAAAAAATTCTAATATAACATTTGAAAAATTATGACATCCCTTCCAAGGGATATAAAAAAAATTATATATACAATGGATAAATAATTCAAATAAAAATTTCCCATAAATAATAATTAAAATAAGTCCATATTGAAATATAATTTTGGTATATTTAAAATAAAAAAGAAAATATACCTTACGGGAAGATATACATAAATCCCTATTAATACATAATATTTAATTTAGGAATAGACAACCCTAACCTAAAAAATGAACCAATAACCCTTCAATCTATGCACCCTTCTTCCTAGGGCATGGGCACACCAGGTGGAATAACAGAAATAGTGAAGAAGTTGTTTTTGAATTTCACATAATGAAGACAGGTTCCTCTTACAGATTGATCCCTTCCTCTAGATGTGTTCTAGAGTAAATAATTTATATAGACAATTATACTTTTATAAAAATAAATTTTTAATTCTATACCTATAGAATAATGATAGAAGGTGGTCTCAGATTAATCCTTACAGAGAAATATGAACCGTTTGGAAATTGATGGGTCATTTTAAAAAAAATCATGATCTAGAATTGATGAAAATTCATATATAAAAAACACTATTAATGGAATATGTTCTATGTATGAATATATATATATATTGATATTATAACGTTTATAATTACATAAGGAATAAAACTATGAATATAAATTAGAAATTGGATGTATTTCATTTACTTATCTATTAAAGTAAATATGTTTTATAACCAATTGATATTATATGTTAGAGGGTTCATCAAGAATATTGGATTATATCCATAAAAAATCTGTAAAATTGAATAGTAAAAAACAAGTCAAAAAATGAATTTAATCCAAATCCAAACTCAAATCAAGAATAAAAATTGAACATTCTATAAATTATAAATAGGTAAATGATGAATAAATAGCCGACAACAATAAAAAAAGAAAAGAATCAAACTATGTGTATATCACTCTTAAACTGAGAATGATTTGAAAAAAGATTGGAACACCTAAAAAGAAAAACAATAAACCTTCCTTACTTTATCATGATCTACACCCTTGCATGGATATGGTCATTAATGGTTAATGGTGTTCCATAAGACTACTGACACTTGAACTATACACATATCTGACATTCAATGCTCACTGATAGCAAAACTCCATCAACTAAGCACAACTCCTCTGATCCCTCTCACCCAATCATGATCCATCAATCATGATCAACCTCAATTCCTCTGAGGCCCTACTACTTGGCCACCTGTAAAACAAATTCCTCAACCCCCTTTCCAATTTTGATGGACTCCCCCTATTATCTCACTTTTTATTAATCATTACCTTAACATTTTATGATATATAATAAATATTGTTTTTATAATAAATAAATTATTATAATTATATTTATAAATATAAAAAAATTATAACCCCTATATTTATAAAATAAATTAATTATACTAATTTCATAATTTTAAAATTTCATATAATTTTTAAATTATATTGCTTTCTTAAAAAATATGGCATTCTAATAATTATCATATATTATTATTTTTATCAATTTATAATATACTACATCTAATTTATAACAAAATAAATATTATATTTAATAAAAAATTGATAATTTAAATTTTTTATATATATTTTAATTCTTGTAAACATTAATATACATAATTTTATAACAACCAAAGATATTATACTCAAAAATAATGACATGTCCCGCCCCGTGGCCCATTCCATGAATACCCCAAGCCCACCTATCATATACCAAGGCTTGGTGACTGGAACTGGAATGTTGAAACCTGAAAATGGAAGGCATTTCCTTTAAACAAGTACACACACTGACAAGGCACACTGCACACAAGAAAAACACAACAGAGAAAGAGTAGTACAACCACCACTAAAAACCACCAATAAGTGTAAAAGTAAGTACTGAAAGAAAAAGGGGGAATCATACAATCCCAACTGAAAGAGTAGTATAAAAAAAAAGGAAAACCAAGCTCTAGAGATCATCTACCAAGGATACTATGTGAAAGGTACATAAAGCTCATCACTACGGCTCGACACGTCAATCAGTCACCTCTGTACATGGTCTAACACTTGCTCTCCAAAGTATCAATCAAGATATCTGTCAACTACACATGATACAATAAGGTGCAGGAGAATCCGGTGTCAGGGTGATTATAAAAATACTCACTAGGGACCCTGAAACCCCCGAAAGCAAAACATGGTCTCCCTCCTTGAACTCCGAGGGTCCTCGTCTCCTGTCTATATAGGACATATTTCTGCTATGTGCAGTCCTTATCCACTCTTGGATAATCCATACCTTCTCAGTGGTAGCCCGTACGAACTCTGGACCCATGATTACTAACCCCCTTGGGTCTGTCCAATGTAGATGTGATATGAATGGACACTCATACAAGGCCTCAAAAGGTAACATGACAACAGTGAAGTGATATCTATTGATGTACAAAAACTCTGCCAGTGGTGTGTGGTCCTAGTAACTGTGACCAAAATCTAGGAAACAAGCATGAAGCATGTCCTCTGAGGTCTATATGGTCTTCTCCTTTAGACCATCTATATGAGGGTAAAACATGAACTCAATCATTCCAAAACCTCATGCCCATTTCTTACTTGATGACAAGTGAGGCATCATGAAACGAACTCTGCCACCACTTTCTTCATCCTTGGAAACCAGTAATAACGTCAGAGGTCCTGGTATATCTTCACCACACCAAGATGTACCTATAACACCCCAGGTAAATAAAGAATATGAAATTTTTATATTTATCCCTATTTGTGAAAAAAATATTAATATTACATTAAAGGGAACGCTATGCTCGATGACGTACCCAATACGCGACAACAAGTTCCTTTAAAATCTTACATTGCACTCTAATAATAAAATAATATTATGCCTAGCCATTGTAATGGCAGGAAAGAACAGAACTAACTACAAAAGTATTATATATGTTTGTCAAATATTTTTACTTTTTACAATAAATGTTAGAGGATTAAAAATGCGAATGAATCCAATTTTAAGCGTAAACATTCTAATATTCTTTAAAAGGTCGATTATCCACCTTTTGATGGCGAACCTCTTTTAAATCCACTTTTTTGACAATTTTATGTGTTATATTTTAAAAAATAAAATTCTTCTTTAGAATCAAGACATCAATATTTACTTTCTGTAAATTGTTGGTATTTTTCTGATAAAGTTCATTTTTTAATGAATAGTGAAAAATGTTGTATTTTAATTCAAAACCTCTTTTTAATCTAATTTATTTATATGATTAGATTATATTTTGAATTGGTTTTAAAGTGAAATTAGAATATATTTTTACTATTTAATCCAATGGTGGTCATTGAAATTAATATCACTTTGAGAATGGACATAAACGAGTGTCAATCTTTTGATAGATATTGTTTCTTAAAAACACGCTATTTGATTTGACAACGGGAATTAATTATAAAATTAATTAATGCAACTTCTATGTTATTAATTTTTTAAAATAGACATCATTTTTGAATTCGGAATATCAAATATATCTTAGGGTGAATTTTTGGTATTTTTCTGAAAAACCTTAATTTTTGATTAATAGTGAAACCACAAAGTGGTAGTTACAAAAAATGATATTTCGTTTAAATGAAACCTTACCACTTCTGTGATTTGAATTTAAAAAATCCAATTTAAATGATTTTTATTATTAAGTAAAATTCGGTTCAATGGGATGAAAATAATTTTTGATGAAAAGTAACTTTTATGTTTTATTAATCGCGATTAAAGGTAATCAGTGTGATTTAAGGTAAAAATGATATTATAATAAAATGAAAATATCTTGAAACTTGTCCTAACCCTATTTAATGAGTCATGGACAACCAAAAAAACCCATGGTCTATTTTTAGGACCCCATTGAGCCACATGGGTAAGATAATGTCATTAATGCCTTTTATTTAAAGTAAAAGTAAAAATGACACAAACATGTATTGTTTTCATAAAAAAAATTTGACATGGGGTTATACAAGTCATATTTTTGACTCTAAATAATAATTGGAAATATAAAAAGATTTCATACATCATAATATTTTTTTTATAATTTTTAGTCATTAAATATATTATTTTATTTATGACATCATGATGATGCAGCGATTACCTCATTATTTAACGATTTAAATAAAATGAAAAGATAATGTAAACTCTAAGACCTACACATGTCAAAATCCTATTGGATGGGTGTATTTTGAACAATTATCAGCTTATCCTAGAAATATATCAATGTGGGATCTTTAAAATCCGAAACTCATTTGAAAATAATGTAACCTTTCTTAACTTTCCAAGAGTGCCCCTCCTCTCCTCTTATAAAAGGCCTCCACCTCTACCAACTTACCCACACCTCTCAAGCCTTTGGCTCAGACAAGATATGATCATTTTGTCTCTCCACATCCCTCTCCTCATCTTAGAATTCTTACCATGGGCAGGAAGCTCTTCAAGAAACCCTTTTGTTTCAAACCAAAGGGAGTTACCCGATTTAAAGGTAACGTCTTCACTTGTGTTCTTTTGTTTTATTTTGCTTCTCCAACCCCTTAAACTATTTTTATTCATTTCTTTTGTTACAAAAACAGTATATTCCATATACTAGGATGTTATTATAATAATTATTAGAGCTACACTAACACACACCTACATCTAATGGTTAAAGAACATACTGTTTCTGTGGATGGTGAATTTCTGTCTCACGAAATGATGATTGTTAAATATTATTTTAACACCTACAAAGGTATCCATTAAGATGTCACTATATTTATATATGATATATAATATTTTTATGTTTTACTGAAGCTTCTATATTTTTTCATTTATGGTATACCTTTATGGTTTGCATTATGGGTAAACACGATATCTTCATTTTTGGAAGTGCGGACTACCGCCCCCTTAATGTGATTTGATTCGTTATTACCATATGTGGTACGTATAATGGATGTATTTAATGATATTATATATTATACCATACTGGAATTATAATACTATTATGTATCATTATGTTTTAATTCCATTAAATATGAAATAGAAATGGAAGTAGTGTTCATGCGTACGTACGGCTTACCGTCTCCATGAACGGTGAATTTCATTTCATACCTCTAAATGATATGTAATATTATAAAATCATGTATATAATGTATATATATGATATATATGATATCTAAATAATGAATATAATTTTGTATATAATGGATATTTTACCCCATGAACAAACTTGTAATTATAAAGAGTTTATTTTTTACCCAAGTAGCAATGATCGTTAAACGACCGTTATTAAATAAATAATTACACAGTGTTCATGACATGGTAATAAGTGATATAAAAGGAATAATGAACTTGAAAAAGGTTCTTAATAAATTATAAATTAAATCCAGTTTATTATTCAGGAGATTAAAGAACGATCGAGTCAAGTCAGACACGAGGTAAGGGATCCAACCTCTCTCTTTCTTTTTAAGTACTCACTTTTTTGTCATTTCTTTTAAGATAATATTTCTTATCTTTGGGGATGTTATTTTATATTCATAATACTTTAATTTTTATTTTCATATTATGAGAGACCCTATTTGATCTCATAAATCCATTTTTGGAAGTTTTAAGTGGCGCTGTTAGGCAGCCGAGTTTTCATAAGGGATTTTTCATCTCACTTTTATTCCCGTGACATTTATGCTATGTTTGCCACTATTTCCTTTGAGTTGTGTATGTACTGCACATTATTATACACTTTTTGTAGTATAATTTCATTTATGGGTATTTACATCTTCATTGTATGACCCTTCTTCCAGGGGGTGTACGTTTCGAAAGTTATCCAACTCGGTAAGGGGACCTTTCACCCTCCTCTTTTTAAAAGACTTATTTTGTTATGTCTTTTAATTCACATAATATTATGTTGGGATATGTTCTTCTATATCCTTATTTATTTAAAATTTTATTCTCATGTGATGAGATACCATTTTCTCTCTCATCAACTCATTTTATGAATTTTAAAGTGACGTCGTTAGGCTGTTGGATTTCTGTAAGGGAACTTCTGAACCCACTTTCCATTCTTTTGGTTAAACCTCTACTTCTTGATTTTATTATTCCAAGATTATGTGTGGAATATCTATGTTTTAATTTCCACAAACCTTCGTGTATATATACTATTTCTACACATAATCATCTCATTGATAAATTCTTACGAACTTGTCTGGGAAATCATAACTCAATCTCATTTCATTGAGTTAAATATCTATGTCATTGGTTTTGTTTTTCCAAGATTATGTGTGAATGCCCTATGATTGTTTCACACTTAACATCCACTTATATTGGGTGTATTTATATTTCTCACACATAATTATGTGATATATTTATCCTTATTTAAGGATACCATCTTTATAATGGATTTCATCTCAATTTACATTTCCATTGAGACTTAATTGTTGTTATGCACCAATTCACTTTTATATGGTGTGTATACTGTCCTTTGACATATTATATCATGAATCCCTTTATTCTCATGATATTATAAATCTCTGATTAAATTTTATTCCTCAATTATTTGTATTCAAGAGTCTCACATTTTGTTAAAAACTCTTTAACAAAAATATCATTTTAAATGTTTTAAAGACTCATTATTCTAAATCATTATCTTTAATGTCCATGTTTTCAAAATGGTTTTCAGTATTTATTTATATGGACATTAATGTTTTAAAATTATAATTCCATTAAAAGCTTCAAATTGGTATGGGACACTATGATTCAAAAATCTCTTTTAAATGGTTTTTGAAAATGGATTGATTAATTCAATATCTTGGAATTACTTATTATGATTGTAAATGAAATATTGTTATTGAAATGTTTATATTTTCAATATTTTATGTGTAATTATGGTACTTGGAAATTTTACAGTTGGTTACGTGATAAACCTTATGATGGGTGGTGCCGTGAATACCTGTATGGGTGGTTACGTTATAACCTCCAATGCATTGGGTATGGAACTAGGCCATTTGGCTATTACATTAAGTATGTGTGGATGTTGACTGTATGGTTATTCCATTTAAGTATGTTTATGTCCCAAGTTACCTTTATATGTTATGTGTTCTTTATATGTGTTTTATGGTAATATTTTGGTTAAAAAAGGGTAAGTAATGGTCTTTTATTCAGTGAAGAGTTTTTACTACTTCATAAAGGTGAAAAGTATTACTTTGGTAAAGTACTCATGGTTTATTTGTTGTTTTGAAAAACTAATAGTTTTCCTTCTTTGTGTATCCTTTACTAGGTTTTTTATGCTCATCCCATGTTTTTGAAATTTTTTCCACATGACGTAAATATGAATAGGGTCAAAGATGGGATCAAGGAAAGACATTCTATCTAAAACATGGAACTAGATGTGTTTCTTTATAAGTGTTTTTCTATATTTTATGGAAACATAGTAGAATTGTCTACTATGTAATCTTTTGAGATGTAATAGTTATGACCTAATTCTCTAAAACTCTAAACCTGAAAATATCCTCTATGTGAATTATTCGTTTAATTCATGATTAAGTAATGTTTAAGGCTGAGGCCTTATAGTTGGTATCAGAGGTCGGTTTAGATAACTTTAGAGGTTATGGTATTCTCTAAGCATAAGTGACATTACCATAATGGTTAGGATTTCAGAAAGAGTCCTAGTTTTAGATAAAGTGAATGAGTAAGTATATATTAGTGTTTATATTCCTCATTAGTACATGATGGTTTTTTTGATATACTCACACTGACCTTTTTGGTTTTAGTAAATGCCTGGATCTAGCAGGCACCAAAGTAACAGTGGATGTGAAGGAAACTGTGACAGTTTTCTCAGCGAGCAACTGAATGATATGGGAGCTGCAATGAGAACTCTTGTGTTTATCCTCAACCAACTATCTGGAGTCATGATTGACCACCTAAACCATGGTTATTTCTATAAGGAATCATATATGCGAGAAAAAAATCCCTATGGAACAACAGGTAATAATCGCAAAGGTAAGTGTGTTCAAAAACCTATGTGTCAAAGATGTGGAAAGAAACACCTAGGAAAATGTTTCAAAGGGACAGAAATATGCTATAGATGTGGAAATGAAGGTCATAAAGCAAGAACCTGCCATAGAAAAATGAAGCATCCAGTTGACTCGAGGAAAGGGAAAGATGTTCTTTCTGGAGGATCAATTGAATGTTTTAAATGTGGTGTGCATGGTCATTATGCAAACATATGTCCTATGAAGAAGTTTTGGGAATGGTATCCCCAATATCGTACAAATATTCGTTTACCAATACCTAATGCCATTCCGATTGAGGATGAAGAAACTGACAATGACCAATCAAAGGTATGGATTATTTCTTAAAATTTGTTTTCCTATTTTGGAATCTTAGGATATGATTCATGATTTTGTTTGTAGGAAAGAATTATTTCAGAGTAAGTTGGAAAGGAATGGTTAATGGATCATGAAGAATGCTGAATGAGTAAAAAGTAAACATATAAGGGCTTCAAGTGTTATGGTGAAATTCTTAAGAGTATTAAGTCTCTTTTGATGATGGGGTTACATTAGAAGACTTTTTATAATATGTGTAACCCTGATGTTTGATATATGAATTTTTTTTTTCAAGGAATAGTTATCTGTTCATTTGTGGACATAGTTATAAAGAACCATTTGGGTTTATATAATCCTTACTTTTGATGTAATTATGGGTTACTATATGTTATGATGGAAAGTGAAAGGAATGAGATAAAATTGAGGATAAATTATGTTATGGTTATTTTTGATGATTTTATCTCTTTTTGGGGAATGATTTGAGAATTATCTAGTTTGGAAAAAAGACAACACGTAGACCGTGTGACAACCTATCGCGTCGAACAAAGCTGTGAGAATCAAACCAACAACCAAAGTGCGACTGGTATTTATCACCTACCACTAGACTACGTGAATTCCCTGGTTAGTTTGACTAATTCTTTTTAGTTAGATGATATTATGAATTAAGAGTAAGTAGATTTTGGGTTATCTATGGAAATTATTAACCTATCATGGAGGATATGTGATTAGGTTAATTACTTTTCTATACAAGACTTTAAGAGCCACTGATGTTGATTAGAGATAAATGTTACGATTTAACTTGTAAGACTATGTGATTAAATCCTTCAAATATTTGGTTTTCAATCTTAGTTTGGTTTACTTTTGGTCTTCGTTGAACTTTGGGTCTTGTTGGAAAAATTTTGGAGAATAAGAATAGATTTCCTTTTTATAAAGGATTATCCTTTTGGGTATTATCTAATCTCATACTAACCTTTTTGGTTTTAGTTTTGGTTGAGGTCTAAAGACATGGGAAGTATACAATTCTCTTTTGTGGATTAGGTGATTCTATAGAAGTTGATTATATCTCACTTTATGTAAAAAAGTCATCCTAAATACTCATCTTTTGGAGAAAAGATGAGTTCGTGTAAAAACCTAGTAAAATTGAAAGTCAACATGACAAGTAGGTATGTTTCCTTATGTTTTAGTTAAGCTCAAAAATAAATTCTTTAGCGAAAAGTAACTCACAAAAATTTTGTCCGTTAACTTTTCCTACTGGGGAATCCAATACCGTTTAACCCTTCACAAGTTTGTGATTTTCTGCTGGTTAACTTTCTCATAAACATGTTTTCAATCACACTCCCTCAGAACATGAACCTTTGCTTTTTCTTCCATATCCATGTTTTCCTACATGAAATCCTAGTATGGTTTAGCTCGGGTGACCTCTGTACTTCTCTTTCATTCTTTTAATGTGATTGTTTTACCGAATCTTGTTCGGATGTGGAACTTTCAATGATGTTTTCGAGACCAATGTTAAAATTGTGAGGACACAATTCCCAAAAGGGGGGGAAGGATGTAACACCCGAGGTAAATAAAGAATATGACATTTTTATATTTATCCCTATTTGTGAAAAAAAATATTAATATTACTTTAAAGGGAATGCCATGCTCGATGGCGTACCCAATACGCGACAACAAGTTCCTTCAAAATCTTACGTTGCACTCTAATAATAAAATAATATTACACCTAGCCATTGTAATGGCGGGAAAGAATGAAACTAACTACAAAATGATTATATATGTTAGTCAAATATTTTTAAATTTTACAATAAATGTTAGAGGATTAGAAATGCGAATGAATCCAATTTTAAGTGTAAACATTCTAATATTCATTAAAAGGTCGATTAACCGCCTTTTGATGGCGAACCACTTTTAAATCCAGTTTTTGAAAATTTTGTGTGTTATATTTGACACAATAAAATTCTTCTCTATAATCGGGACATCAAAATTTACTTTGTGTAAATTTTTGGAATTTTTCCGATATGGTTCATTATTTGATGAATAGTGAAAAAATGATGTATTTTAATTCAAAACCTCTTTTTAATCTAATTTATTTTTATGATTAGATTATCTTTTGAATTGGTTTTAAAGTTAAAATAGAATATATTTTAACCATTTAATCCAATGGTGGTCATTGAAATTAATATCACTTTGAGATTTGACATAAACGAGTGTCAATCTTTTGATAGATATTGTTTCTTAAAAACATGCTATTTGATTTGACAGCGGGATTTAATTATAAAATTAATTAATGAAACTTCTATGTTATGAATTTGGTAAAAATAGACATCATTTTTGAATTTGGAATATCCAATATATCATAGGGTGATTTTTTTGGTATTTTTCTGAAAAACCTTAATTTTTGATGAGTAGTGAAACCACAAAGTGGTAGTTACAAAAACTGATTTTTCGTTTAAATAGAACTTTACCACTTCTGTGATTTGAATTTAAAAATCCAATTTAAATGATTTTTATTATTAAGTAAAATGTGGTTAAATGGGATGAAAATAATTTTTGATGAAAAGTAACTTGTATGTTTTATTAATCGCGATTAAAGGTAATTAGTGTGATTTAAGGTAAAATTGATATTATAATAAAATGAAAATAACTGGACACTTGTCCTAACCCTATTGTATGAGTCATGTCCGACCAAGAAAACTCATGGCTTGATTTTTGGTAACCCATGGAGCCACATGGGTAAGATAATGACATTAATGCCTTTTATTTAAAGCAAAAGTAAAAATGACACAAACATGTATTGTTTTAAAAACACAATTTTTACATGGGGTTATACAAGACAGATTTTTTACTATAAATAGTCATTGGAAATATAAAAAGATTTCATACATCATTGTTTTTTTTTAATTTTTATTCATTAAATAAATTAAATTATTTATGACATCATGATGATGCATCGATTACCTCATTATTTAACGATTTAAATAAAATGAAAAGATAATGTAAAATATAAGACCTAAACATGTCAAAAACCTATTAGATGGATGGATTTAGAACCCTTATCACCTTATCCTAGAAATATATCAATTTTGGACCTTTAAAATCCGAAACTGATTTGAAAATAATGTAACCTTTCTTGAATTTCCAAGAGTGTTTGTCCTCTCCTCTTATAAAAGGCCCCCACC
Source organism: Viscum album (assembly GCA_963277665.1). NCBI lineage: Eukaryota > Viridiplantae > Streptophyta > Magnoliopsida > Santalales > Viscaceae > Viscum > Viscum album. Next base: position 10,031,455 of record CAUJRU010000001.1, read on the forward strand.
TATACCACCGTACCCACACTTCTCAAGCCTTTGGCTCGGCCAGTCTCTAATCATTTTGACTATCCAAATCACTCTCCTGATCCTAGAATCCTTACCTTAGGCAGTAAACTCTTCAATAAACCCTTTTGGTTCCAACCAAAGGGAGTTACCCGATTTAAAGTTAACGTCTTCACTTGTGCTCTTTTGTTTTATTTTGCTTCTCCAACCCCCTACACTCTTTTTATTAATTTCTTTTGTAACAACACCAGTATCTTCCATATAATAGGATGTTTTTATAAGAAGTATTCGAGCTACACTTACACACACCTACATCTAATGGTTAAAGAACATACTATTTATATGGATGGTGAATTTCTGCCTCACGAAATGATGATTGTTCAATATTCTTTTAAAACCTTAAATGGTGGCCATTAATATGTCACTATATTTATATATGATATATAATATATTTATTTTTTCCTTATGCTTCTGAATTTTCCATTTATGGTATACCTTTATGGTTTCCATTATGGGTAAACATGATATCTTCATTTTAGGAAGTGCGGACTACCGCCCCCTCAAAGTGATTTGATTCGTTATTACCATATGTGGTACGTATAAAGGATATATTTAATGATATTATATATGATACCATACTGGAATTATAATACTATTATGTATCATTATGTTTTAATTCCATTAAATATGAAATAGAAATGGAAGTAGCGTTCATGCGTACGTACGGCTTACCGTCTCCATGAACGGTACATTTCATTTCTCAAATCTAAATGTTATGTAATATTATAAATGAATGTATATAATGGATATATATGATATATATGATATCTAAATAATGAATATAATTCTGGATATAATGGATATTTTACCCCATGAACAAACATGTAATTATAAAGAGTTTATTTTTGACTCAAGTAGTAAGGATCGTTAAACGGCCGTTATTAACTTAAATAATTACATAGTGTTCATGACATGGTAATATGTTATATAAAAGGAATAATGAACTTGAAAAAGGTTCTTAAGAAAGTATAAATTAACTCAAGTTTATTATTTAGGAGATTAAAGAACGATAGAGTCAAGTAAGACACGAGGTAAGGGATCCAACCTCTCTCTTTCTTTTTAAGTACTCTCTTTTATGTCATTTCTTTTAAGATCATATTTATTATGTTTGGGGATGTTATTTTATATTCCTAATACTGTAATTTTTATGTTAATATTATGAAATACCCTATTTGATCTCATAAATCCATTTTTGGATGTTTTAAGTGGCGTGGTTAGGCTGCCGAGTTTTCGTAAGGGATTTTTCATCTCACTTTTATTCACGTGACATTTATGCTACATTTGCCACTATTTCCTTTTAGTGGTTTTGTAACTTCACATAATTATACACGTTTTGTAGTATAATTTCATTTATGGGTATTTACATCTTCATTGTATAACCCTTCTTCCATGGCGTGTACATTTCGAAAGTTACCCAACTTGGTAAGGGGACCTTTCACCCTCCTCTTTTTAAAAGTCTTCTTTTGTTATGTATTTTAATTCACATACTATTATGTTGGGATAAGTTCTTATATATCCTTATTTATTTAAATTTTACGTCCAACTGATGAGATACCATTTTCTCTCTCATCAACTCATTTTCTGAATTTTAATGTGACATCATTAGGCTGTCGGATTTCTGTAAGGGAACTTCTCAACCCACATTCAATTATTATGGGTAAACCTCTACTTCTTGATTTTATTATGCCAAGATTATGTGTTCAATATCTATGTTTTAATTTCCACAAACATTTTTGTAGATATACTATTTCTACACATAATCATCTCATTGATAAATTCGTACGAACTTGTATGGGAAATCATAACTCAATCTCATTTCATTGAGTTAAATATCTATGTCATTGGTTTTGTTTTTCCAAGATTATGTGGGAATGAACTCGGATTGTTTCACACTTAATATCCACTTATATTGGTTGTATTTATATTTCTCACACATAATTATGTGATAGATTTGTCCTTTATTAAATGATACCATCTTTATAATGGATTTCATCTCAATTTACATTTCCATTGAGACTTCATTGTTGTTATGCACCAATTCACTCTTATATGGTGTGTATAATGTTATTTGACATATTATATCATGAATCCATTTATTCTCATGATATTATAAAGCTTGGATTAAATGTTATTCAACAATTATTTGTATTCAAGAGTCTCTCAATTTGTTAAAAACTCTTTAACAAAAATTTCGTTTTAAATTTTTTTAAAGATTCATTATTCTAAATCGTTATCTTTAATTTCCATGTTTTCAAAATGGTTTTCAGTACTTATTTATATGGAAATTAATGTTTTAATATTATAATTACATTAAAAGCTTCAAAGTGGTATGGGACACTTTGATTCAAAAATCTATTTTAAATGGTTTTTGAAAATGGATTGATTAATTCAATATCTTGGAATTACTTATTGTGATTGTAAATGAAATGTTGTTATTGAAATGTTTATATTTTAAATATTTTATGTGTACTGATGGTACTTGGACATTTTACGGGTGGTTACGTGATAAACCATATGACGGGTGGTGTCGTGAATTCCGGGACGGGTGGTTACGTTATAACCTCCAATGCATTGGGTATGGATGTCGGTCGTATGGCTATTCCATTAAGTATGAGTGGAAGTAGACCGTATGGTTATTCCATTTAAGTATGTTTATGTCCCAAGTTACCTTTATATGTTATGTGTTCTTTATATGGGTTTTATGGTAATATTTTGTTACAAAAGGGTAAGTAATGGTCTTTTATTCAGTGAAGAGTTTTTACTACTTCATAAAGGTGAAAAGTATTACTTTGGTAAAGTACTCATGGTTTACTTGTTGTTTTGAAAAACTAATAGTTTTCCTTCTTTGTGTATCCTTTACTGTGTTTTTTATGCTCATCCCAAATTTTTGATATATTTTCCACATGACATAAAGATGAATAGAGTCAAGGATGGGATCAAGGAAAGACATTCTATCTAAAACATAGAACTAGATGTGTTTGTTTTTATGTGTTTTTTTATATTTTATGGAAACTTAGTAGAAGTGTCTACTAGGTAATCTTTTGAGATGTAATAGTTATGACCTAATTCTATAAAACTCTAAACCTGAAAAGATCCTCTATGTGAATTATTCATTTAATTCATGATTAAGTAATGTTTAAGGCCTGGGCCTTATAGTACTAGAAAAGGGGATGTATGGAATTACCTCAACACCACCTCTATAAATCCTATGGTACTATTGTGCGTCCTTTTTAAATGATGACATGCTCCCCACCTATCAAAATTCCATTAGGATCTTTTCCTGAGGTTATATGTGCACGTGAGGCCCCGCAGTCATCATCCACAAGTTGTACCTCCATAACTCACTGATGGAGGGGGGATTGATAGTCATATAATAAAGGTAAGTTTTCTCCATCATTACCCACAAATGATATTGGAATCGCTGCTAGATTTTCTTTCTCCTCACATAGAATCTATAAACCATTCATTCTTCTGAGCATGTATTCCACAATTTCCCCCTTCTCAAGAGTATATACTACATCATGGTCATATTCCTAGAGGAACTCCAACCATCTCCGTTGTCTAAAATTCTAAAAATACTATTGGATACTTTTCATACACGCTAAAGGCTACCCCCTTTAAATGATTGATGTTCCGATTGAACCTTTGGTAGTGGGCACTCACTCTCCATGACCACTTAGTTAAAGTGAAGGTTATTCACACATAACCTCGAACACTGGGTCTTACTAATACATTATTCATCAAGTCCCCCACGAACACCCCCTTATTGTGAATCTCTACAAAATCCCTCCGATATACTAATTCTGATATCGGTGCCATATCAAGGTGCAGAATGTTACAGAAGTCCCTCCCCCTATAGGGAGGTAGTCATGGAAACAACTTTTGAAAGGATGTTCCCACACTCTGCCACTACTGTTGGGAATTGAAACTCAAAACACATGCTTCCACGAGGGTTAGGATTTCCGATTAAAGAGTGATCGGCTACACCCTCCTATGCCTGAGATCATCCTATGCTGCAAGGGTTTCCTTTTTCACTGACCAAGTAGAATCCCATTCCAATGCAATAGATATACCACATCATTTTTCCTAAAACAGTCATTCTGAGAATGAACTACGGATTTCCATTTCATACCTAGAATAATGTTGTAAGGCCTCGACGCTGCCACCAAGTGGTTCCAACTAAAACTCTCGCCTCAAGGGTCAGATCACATTGTCGGCATAAGTGTGATTATCAAGTCTCCTCCCAAAGGTATCTCCAGATTTAAGGATCCAATCAACAGTGTAATTGGAACAATATTTATTTAACAAGATTCAAGACAATAAGGAACTATTAGTACCTATTTCTATTAATATGGCAGTTATAAGTAGATACAGAATGTACCTCAAATCATTCCTGGAGGCCTTGAGTCATACTCCTTGACGACATGCAGCTACTCCCTTCCCATGTCCTCTAGCTCCCTGAGCCTGGTGTGGACCACATTGGGGTATTGGTTGTAACATGTTGAAATATATACCACCCCCTGCTGCTCTCCAAGATCCTCTTCCACGTCTACTGCACTACATATTCATCATTCAATATCACTTCCTCTTCGCGGAACCATTTATATGTCCAAGTATTTCAGAGTGACGTCAGTTTCCTGCATTCCCAATGCTGATATTCACTGGATGTATCTTCTTATCCAAAAAACATTCTACCAGAAAGGTTCTCTCTTTCTCTATATCATATATATGAGTGCAAAGTGTAATACTGTTGGCTTGGATTTCCTTGAGCACATACCTCTCAGAGGTCTGAGCCCTGAAGAACCGGTCGTATAATATTTATAGACTACCTTCAATGGTCGGTATACCATGATGAATACTCAACTATCGATATGTTATCCTACTGAAGCTGTATAATCTCTTGGGAAAACAACCCCCTTAGCATTTTATTTCAATAGAACCCTTCCAAGAGAAAGGTTTTCAAGAATTGACCATGGAAAATTCCACTCATCGTAAGATCAGGTTAATCTAAATATTTTCACCACCCTGCTGAGCCACTTAGAAGGATCACTGCTATGACCTGCATCTGATCTAATGGTGCCCTGCCACGATGGAAACATGGTCACCACCTCAAGATAGTCCTTAGCCACATGTGAGTCAGGATTTCCTCCAATACTTAGGGGTATCTGTTGCTAAAAATCATATAAGGAATAGTGCCTACATGTATCATCTACTGGTAGTGCTGGTAGTAACAACTGACCGTTGAGAAGTGGTATTGTTGGGGCACTGACCGAAGGAAACATATCGTTCAACTGACCTTGTACCGAAGCCTCATCACTATGCGGACCATACTCATTGTCACCAACTGGAATTAAGGATGCATGTCTCCATAGAGGTATCGTGAAAGAGAATTAAGATGATCCACGGTCTAAAATTGATACCTGGAGAGCCGATTGAAAAGAGATCAAGAGAAAGAAATTTTCAAAACACTTGATACTAGTTCATTCATGTACCATTTCAGAAAACAGAAATCAGGGTCCTGGTGTTTGGATACATCGGTCGCCGCACCAACATTGGATTTCTCAGACTGAAATCCAAAATCAAGACACTTTACAATATTTACCCCATTGAAAATACGGACTCATAGTTATTTTGGTTGATCCAACCACCCTTTGATACCAATTTTTCACAACTCATCCCCTGAGGCCCATTCCCTGACTACCCCAATCCCTCCATCCATAGGTCCGACATAGGTGACTAGCACCAAAATTGAGAAACCCTAAAAGGTAAGGCAATGCCTTTAAACCTGTACACACATAGACAGGGCACACTACACACAATAAAAACACAACGGAAAAGGAGTAGTATAACCACCACTAAAAACCACCACTGCGAGTAAATGTATGTACTAAAAGAAAAAGGTTCTAGTATACAACCCTATTGAAAGAGTAGTATACCAAAAAGGAAAAAAATCTCCAGAGATCATCTTCCAAAGATCCTACATGAAGGGTAGCTACAGCTCGTCACTACATCTCACCACGTCAATCATTCACCTCTGTGTACCATCTAACCCTATATCTCTAAAGTCTCATTCCAGTTATTTGTTGTCTTCACAAGACACCACAATGTGTGGGAAAAGTCTGTGCAGGGGTGATTATAAAAATACTCAGTAGGGACCTCGAGACCCCTGAATGTCTCTTGGAATTCCACAATGATAAACCACAAATCATGACCTCAATCACATGACAGAAAGTTAAAGACTTATCTCAAACAAGTATACGACTTAATGAAAATTAATAAAGATTATTAGTCATGAATCTGTATCATATTATTTTGTCCAGAGGCTTTTGATGCTGGACCGCATAGGGTTGCTAGGTGCCGAACCACAGACAATCTTTAGGTGATTACCCAGAGAGGATCGCTAGAGGCTGACCTATTCAGGATCTCTAGGAATAGACCCACTCAGAGGATCGCTAGGTGATGACTCACTCAGAGGATCGCTAGGTGGTGACCCACTCAGAGGATCTCTAGGTGCTGCCACACAGAAGATCGCTCGGTGCTGACCCACATAGGATCACTAGGTGCATAAACACTCATAGGATCGCTAGTTGTGGACCCAAAGAAGATCTCTAGGTGCTAACCCACTCATAGGATCACTAGGTGCTGACCCACTGAGAGGACCGCTAGGTGCTGACCCACTCAGAGGATCGATAATCCTTCATCACTTCATAAGAAGCCACTAGATTTCCTCACTTAGCAAGGATGATTTCTATAGGATCCTCTCCTCAAGACACTGGTCCTATTTCAACTACCATGGAATCCATCTTATATGTAACCCAAAGGACCATATTTTCATAAGGGTTACAATGTGACAGACAACACATCAATCGGACGCCCAGTCTGTATGATATAGGCAAAATGATAATTAGGGTGTGGTTGGATTTGAGTCTAATCCAACCCAACCATACTCCAAATCCTTCCACAACTCAAGTAAAGTATCACAGAAGGACCAACTAGTAAAAAAGGTCTTTAGGCTGTATACAACATCAATTGGATGCCTGGTCTAAATGTTACCTCAATTTTAGTGAAAAAAGGCAGGTCGGGGCACGGTCCGATAGGGGTTCGGCCTGGCCGATCCGTTGGGCCCACAGGTCTGGACCACATTGCATGGGTTCGGATTGGAAAGCGTGGGTCCAACCCAGCAGGGGGGTCTAGCCCGACAAGCAGGTCCGGTGCACCAGGTGGTTACGACCAGACCGGTAGGTCCGTCACACCTGGCGGGTTCAGGCCCGCCTGGAGAAACCAACCTGGCTAGCAGGTTGGTTGGGTTGAACCGGACACGGGCCATCTCGTCCTCCCAGATGGTGGTGCCAACAGGGCACCACCCTGTCTCCTGAAATGGCCAACACGATCCAGCCATTGTGCACTAGTAGAGTATCCCGAATTGGCCGATACGCAACACCCGATGTGGATTTGGGCCGTGGCATCTTACCACCACAGCACATGTGGGTGCCTCCTTCTCCACGCAGTCGGCATGAGCCGGCAGCCGTTGCCACGCTGGTGGTTCCATGCTAGCGGCTCCTTCTACGGGCCACCAAGGATTCTCTGGGGGTTTGTTTTCCTTCTTGTGCGCGCTTACTGGACTCTCTGGTTGCCGACTCCACTGCGAGCTCCTTGTATTTGTGGTGCCACCTTGTTGCTCATTTTTCCATGAAGAACTCACAATAACCAAGATCGATGGAGGGTCTGAGAATTTTTATGATTGGGTTACACCCTCCATGTTATAATTTCATCCTGGGGGTGATAACAATCATCATATAGATTATGTAAAACCCCAACCCAAGACCCCGCAACAACCTCTTGCAAGAACGAATGAGTCACGGATCAACCCATTTTCCGGTTGTTCTACATTAGTTGTATTTTTCGATAATGGAATAAGAAGAATCATTGAACCCTTAGAACAATTAAATCCCCTTCCAGGATTTTTTGGATCAACTCATGACGAAGGATGTCATTCATGTTGTCGTTTATCGAGCTCCAGATCTGATCCCCCAATGTTTGTTGATTCATTCATTGTTCTTCATTGGAGAGGGTAGTTGTTATCAATTTTTCATTCATTCTTGGGGAGGATGTCTTCCAGAGCCTCTTCCGAGAATCCCTAAAGTTTTAAAGTCCTCAAATTCCAACATGTTGGATTATTTAAATAAAAATATTTACTGTAGCAGCGTTTCACCCATTAGTGATGCTCATTAAATGAGCAACATTAAACAAGCCACATTAAATGATTCATTTAGATAACAACGTCGCAGTTTCAAACAAGCCATTATTGACCCTTCATTAATTTGCCTTGTCACCACCTCATCATTTCATCACAACATCATCGTCCGCCACTCAACGGTGTTAAAAGTAATGAAATATTTAATTTAAAATATTTTATTATTTTTCTACAAATGTCCTCAAAAATAATTTTCTTCTATGTCCTTACTGGCCAAAGTTAAGTCATTTCATGGAAACTCCTGACATTCTGAATTCAATGATGCCATCGTATTTTTGATCCAAGAACCGGTTCAAATGATAGAATATCCCGCATTCACATTTAAAGAACGTTCCTTGAAAAAAGTTCAGAAAAAATTAATTGTCACCCTCCACCCGCACCGGTCGAAATTATGCTCCGCCTAAGGGGAACAAAACCTCACTACCTCAATGATACTCGTTGATTTTCAAACCGAGATACCATTTATTAGTTATAAGGATATGAAAATAAAATTATTGTTACTTATTTTTTTTATTTAATCCAAAAACTAACTTCTATTATTGGGTTGTGCTAGAAAATGTTAGGATCTGCATACAGAAAGATTACCCTCATGAGCTCAGTGGTGGTCTCAGATATTTAATTTGAGTAACTGTTCATAAGTTATAAGAATTAGAAAGATAATATTATTTAATTTAATTATTTTATTTATTGTTATGCCATTTTTTGTCTTTCTCATTGGAGGCCTGGACCGACTAAACATAAGTCACACCTAGGGTAAAACCATCATCCTAAATGCAACAGTTTCCTTAGATTACTGATCTAGGAACCCATTTCAGTGTTCTTTAATGTGTCTAGGAAAACTAATCTTGAGCGATATTTAATGGTTAACATTTTTCAACATATCATTTCAGGCACTCTGGGCCTCAGAATCACATGGCATCAAATTTCACTGTCTCAAAATAATTCCATATAATAAAAAATTATACAGAAATTATAGGACATTACAATCTACCCACTTTTGGGATTTACATCACGGAAAACCAAAACAATGGAAAACTAAACAAGATGGGGTACTGAGAATTAATCTGAGCCTCTTTCTCCCTTGTTCTCTCTTGGAGATTATCATGCTACCACTGAATTCACAACATATAAATCTATTGACCATGAAGTACCCGCTTCTATCAATCTGTTATATCTACTCGGAACTCCGCAAACATCACCCGTTCATCAATGTCCAGCTCGCCCCAGTTGATGAAGTTTGATGGATCATGCACGTACCTCCTCAGATGCGACATATGAAAAAACATTGTGCACTCGATGCATCTATGGGGGACGAGCTAGGTGGTACACAACCTTGCCATCTGAAATCAGAAACTAAAAAGGTTTGGTAAACCTCGAAGATAACATGTCGTTCTGGCCAAATCTACACAATATCCATCAGGGTGAGGAATTAAGGAAAACATTGTGTCCCTCCTCGAACTCCAAGGGTCCCCATCCCCGATCACCATAAGAATTTTTTCGGCTCTGTGCAGTCCTCATCCAATCCAGTATGATCAACACCATCTCAGTGGTATCTCGTACCAACCTTGGATCCAAGATTGATGACTCCCATGGGTCTGTCCACCATAGAGTTGATTTGCATGGATGCTCGTACAAGGAGTCAAATGGTGACATGCTAATGGTGGAGTGGTAACTATTGTTGTACGCAAACTCCACCAGTGGTGGGTGGTCCACCCAAATGTGATCAAAATCTAGTACACAAGCATGAAGCATCTCTTCCAAGGTCTGTATTGTTCTCTCCATCTGACCATCGTTCTGGGGTTGAAATATGTGCTCAAGCATGCCAGAACCTGATTCTCATCTTTCACTTGCTGAAAAGTGAGGCATCGTGAAATGAACTCTGCAACCACTATCCTCATCCCTGGAAAATAGTACATACATTGTATGTCCTAGTACATCTTCACCACAAAAGGATTTACCGCCATCGGGGATGTTTGTTTTTCCCTCAACACATCCCTCAATAATGTCACTGGAATAGTGGTGCATCCTCTAAAAAGGATGATCTGCTCTCCACCTTTCCAAAACACATCAGGAGCATTTCATTAGGATATCAAAGAATTTAGGGCCTCACAGTCAACATTCACAAGTTTTTCCTCCCTAAATCAGCGAAAGAGTAGGGGAGTGACAGTGAGAATGGGTTTAATCTTCTCTATCATTATCTACGAATGATATTGGGATCATAGCTAGCTGCTCAGTTGCCTCAATTATCAGTTATAAACCATATGTCCTTATGAGTGTGCATTCCACCACGTCCACATTCCCAAGAGTATATACTACCTCAAGTTCATAGTCCTAGATGAACTCCAACCATCTCCATTGTCTCAACAAATGAAAATACTATGGGCAACTTTCCATCAACATGAAAGGCTTCCTCTCTTAACTGATTAATGTGCCAATGGACCCTTTGGTATTGTGTACTTTCTCTCCACGACCACATGGTTATGGTTCAGTTAATCCACACATATCCTCAAACATTGGGTCTTTCTAAGCCCATAATATAAAAGTCCCCCACCTACACCCCTCCTTTTAACACTCAAGGAAATCCCTCTAATATACTGATGATGATATCGGTTCCATACAAGGGTGTAGAATGATACAGAAGTCCTCCACTATAGGGATGTAATCCTCAAAATATGTTTTCAAAGGTTGTTCCTGCACTTCACCACTACTATTGGGAAATGAAACTCAAAACACATGCTGCCATGAGGGTAAGGCTGGCTGACTCAATAGTTATTGGTTACACCCTTTTATGCATGAGTTTATCCCATGTGGCCTAGTATTCGTTTTTCAGTGACTAATGAAAACTCCATTCTAGCATTATAGATATATTGCATCCTTTTGACTAAAATAGTCAATCTGAAAATGAATTGTGTATTACCAGTCTATACCCAAACAAACGTCATAAGGAATCGACGCTGCCACCAAGAGGTTCTAACTAAAACTCTCACCTCAAGGATCATATCACAACATCAGTATAAGTGTGATTATTGATTATCCTTCCATATGTATCTCTAGATGTTAAGATCAAGTCAATATATTAACCAGAAACTCTAGGTCTTGATCTAGATTTTGTGGAATGAAGGAATGATTAGTACCTATGTCTATTAATATGGAATCTTGTAGTAGACACAGACTATACCTCAAATCATTCTTGGAGCCCATGGGTCACACTCCTTGACCACCTGCAGCTACTCCCTTCTATTGTCCTATACCTCCAAGAGATTGCTGGGGACCACATTGGCTGGTGGTCATAACATGTCAAATTGTATTGCACCTCTTACTAATCTCAAAGCTCCTATTCCACATCTGCGGCCCTGTAGATTCATCAATCCCTATCACTTCCTCTTCCCAAAAAATTTTATACATCCAAGTCATTAAGACTGACACCAGTTTCCTACATTCACACTGCTAACATTCAATAGTTGTATCTGTTACGCCAAAGAACATTCAACCAAAAATGTTCACTCTATCACCTTTACATAAGTAGGAATTCACAGAGGAATAGTTCTAAATCAGATGTCCCTGAACACATTTCGCTCGGAGGACCAATCCCTGATGAAATGGTCGTATCGTATTAATTGAGTACCTGGAATGGTCAGTATGCCATGATGAATACTCAATTACCGATATGTCGACCTATTGATGTTGTAGAATCTCTTTGGAACACATTAACCATATATTTTTATCGAAGGATACCTCTTCCCAGAGGAAGGTTCTCAAGCTTTGTCCACAGAAAAGTCACCTCATCATAAGATTAGAGTAATCTACACCATGTCATCACCCTACAGAGCCATGTAGAAGACCCATTGTAAGGACCGCCATTTGATCTAATGATGTACTACCTAGATGGAAACTCGGTCACCACCTCAAGTCAGTCCTTAACTGCTTGTGTGTTGGGATCGATTTGGAACCTGAGGGGTATCTTTTGTTGAAACTTTTGTAAGGCACTGAGATTACATGTGTCCTCTATAGGTTGTTCTGGTAGTAAACTACTGACCAATGAGCAATGGTATTGTTGGGACATTGCCCGATGGTACATTCTCGGGGAACGGTCCTGGTACTGAAGCCTCATCACTCAGTGGACCATCCTTATTCTCACAAACTAGAATCTTGGATGGTTATCTGCATAGAGGCGTCTTGAAAGACAATCATGGTGAACCAAAATCAAAAAGTTATACCTAGTGAGCTGACATAAAATATATCAAGAGAAAAACATTTCATATCACATGAAACTTGTGCTTTCATGTACTGAGTGGGAAAACAGAATTCAGGATCATGGTGTATGGATATGTCGGCCGCCACACCAACACTAGGCTTCCTGGACTGAAATCTGAGATCAAGACACTTTCCACTATTTCCCCTATTAAAAATACAGACTCTTAGTTATTTGGGTAGAACTCATCGTCCTTTGATACCACTTTTTCACAAAACGTCGCTCGGGGCCCGTGTCGTGACTACCCCAAGCCCGCTGTCCATATACCATTGGTTGTTGACAAGCACCGGAAAGGAAAAACCCGAAAAAGGAATGGATTAACATTAATCATGTGGACAAATAGACAGGGAACAGTGCACCCAAACCAAACACAATGGAAAAGTAGTAGTACGACCACCACTAAAAACCACCACTCAGAGTAAAAGTATGTACTAACAGAAAAAGGGGCTAGAATAAAAGACCAATTAAAATAGTAGTACCACAAAAAGGAAAAACAAGATCCAGAGATCAACCACAAATGATCATACCTGAATCATCAGTACAACTCATAAGTGCATCTCACCATCTCAATCGGTCACCTCCATTTACCGTCTAACTCTAGCTCTCCAACGTCTCAGCCAAGTTGTCCATCATCTTCACAAGACACAACATGGTGAGGGAAAAACATGTGAATGGGTGAGTATAAAAAACATAGTAGGGACCCTGAGACCCCCTAATGTATATCGGAATTCGACTAAGAAAACCCACAAAGCATGACCAAAGTCACAGGGCACAAAGTAAAAGACTCAACTCACACCAGGTATACAACATAAAGAACAAGAATAAAGATAATTATTCATAAAGATAGATCATCTTATTCATTCGAGATTATTTTTTTGTTGTACCACACAAGGTCTCTAGGTGATGACCCATAGAGGATCACTAGGTGTTGACCCAAAAAGGATCACTATGTGCTGACCCACAGAGGATTACTAGGTGTAGTCCCACTCAGAGGATCACAAGGTGATGACCCACTCAGAGGATCACTATGTGTTGACCCACTCATAGGATGTCTAGGTGCTGACCCATAGAGGATCGCTAGGTGCTGACCCAAAGAGGATCCCTAAGTGCTGACCTAGAGTAGATTGTTAGATGCTGACCCGCTCAGATGATCGCTAGGTGCTAACCCATAGATGATTACTAGGTGCTAACCCACTCAAAGGATATCTAAGTGATGACACACTCAGAGGATCACTAGGTGCTCTCCCACTCGAAGGATCTCTATTCATTCATCACATCATAGCCATCCACTGGATTCCCTCATGTTGCACACATGATTTCCATAGGATCCACAACTCAAGCCACGAGTCGTATTTCAACTTCCACTAATTCCCACATAGAAGTAACACAAATGGATGTCTTGTAGTAAGGGTTCCAATGTGACATCTAGCATGTCAATGGGACGACCAGTATGTAAGATATAGGTAAAAAGGTAAATAGGGGCCGGTTGGATTCGAGTCTGATCCATCTCGAACATACTCCGACTTATGCCAAAACTCAAGTGATTTATCACAAAAGGACCGCCTCTTCTCAAGGGTCCTCACATCATAGATGGTGTGTCAATACGATGCTCAGTCTATGAGTTGTGTCAGTTTTTGAGAAATAGGGTAGGACGGGTCATGGTCTATTAGGGGTCCGGCTCAGCCGGCCCGTTAGGCCCGTGGGTCTGTCCCGGTAGCGATTCCAGCCCAACAGGCGTGGGTTCGACTAGGATGGTGGTTCCGGACCATCCTCCAGGTCTGGCCCACCTGGAGATCCCTACCCAGCTAGTAGGTTGGTTGCGCTGGACAAGACTTGGGGCATCCAGTTCTCCCAGCTGGCAGTGCCAGTGGGGATCACCCGCTATCCTAAAATGGCCAGTATTAGACAACTATTGTGCGCTAGTAGAGCTGCCTGAGAAGGCGACTCTCCTCCACCCATCGGGTCCGTGGGCCACATAACCTTTTCACCGCGGCAACTGTGGGTTCCACCTTCTCCAAGTGGCCGACATGGGTCAGCCACCACCGTCGATCGCCGGTGCTGCCACACCATTACTGCTTCTCGACAGCTCCTTTCGCGGGCCACCAGAGATGCTATAGTGGTCCGTTTTTCTTTCAGTCTGAGCCTACAGTCCTCTCGTGTCGCCGCATTCACTACGAGCCCCATGGACGCTCTTACCACCTTATTGTTCAGTTTCCCATGAAGAACACACAATAACAATGAGCAGTGGAGGGTCTCGGCCTTCTTCAGATTTACCTATTCCCTCCGTGTAAGCATATTTTCATGGGGGTGATAACAATCGTCATATAGATTATGTAAAACCCAAAACCAAGACCCAGCAACAACTGCCTTCTAGAACGAATGAGTCACAGATCAACCTTTTGGTCGGTTGTTCCACATTAGTTTTATTTTTCCAGAATGGAATAAGAGGAATCATTCAATGCTTATCACAATTAAATCACCTACTTGGATTCATTAGATTTGCTGATGGTGAAAGATATGATTTGGATCAACGTTTTTCAACCTCCGGATCTAATCCTCTAAAGATTATTTCTTCATTCATTATTCTACATTGGGGATGGAAACTGTCGGAGGTTCATCATTAATCATTGGGGAGGAAGACCACTATAGGTTCTTTAGTGAATCATCACAGTTTTAAAATCCTCAATCTCTAAAATTGTGGATTATTTAAATGAAAATAATCATCATAGGAACATTTATCCCATTAATGATGCCCATTAAATGAGCCACATTTAATGATCCACATTAAATGATTCATTTAGATAACAACATTGCGGTTCCAAACAAGCCATTATTGACCCTACAATAATGTTCCTCGTTTCCACCTTATCGCTGCACTGCAACATCGCTGTCCTCCAATCATTGTTTAGAAAAGAAATAAAATATTTATTTTAAAGTATTTTATTATTTTTCTCCAATAGTCTGAAAAAACAACTTTTCCAATCTGCCCTTTTCGGCCAAAGTTAGGTCATTTCTAGGATAATCTCGACGTTTCGAATTAAATGGTTCCCTCATATTTTCAATCTATGCACCATTTAGAAAGATAGAAAAAACCACTTGCTCGTTTACAGAACATAGCTTAAAAATTCATAAAAAAATAACAGTCACCCTCGACCCGTACCGGTAAAGGTTAGGATCCGCCTAAGGGGATCACGCCCCCACGAGCTCAAAGGTACTCTTGGATTTCCAATCTGGGTTACCATTTAAGAGTTATAAGGTTTTGAAAAGAAAATAATTGTTAATTATTTTGTTTACGTCCAAAAACCAGATTATAATGTTGTCCCGCGTCAGCCAGTGTTAGGATCTGGGTAAGGAAAGCATACCCTCACGAGCTCAGCGGTGGTCTCAAATTTTTAAATAGAGTCACCATTCGTGAGTTATATGAATTTTAAATATAAAATAATTTATTTAATAATTTCATTTACAGTTATTCCATTTTCGGTTTTTCTCAATAAAGGTCGTTGCGGGCTAAACTTATGTCACTCTTAGGGTAAACCCGCCATCTTGAATGGAAAGGTTTCCTCGGGTTTCTGATCTTGGAACCCATTTAAGAGTTATTCCATTTTTTTAGTAAAACCGCTCATGCGTTCTATTTAAAGCTTAACATTTTTCGACGGATCATTATGGGATCTCCGGGCCTTGGAATCACGTGATGTCAAATTTTGTGGTATCGAAATAATTCCAAATAAGAAAAAATAATATACAAAAATTCCTGGACATTACAAATAATTTTCCAACATCAAAATATTCATATAATCAAAATTTCATATATATATATATATATTAAATATTAATGTGTAAGATGTTAAAATATTAATAATAATAATAATAACTATAATTATAATACTAATATTTTCATAAATAAATTATTATATTTTCAAATTTATCATAATTTAATTAAAATGATTTTATATATTTATAATAAATTATTTTACTATTAACTTTTATAATCATTTATAAGATTTTAATATGTTGGTTAATTTTAATTAATTAAATTTCGTTAAATTATACAATAATTTCTAAAGTGGTTAACTAGTTATTATTTTTTAAAGATATATAGATAAGCATAACAGTTTATTTAATTATGAAAATATACCTATTGAAAATATTTTTTAAATATTTTTTCATTTTAAGAGTGTCATTATAATTGCATCATTACTTCATGTACTTTATTAATTGATAATTTAATATTAATTCAATTTGTATAATTATATTTTGTAATTTCTTATAACTTATTTAAATAAATATCCCTTCTATTTAAACATGTGATGTTAAATTCTTCACCCTTAAAATAATTTCACCATCTTAATTCATTCGTCTGACATATGATAATTATGATTTTTCATCTTTAAAATTATGAAAAACTACAATTTCTAAACTTCGATACTTTACTGCTTTGTTTTTCCTCAAGTTAAAATGTGTATCCAATAATCTTGTATAGTCTATATCTCTGATATAAACTGCTAAGTTCTGAAACCATGCATTCAGATTCAATAATAAAAAAATGCAATGTATTTTTTATATGTACAATAAAACTGAAAAATAAATAGAAGATTTTATATTTTAGGACCTTTTCTGGTCTAGGATTTGGGAGATTTTGACAAAATCATTTTAAATTATCAGATTTGTAAATAAATTTTACATTTTACTACTATCCTTGTGTGTGATACCACCTAAAAAATGAAACATTTAAATTTCTATAAAATTGGTGAAATATAATTTTGAAACATGGAGTGTGCTACATTTTACATTAAGTGGGTTTCAATCCATTATAAAATAATTCTATGTGGAAATTATATATCTAATTTTAAAAAAAAATATCAAATAAAATATTTGATAATATAAATACTTACCCTAGAAATACATATATAAAGATCCCTAAATATTATTTTTTATTTTGAAGAACATTTTATTTCACAAAATATATACTTATTTGTAATAACATTGGGATTTTTATATTTAAATAAACTTTTGAAAATAGAAATCTTTGGTGGATTAATAATAATCCATAGTAGACCCAAAGAAAATTTATAGCCACAAGAAGTATTGCATGTGTCATAGTTTCCCCTTTAGTTCTTGGGTTTACTTCCATACTTTTCATATCATTCGATGCCTGTGTTCAAAATTTTATGAAATCATTTTCAAGGTTCATCCTTTCTCATTCATAGCCCATAATCTTTTCAAAATCGTACATAAATTACAGAATTCATTCTCATAACTTCTTGTGATTGAAGAATCCCAATTTTCATAATTCGTTAGGATAATTACACTTTTCATCCATAAGTACTTAAATTCAATGGTCATAAACATGTTCGCTATAAAATTAAATAATATACTTGTTTAAAAGCACATCAGTTGTTGAGATTATTCATAGAGTATTTTCTTTTATATTAGAATGAAATTCAGTGATTAAAAAATCAGTCATTCCATAAAATGATAACATCCATCTATTTAAAGGTCATATAACACATGTAATAATAGTCATTTTCTTATTACTAATAATAAAGATAAAATAATCATTAAATTAAAAGTTTATCAATATAAAATGAATTTCTCTATTTTTTTACATTATAGATAAAATCATACTTTTTTAGTAATTCATATCAATACAAAATTTGATACATTTAAACTAATAAAAATAACCCTTAAAAAACCGAATTCAAAAAATCCATAAATTAGATATATTGGAAATAAATAATAATAATATTACATTAAAATAATTCATAAATACCTAAAAATGGATTTTAAAAACCATTTAATATATTGGATAAATAATTCAAATAAACATTTACTTTATTGAATAATTAACCTAAATTAATCTTAATACATAATTTTGATAGAATTATAATAAAAATGAAAGTATACCCCTACATAAATAGATACATAATTCAATATTAATACATAATAATTATTTTAGTGAAAGACAACCCTTATCTCAAAAAAAGAACCAGCAGCCCTTCAAACCAAGAACAATTCTTCCGAAGGCTTAGACACCACAGACATAAGAATAGATAGAGTGCAGAAGATGTCTTTGTATTTCACAGAATGGAGAAAATGCCTTCTTACAGAGTGACCCCTTCCACAGGATGTGTTCGATATTCAAGGAATTATATAGCTGAATCTAATGTTATAATGAAATATAAATATATAGGGGAAAAAGAATCGAGGGAAGGTGGTCTTGGTTTAATATTTGTATTGAATGTTGAATTTAGTGCAAATCACTGGGAGGATTTTTTTTATTTTCATCACCGAATGTTGATGACCATTCTAGTAGAAAAAACAATGATATTTGAATAGTTTTTTTTCTAATAGATAAATAAATATATATAATTTATATTTCACAAATAGTTACATAAGGAAGAAAATGATCAAGATAAATGATGATTTGGATGCATTTAATACAGTTATCGATTAAAATATATGTATTTTATAATCTATTGAGATTACATGGTAAATGATTCAACATGAATATTAGATTATATCCATAAAAAAAATTTATAACTCAATAGTAAACAACCAAAAAAATTCTATTAATACAAACCTAAATTCAAATCGAGCATAAACATTGAACGGTCCAACAATTATAAATAGTTTAACAATGAAGAGATGGATTATGATGATCGACGGTGAAAATGAGAAAATCATGTGCATATCATTGCTAATCCAATGTCGATTTGAAAAAAGATTCATACACCTAAAATAAAACAAATACACATACCTCACTACATCAGAATTGAAACAAGAAAATACAAGCATATATATATATACAAACACTTTATAGAAAAAACCCAACCTAGAGGTTTAACATCATTACTTTATCATCATTGTATTAACATCATCAACATACTATGATTCCATACGCTTCTATAAACTTTTTTCAAACCCTGGATAGAACTACCACATACAACCAATAGTTTCATTTAATTTAATTATATGTTCATCAAAAATTCCATAAAATTACATTATCAACCATTGTTCATTAATCTATCTGTTTACCTTCATATTTGATGACAACCATTGAAGATAACACTCACATTTAAATTTCAAATAATCTCAGACCATTAATAAATATTCACTTTATTAATTCATTTTCCAAACATGAATTCATAGCCCATATTATTAATTTCATCCATAAATAGTTTCACTCCACTACTACCATGTTACTACAACCTACCATCAAATAAAAACCACATATATACCACCACACTACCACTGCCCACAACACATCCTAAATCTACACCAGCAAAATCAATCTTTGTATAAAGACCAATATGCCAAAAACCCATAAGGAAAATAATAAACATACTAGTAGTACACAATAATATATTCCTAAAAAAATATATTCCAACAATTCAACTTCAGAGATTTTTCATATTAAATTATATTCTTCTATATGGGTATTTTCACAAAATCTATTATTTACACGAGCAACAAATTCTTAGTGGAATATATATATTATTCCTTTTAAAAGATGTGAGTTTAAATAAAAAATGAACAAAATGTTATCAATCCATAACCAAGGATAATTAATTCGTAATATTCATAACATTCTCACTGCTATAGTTTATATGTTTCATGGGAATAAAAATAAATAAAACAAAGAGATGGATAAAAACATGAGATTAATGTCTCTCCCTTTTAATTCAATGTAATATGTTTAATTATCATTATTATTTCATCCAAAACCCCCTGCCTCAAGAAGAATCAATTTTTATAATTACATAGATTTATAAAATTATAATGAACAAGGATCCCCAACCTAGAATGGAATTTCAATAAATTCATCACCATAATCGAAGAAATTATAAAATTATATTTCCACCCAGAATCATGAGAAGGAGGTATCTGGGAGAAAAAAATACTCACTCATGTGGCATTATCTTGTGTGCGAGACATGGAAATCCCTGACAGAGTCCATTATCCGATCAATGCGGCGCCATGACACATTTCACCTAGGGATCCCACCTCCTCTGCATGCTGCCCGGCTATCCACTGTGGGTTCCTTCGATGCATCTTCGAGCTGTGTACCAGCTCATCATCGGGGACTCATACTGTGACCCCAGATCAATGCAGATTTCACATCCCGCTCAATTTCTTGGATGATTCTTAAGAAGAAACTACGTCAATCATTCATGGTTCCATGACCACATCATACTAGGACACCACATACCCAATGAAATGAAAATATTATTCCTAGAATGTACACTTAGACAGCTTTACATGGAGATTTTGGTGTCTATGGACATGAAATACTACTCAAACATGATTAACATTCTCCTCATATGACTTTGAGTATATCAATATGTCTCTGATGGAAATGACTAGGAACTAGTCCCGAAATTCATCGAACATGGAGTTCATGTGTCCCATTAACACATGGGAAGGGTTTATGACTCCAAATAGAATGACCATAAACTGAAAATTTTATACATGTATTTGATGGTATTCTTTAGGATATCTTCCACCATTACCATAAACTGGTGATATCCATACCACAGATTGATCTTGAAAAACCAACTACCTCCTCTCGACTAGTCTAAAATATTATTGATCCTTGGGAGAGGGTATCAATTTTTGATCGTCACCTGATTCAACCTCTTATGGTCTATAAACAACAACAAAATACCATCCAACATCTCGGAGAATATCTATGTAGCATCCCACATCAATAAATTGCTCCATATGAAACCCTTATAGATAATACCATCTACATGAATACTTAAATTCTATAACTCTAAGGGTTCCATCTAATAAGTTTATATTGAAATTAAAAAAGCACCAGGATATAGATCTATCCTAATATCGATATCACGTTGAGGGGGTAGCATCACAACAGCCTTAGATAAAACATACAGAAACTCCTAAATGACTCTAGGAACTTCCACCATCCCATCATCAACTAATTACATGGAAAACTCAACAATAAAGAAGAAAATGCCTCTATACATCTACTTTCCACATGAAAACCCCACACCCCCAATGAAAATTGCATTCTGAGTATCAAAATATGACAAAAAAACAATCCCATGGATGTCATTAATAATAACACAAAAAAATACAACTATTTGAATCCAATTATAACATTATACAGATTCATTTGAAACAATAAATTATCCTCAATTTAATGATGTTTCCCCATCACTAGTCAACACCCATGACACATTTCAAACAAGCTAGTTCGGCCTCTGATTGGTATAGTTAGCACTAGGGGCATTTGAAGACTTTGTGCATCTAGTCCCAAATCACAGACTAGAATGGTTGCAACAACGGAGTGCGAAGGTTCTGAATAGAACAAGGAAAACCAAAGGTAGATGAAAAACTAGACATTCCAATGATGACCTATGGCCCCTATAGTGTTGTCTCCCCCACTACATGAAATCAACCATGCTATGATCCTCTACCGTTCTACTTATTACCACCTCTATAGACATGCTTACGTCGAGGCCCCTGAAGACAAGGAATATATTAAGGGTGACCATTTCCTTACTCATAACCTCTTAGAGGATCATAGGACTAATGATCCCGCTCTTTAAATGTAATCATCAGAGGCTATTATTATGGATATAGGTGGACAAGGCCACCTCAACTTATCCAAGATCATAGAACCACTGGACACTGATTCTGATGATGACCACAACCCCCAAAAAGAAATCACACTAGCCCTAGACCCCTAGGAAAAGTATTGAAAGCTCAATCCCCTGAAGGTCAGAAAAGAAGCTACTGAGGACAAATCCTTGATTTTAGAAACCTCAACAGTACAAGATCATGACACCTACAACTGATAACTCTACTCCTCATGGAACCCTATTGATTCCCTGTCATAGAAAAATTCTTTCATTTTTAAGTGCTCGATCACCTCCACCATCTTCTGCACTTCAAAGTACTTTGGAAATTTAAAATAAGTAACTACATATTAGATATAAGGATGTAGTTCCACCATTAGTAAATATTCTTAGGAATCTTCCTAAAAATGATTTTGGGTGAAACACTAATGAACCATGAATAGGATCCCAAGATCCTTCACATAAATTCTCCCAAACTAAAGTGAAAGTGGTTCGTACCTCTTCATTCCCTTCACGGTCAATGAGATGAACTGTAATAGAAAATCCTTCTAAAGATTGACCCACAAAACGTTTTCCTCTTTTCACCCACTATGATACAAAGTTAACCACTAACACATAACCCCTCACCTATTAATTACCGCTAAGGGAACCCAACACTTTTCCCAGTCTCAAATCAAATTGAATGTAATTTAAAGCTCCTCCAACAATCTCTCTATCGCCAAATCATTAATTCTTCTCATATAATTCCCCAAGATTTTATTTTCTACTATCGGTATAGGCCTCTTCAATTCCTTATCCTCCTCTACTGATTTGATCATATTACAATCAAATATATCATCTTATTGAACCTATACTACTTGAACTACACATATATGATGACCATGATTCACATCATAAAGGAAAACAATAATTATCTACTCTGGATTGTATGGAATTTAATTAGTATTCATTTCATTACTTTAAACTTCTCAAAAATCAGAATTAAATAAATAACACAAGTCCATCATGATTAATATACCTCTCCTAGGTCTCTACCATACAAGTTGTTCCACATCACTTGGTTATTCTGCAGGCTCTATGTCGTTGCATTGGATCATGGGGGGACCCAAAAATCTCATATTCTAGCCATTATTCAATGGCCTATATCATGTACCATGATCAGATGAAACAATTTACCTAATAACCCTAGAGATCATCACTATGACTAACTCTGAACTCCATCTTATCCCTCAACCAATTAACACCCCAATATTTTCAATTTTTTTCAAATTAATTTAATCTTTACAATGTTTTTCATTTCCCACAAAACTGAATATAGATTTTTATATATGGAAACACTATGTTATAATTTTTTATACGCTACACCAAGTTGGTTTTTCACTACACGCAACACTAACATGGCTTGGTTACTTGAAACACTGAGTTTCTATGAAATAACACTTTATTATAATAAATATTTAAACGATATAGTTATAATATAACCATAAAATATAATAAATTGAATAATAATAAATAATATTAAAATTTTATTTATAATAGTTTCAATTAAATAAAACATATTTATAATGAAATATATAATTTTTGGTAAAGTCGTTATATTTTTTAAATATAATTTTCTTAAAGGAACTGATATTTATGTTCTTATATGAATAATAATAAAATTAATTTTAAACACTATTAGAAATTTATTTTGATAAAATTAAAAAAAAAATTGATTCAAAATTTCATAATTATCTTAGGGTGAATTTGTTTGATTTTTCTCTGAAACTTCATTTTTGGATGAATAGTTAAAAATAATGAATTTTAATTCAAAACTACTTTTATATCTAGTTTATTTATAAATTTAAATTATATTTTAAATTGATTTTAAATTTAAAATAGATAATTCATACATATATTAATAAAATTTAGGTCATTTTAATCATTATTATATTGAATTTTGAAATAAAATCATAATGAAATTTTGAATATTCTCACTTAAAAAACCTGCTTTCTCACTATTTATACAGGATTAGAATTAAACATAATTTTGGCGCTTATATGAATTTAATTTAAAAAAAGTACGTACATGGTTTTAATCTATATAATATTTTTTTATACTGAGGTAAAATTTATATTTTGACTAAAAATATTATTTAAGGTGATTAAAATTAGTTACAGTAATTAAGGTAAAATTAAGATTAATAAGGGACTAAACCATAAAATTAAAGGCCAAAATGACATATATACTTGTATGAAACCTGTTTTGTGGAATTATTTCTTCCATAAACCTTATATTATTTATTTTTGTTTTTTATTATGTCTTTTTTTTACTTGGATACACCTAACTTGTTTTCAGAAATGCATAGTGTGTCCCTTCCCTCCTTTATAAAGGCCAACAACTCTGCCCCTTCATCACACCTCACAAAACAAATAGGATGCGAAAAGATAATCCAAATTCACTTCCCAAAATCCCTCCCTTCATAATTGAATTATACCTTTTGGAATAAATCAATCCAAGGAATCCATTTGGTGCAAACAAAAAGGAGTTACCAAAAGAAGTGGTAACATCCTTCCTCGATCTCCTTTCCTTTATTTAATTTCTCCACCACCTCAATTATTCTTATTCCATGATTATATAAAATACTAATTATACTAAATATATTGATATTTTTTTATTCTAAGGGATTTACCTACCATTAAAGACACTTAAATGTAATGGGTAATGATCTTCTCAATCTTTTAACGGAAAACTACCGCCTCAAAAAATTATGTTGTTAATTTTTTCCTTTACCACCTCACATGGGTGGAAAATATTATGAAAAATATATTTTTAAATTATATATTTTATATTTATGATGTATTTTTTCTTCTATAATTTTTATATAAAACATACCTTCATTTTTCCATTTTTGGAAAATACGATATCATTGTTTGTGGAAGTGTGGACTACGGCCTCCTCAAAGCGATTTGATTCCTTCAAACATCACATGGAATGTATTAATGAAGGGTTTAGTGAAAATATATGAAATATATGACATAATAATTATAATATAATTATTTTTTATATATATATACAGACATTTCAATTACTTTCTTTCTTTCAATATGAAATGAAAACAGAAACAACATTCAAGCATACATACAGCCTACTGTCTCCATGAATGGGAAATTCCATTTCATAAATCAATATTTTATAGATTATAATAATTATTTTTATACTGAAAATATATGATATATAAATCATTTATTAAATTATGAAAATAATTAAATCATTATATATGTGAGAGGATCAAGAATAACAAGTCAAGACGCCTAGGATAAGCCAAGTTGTTAATAACAGAAACGTCGCTTTAACATGTAAATGTTAATAAAAGGTTAATATAAAGTCATAAGTGGGTAATATATTGTATAATAAGTAGGATTACAGTTCCTTGGTAGATTTATAGTAAACATATATTTATTATACCTATTTTTTTAATTTGTACAAATAAAGTAAAGACATAAGGTAATGTAATTTCTTCTCACTTTTTATTTCCATGTGATACCTTCCATATTCACCACTCATTTAATCTATGTGGTGTATATTGTAACCTATGAAATTTTACATCCTTAATTTCTTTTATTTAGTTATATTAAAATATTTAATTTATGTTATTATTTCATGGGTATTAAGATTCTAAGGTAACTCATATGGTAAGGGTTTTCTCTTGTCACATTTTTCAATGAGACAAATCCCATGTTCACCACCTATTTCTTATAAGTGGGGTGTTTATTACCCATGGCTGTGTTAAATGATTATTATAATTAAATTTATCAATATTTACATATCCATTTTATGATTCTTTTTTCATGGTGATTATCTTTCAAAATATACCAAATCGATAATGTTATTTTGACTCAATTCGCATTCTTTGAGACACATGTCATGTTAGGAACCTATATTTTTCTATGATTTGTATATAATTCCCAATGAAATTTTATATAATGAAATTAATTATATAAATCATATTTTATTATTCATGTAAATTCATTTTCTTAAAGGGGTTTAATGATTCAAAGTTATCAAGTGAGAATATTTTATTGTAACAATCTCATCATTTATTGTGATGGTTTGTGATTGTTCTCTCATTCATGGATCCTTATGATCCATAATTGAAGAGAAATAATGAATTTACTTATCCTATATTTTTTTATGATATCTCCATGTATCAGTACCATTTTTACACTATTTGGCAATTAATTTAGTAAATACGTTTTTATGAAAATCTGACTTTATTTCATTTTTCGGTTGGAAAACTATGTTCTTTCAAACCCTTGTTTTCTAAAAATGTTTAAAATCATTTTCACACATTATTTACCTTATTAATTTTTTTAAATGGATTTTTATTTTTTCAATCAAGGCCCATTTCTAAAATTTTAATGTGAAAAAGGAATTTTTGACATGTACGGACTTTCTTACTGTCATGGCCATAATTTCCCTAAAGCTTACTTTTTATGTTTACAAGTTAATTTTTAAGGAAATTAATTTCATAATATTATGGAAATTTGGTGATTTTAAAATGTTTTCCAAAGGTAAATGTATTTAAAAAAAATTGTGTTATGTTTAAAAATTATTTAAAATTATTTTTTAAGCATTATTTATATGTTATAAAAGAGTTGTTTTCAAAGAAAAGGTTTTCAATCATAACAAATATTTTTTTATAAGTTTTCAAATTGGTTTAAAATAAAATTATCCCATTGAATTAAAATTTTATTTTATATGTTTTTAAAAGAAAATAAAGGTAATATTTTTCATCGATTTAAAATAATCTTTTATATTTTTTCATGGAAAAATGGTTTTAATATGTTTTCAATATACTTTATATATTTTTGTGGTTATTTTCATGGAAAAGGATTTTGAAAATGATATATGTTTCTAAAATGTCATATTCAATGAAATTTTATGTTCCAAGTCATCTTTAAAAATCCATCACCATCAAAGATGACACCCTTAATATATTTTATGCTTTATAAAGGATATGATTAAAGGATACCATTAATGGTATTTCTATGAATGTTGTATGTTTTTATGGATAGATATTTATGATAAAAGATTCCCTTCAACGAGTTATTCCATGATAAATTCTTATGAAACCTGCTTCCATTCACTGGTAATTTATGGATGAAATGATTATTGAATGTATATATATTCTGTTGATTATTATATGATTAAATTTTTATGATACCCATTTCATTTCACGGGTTTTGATATGATTGTTTATGATATTGTGGGGCATGTATGTATGATTTCATTATGAGATATGTGGTACCTATATCTCCATCCAATTCATTGGGTTCTGATATATGGTATATGAGCTCAAAAGGTACATAGGTTGTAACCCAAGGCTAAAAACAGAAATTTATATGTGTTGTAACCCAAGGAAAAAAATAAAAAGGTACACATGTTGTAGCCCATGACCAGAAGCAAGAAGGTTCATGGATTGTAGAAAAAGTCTTAAATTATGAAGGTACAAGGGTCGTATCACAAGCCTGAAAATAAGCAGGTATATAGTTTTTATCCCATAATTGAAAATAAGAAGGTACATGGAACGTATCCCAATCCTAAAAATAAGTAGGTACAAGGGTTATAACATAATATTTAAAGTAAGAGGTTACAAGGGTTATATTCCAAACCCATAAATAAGATGGTACATGAGTTGTCATTCCATGTCTAAAGTAGGTACAATGATGAGTTGCACTTTCCTAACATGTTATGAAGTTCTTAGTAGATATACTTGAAAAAAGATTTTATATACTTCTATGTTTGCCATAAATTCCACATCGTATTCCTATTTTATTTTTTCATTGATTATGATATTGATACCTTATTATTTATATCTTCTTGAACTTCTAATATTTATGTCATATCTCGTGACTATGATCTTTGATATGCAAAGTATGATATTCAAATGTTATGCTCATTTTCTCATAGCATTTTGTTAATGTCATGCTAACTCGTTCCCTTTATTTATCCTTCCTGAGAATTAGAGATCACTCCTTTCTTATGTTTCCTTTCCCATAGTTATGAAGAAAGGTTTTAGGTAGTAGTATTAAATGGGGATATCTTTATGGGAGATGTTGAAGATATTTCACCAAGTTAGAATAATGTGTTCCTAGTTTCTAAAGGCACTAAACTATTTTCGTCCTCGGGAATGCATTTTTATAATGTGATGAATATTAATTTAAAATGATGTAATATCCATGTATGTTTAGCCCGAGTCACTATAGTTGGTATCAAAGGAATAATTTAGTCACCCATTAGAAAATGTAATAAAAAAACCATAGTGGAATCCCTAGGGATATTTCTATTGATATATCTAAAGATTACTACAAGGATTATTTTAAGGATATGTTAATATGTTGGAAAATATCCTATAATTCTGGTAAAGGATGGTGTGTGTGGTATCCATGAAATACATCCCACTCTAGATACTAAAAGTGGATGTGGAAATGGTATAAATGAAAATAGGGGTTACCAGAAAACACTGTATTGATTGAAACTCTATCAAGAACTCAGGCACAAAAAAGGGGATTTTTGAACTCCTAGTTTGAAACTCCAAAGGGATATTCATTGGATAATATAAAAAACATTATGAACCCTCATGAATGATTTCAATAGAATATTAACATGAAAAATCTTGGATAAACCTAATGTGTCATCAATTAAAATTCATGTGTCAAGATTTATAAATACTATAAGTAATTTTTCATTATTATGTGGTTTTATTCTTTGATAAGTGTTTCTCATCCAATGAATTATGGTTTTGGTATATATATGTACTAAGAAGGAACATGGTTAACATTGAATGTTTCAGATGTGGAAATATTGTTCATTATAAAAATAGATGTACCAAGTGGAAATATCATAATGATAATAAAAAAGGTGGTACGAGTATCGATTATACTATTGAAGATGAGGGGACATAAAAAGACATGTGAAAGGTATGAGATGTTATAATAGTATTTTTTACCTTCAATGTATGAAACATGATTATATTTTTTTTAGGAAACCTTAAGACTTGGTTCATATTTCATATTTTTGGAAATAATTATTAAGGTAAAATGTAATGAATCATATGTAATATCTTAAGTAATAGGTGGAATGATCAAATAATTAATGTAATTTAATTCAAGGATTTTTTATATGAATAACAATGTATAAAAGGATTGATTTTAGAAGTTTTTATTCAATAAATTCCATTAATATTTTAAGTGATTATAATTAACTAGAAAGGTGATTTAATGGAATGTTTGTGTAAAGGTAAGGTAACCCTAAACATATTCTTGAGGATGATGAAATGATATTTATTACGGGTAAAGAGATAATGATATGAATAAAGTAAATTGGATAATATTTATGGCCTCCAACAGGTAAAGGATTTGTTGAAAAAGTAGTTTGCGCTATCATGGAAGCAGTTTATGGAAATTTTGGATTTGTGGAATATATACAATAATCATTGTAATAAAGAAACATGCATGTTTTCAAAATGGATTTGGGGTAAGTTAGGTTATTACCATGTTTTTAGAGAATAAATGAAGAAGTTATTTACAAATATGGTATGAGACAACTAATATCTACTTTATGATATATGGTGGATTAATAGAAAATCATTTTTGAGAATTTTAGTAACCTTATTTCTAATGATTTGGATTTTAATCATTTGGAAGGGTTATAAGGTTAACCATTTATAGAATAGTTTAGGTTGAACATTGGATGAGGTGTTAGTGATCAACGTATGAATTAACCACATGAATACTTATACATATTGGATAACCAGTGGAAAATTTTAACCAGTGATAGATGGAATTACTATTATAGATCATTTTATCCATTTCTTTTTCATTCATAAAAAAATTATCTTAATTTATTGTAATATGAGATTATGTATAAATAGATCATGGAAAAAAGGATGAAATTGTTCTTATGAAACATAATGAAATCAAGTAATAATTTTTTCTCATGAAAATCAGTCAACATTTGGTAATGGGTCGTAATGTAAAAGGTTGTCTTACTATCATCATTTTTGAGGATATCAATGACATATTTCATGCCTCTTTGGTTTGTGGACTTGTGATCATTAACATTATTCTGACCATTTTCTCTATCACTCTCCATTATAACATTGTAGTTGGATTTTTTATCAATGTCTATGTTTTCCCTTTCAACCTATGTTCTCCTATATGGTAACCTAGTTATGAGTTAATTTGTTTAAGTATTATGGTTCGAACAATCTATTTTTATATGATGTTTTAGTATTAATTTTTATGATGTGGGTTCCTATGAAATTATCTTTCCAGTATTAATCCTTTAATAACACATATGAATTTTTAGGGCAAAATTCGTTTTAAGGGGTGTAGAATGTAACACCTAAAGATTTT
Source organism: Viscum album (assembly GCA_963277665.1). Lineage (NCBI taxonomy): Eukaryota > Viridiplantae > Streptophyta > Magnoliopsida > Santalales > Viscaceae > Viscum > Viscum album. The sequence goes on from CAUJRU010000001.1 coordinate 10,062,020, forward strand.
GTGAAATTATGTTCCCATATTAATTTAATCTTTTCAATATTTTTCATTTAATGAAACAATAAATATAGATTTTTATATATGAAATAAATAAGTAAAACATTCATTATACACTACACTATGTTAATCTCGCACTACCGGCAACACTGAATTAGCTTGTGTTACACCTAACAGTGATTTTCTGTGGAACAATACTTTAGTATTATAGTTGTTTAAACGATATAGTTATAACCTAGTCATTAAAATTAGTAATATTAATAGTAATAAACACTTTTAAAATTTTATTTATAAATTTTTCAGGAAAATAACACATATTTATAAAAGAAATATATAATTTTTTGTAAAGTCGTTATATGATTTAAAGTATTATTTTCTTAAATAAACTGATTTTTATATCCTTATGTGAATATTAATAAATTTAATTTTATACACTATTAGAAATAAAAATTGATAAAAAATTAATTTTTATTCATAATTTAAAAATTAACTTAAGGTTGTTAATTTGGGATTTTTAATAGAAACATCATTTTTTGATGAATATTGAAAAATAATGAATTTTAATTCAAAACCGCATTTTCATCTAATTTATATATATTGTTACATTATATTTTAACTTAGTTTTAAATGTAAAATAGATAAATTATACATTTATTAATATAATTTAGGTCATTTGAGTCATTTTGTGTTGAATTTAGATATAAAATATTAATTATCTTTTGAACATTCTCAATTCAAAAACCTCCTTACTTGCCACATCTATGGGATGAGCATTAAACATAATATTTCCGATTCTATGAATTTAATTTAGAAAAATTGTACATAAAATACTATAATAATCATAATACTTTTATTATAATAATGTAATATTAATTTTGGATAAAAAATATTAGTGAAAGTGATTAAAATTAATTATAGTGATTAAGGTAAAATTATGTTTAACAAGGGACTAAACCTTAAAATTAAGACTCAAAATGACCCATAAACTAGTCAAAAACAAATTTTATTTCCATATATCATCTATAAACCTTAAATAATTTAATTTTTGGTTTTTTGATGATTTTTAGGTTGGTAAAAACGTGGGTACGCCAATCTTATTTTCCAATATGCTACGTGTGTTATGTCCCTCCCTTCTAAAATTAGACCTCTTCTCCCCCTTATTCACACCTATAAAACCACTTAGTTTCTTCCAATATCTTGAAAATACAATTCCAAAATTCCCTATATTCCTTATAGAATTCTGTATTTGGTCATAAATCCATCCAAGGAATCCCTTTATTGTAATCCAAAAGGAGTTACCCAAAGAAGATGTAAAATCATTCCTCAAGCTCATTTCCATTGATTTATTTCTCCACCACCACAATTATTATTATTAAATTATTATATAATAACCTATGTATCCTCCATACACTAATATGTTTTTATTATATGGTTTATACCTAAACTTTCACACACTTCCATCTAATGTGTAACGAACATACCATTCTTGTGTACGGCGAACTACCGCCTCACCAAATGATGTTATTTGTTTTTACATAACCACATCTCATGGGGGGTAATTAAGATCTACAGTCTAGTTTTTATGATATATGTGATATTTATGATGTCTTTTCTGTTTTGTAACTATTATATAAAAAAATCCTTCAAGCATTAAATTTTCTGTAAATATGATAATTTTGAATGTGGAACTGTGGACTACCGGCTCCTCAAAATGTAGGGGATGATGTCGGGATTCGACGGAGGTCATGAGTAACCCCAGGATTCATCTTCTTCGGTGACTGAGGCATCGGCCGCGAGGATCCCTCCCCCTCCATTGGGGGGAGGGATCATTCCTCGAAAATGAAATGCATCTGTTCTAGGCTTTCTCAAATCCGGATTTCCGTCCTTCTTTTCTGAAAATCGATCTATGCCTAAAGGTCCCAAAACTCATCGAGGGTTTCCCAAATCTACAAATTTTGAATTCAGAGTTCACTGAATCTTTTTCTCTTCTAAAGCTCACTCTGGTTGCGATTTTTAAGTAGAGAAGGAAATCTGTTGATTCCTTCGATAGGTTCATCTTCGACACTTGGGATCTCAAGTAGCAGGCTACAATAGGCTTGCTCGATAACAAGCATATCATGATCCATTTTTCATTAGAGGAGAATCTCAGCCTCGCCTGGTCAAGGGTGCCCCGGAGCTGCAATGGCTGCCGCTTCTTCATGTTCCTCTGGTCGATTGAATTCCACATGAACCGCAACCCGCCATCCGCAGAAATTTGGGTTAGTTTTCCAATGCTTCCATTACCATTTCAAAACCCATAAATCATCAAAATTCTCGGTAACCTCATCGGAAAATACCTATATTCATATTGTCGAACAGAATCAGTTTTCCATCCTGTTAATCCAAGAATATGTGTTTAGATGGATGTGCCGAAGGTCCCCTTTGATTTGGTCAAGATTATGATTGCTGATGAATATAGGTGTAAACAACGAGTTGTATATGAAGATTGGACACACTTTTGTTCTTCATGCAGGAGGCTGGGGCATGTATCGGTTAGGTTCTGACATGGGTCTTCATCGATGGTGGGTAAGAGAGTGAACCTCCAATCATGGGAATCTTGCCACAAGGATGGGCAGGTCGAGAATCATATGGTGGAAAGTGGAAAGGGCAAGGAACCAGTGGTTTGTGAGGTTTTGAGCTCCGGACAGTAGCCCGTGCCTCTGTCACGACGGCTGGTTGAGGGAGAATGTCCTACGAGAGAGGCAGTGGATGGCATTGTGGTGGAAGATGTGTTCAACAGACTGATATGGGATCTCACGGGTCTTTAATCATGTAGGGTGCATGATGAAGATGGTAAAGCCCAGCATGTGGAGGTTTAGGTGGAGGCCAAGGGGAATAAGGGAACCCAGGTGGTAGAGGACTTGGCTGGATTGGCTGCTGATAAGGTAGGGAAGGGAAGTGATGATGGCAATAAGGGGGGTAAAGGGGATGATAGGGATATGCCAGTTACAACCGGAGGTGGGAAAAAGGGGGACTCTGGTTCGTTTCAGATGATGTTTCCTTTGTGCAACATGTTTTAAAGCCTCCAAGAGGCTGATTTTAGTTCTGCTTACACCTTTACAGGTGAGGATGTCAGGGTCAATGTGTTGGTGAACCGAGTTCTTGAACACTCTCACTCAGCAGATGAGGATTCATGTCAAAATTGTGATAGGAACTCCAGGAGAAGGAAGGGGAGGAAGGACTACTCCTCGCTACATCCTCCTATGGAGACCCACTCTGCAAAGATATTGAGCAATAATAAAATGGACACGGAGGCTCTAAGACACCAGAAGTGTGAGGTGCAGGACGATCACACCCTAGTCCTGTTGTTATGTTCCAAAGACCAAGAGATATAGAATACTTTATTTCTCAACGCTACCAAGGAGGAGGAAGCTAAAATTATGGGGCAGTCTCTTGGGGTACCCCTCAATGAGGGGAAATGTATATGGATGGACAAACATGATTCAATATTGGTTGGAGGATTCAATCAAGGAAAGATCGGTGTCGAGGAGTACATTCAAACTTGGGTCTAGTTGGAACTAGAATTTGAGACGCTAATATTAGATGGAGCAGATTTTTAGATGGCTTAATAATCATGGGAATTATTTAGAGAAACTGATTCAGGTAACATTAGGTTCATCTTTAAATATTTTGTTTATGTTTTTGGTCTTAGGTGGTTGGCTCAGGGTAATGCTTGTGGGAGGAATGCAACTCTGGGTTCCCTTGTTTTTTGATATTGTTGTGAGTTTGTTCTAGTTTCCAGTAGTCTTCTTAGACCTGCTCCAGAAGAGGATCAGAGCATGAAGTCTTCATTGGTGCAGGCCTTTTGGATTGGCATGTTGAGAGGGTATGGAGTTTCCCTCGGTTCCTTGCCTATGCATCTCTGCACGAGACTGTCTGCTAAGGGGTCCTACATCGCTGAAGGCTTCTCATCACGGAACAGGTTATAGGGTGGGGCAGGGGCGGTTGATATTTATTGTTGCCTTTTTTCCAGTTAACTTTTTTGGTTTCTTACATTTTCATCAAAAGTTTTTTCTTTATAATAAAAATTAATTTTAAGTTACTGGTGGACAACCGCCTCCTCGAAATGATGTGATTCATTCACACATTACGTAGAAAGAATTAAGTATGGGTTTAGTGATATTATATTAAATATAGTTCATAATAATTATAATTTAAATATTATATATATACACATATATGTATCATTACATTGTTTCTTTTAATATGAAAAGAAAACAGAAAGAGTGATTATGCGTACGTACGACCTACCATCTCTATAAACGTTTTATTCCATTTCATATATTTGCCTTTTATAAATTATTAAAAATATTTATATACCGTATATATATGATATTTAAATCTTTTCATGAATTATTTAAATAATTAAATCATTATCTAATTGACATAATCAATAATAACATTTGAAATCATGTATGATAAACAAAGCAATTATAACCTGAAATGTTTCTTTAACATGTATTTGTTATTAAATGGGTAATATAATGTCATAATTGAATCATATATGATATTATATTTATGAATATGGTTATAAGGTATATTTAAAATGAACATATATTTATTATATATTATTTTTCAAGGTGTATAAAAAATTCAAGACATATAGTAAGGGAATTTCGTCTAACTTTTTATTTCAGTGAGATACATGCCATATTCACCACTCACTTCTTTTTTTGGAATATATAATTCCCTATGACATGTTATATAATTTATTTCATTTATTTAATGATATTAAAATCATAATTTATGTTATTCTTTCAGGGGGATCATGGTTCTTGAGTTACTCATGTATTAATGGTTTTGTTATCCCACTTTTATTTTCAGTGAGACACAAGTCATGTTCACCACCTATTTCATATATGTGTTATGATTAATACCCTTAGAGGTATTAAATAATTATTATAATTAAATTAATTTTAATTTAAATATTAATATAATTATATTTCTTTCATGTCGTTTATATTTTAATATTTACCAAATCATTAAATTTATTTTGTCTCAATTTTCCTTCTTTGAGACACATGACATGTTATGCACCAATATTTTCCAATGAGGTGTATATACTTACCCTTGAAATTTTATATCATTAATATCCTTATTAAAATCATATTTTATTCTCCATTTAATTAAATTTTCTTATACATGTATTATGATTCAAAGTTACCAAGTGGTAAGAGTTTATTGCAACAATCTCAATGTTATTCTGGATTATTTATGATTATGAATCCATTAAAGGAAACATATGATCTATATCCCAATAGCAGTCATTAATTGACTTATAATATAATTATTTATTATATATCAAACTATATGTACCATTTTCCAACACTTTGGTATTTAAGATAATTAAAAAACGTTTTTATGAAAGTCCAACTTTATTTCTCCTTTCAATTGGAAATATGTGTTCTTTCAAAATTGTGTTTTATAAAAATGTTTTAATTTTTTTTAATATTATCATATTATTATTAAAGGAAATGTTTACCCTTTTTTTCCTTTTTGAATTTTTTTAAAGTAACCTTCTTTTCATTTTTCAACCAAGGCACTTTTATAAATTTTTAACATAAACGAGGAATGTTTGGAATGTACAGACATACATACCGTTATGACCATCATTCCCTAACATTTACTTTATGATATTATAAGTTCATTTTTAAGAAAACTTCTTTCCTAATATTATATATATGTTTTTTAAATAGTTTTCAATGATAATGGGTTTCAAATATTTTTTTATGATTAAAAATTGTTTTAATTGTTTTTTGAAACATCATTTCTATAATATCAAAAGGTTGTTTTCAAAGTTTAGTTTTTCAATGATATCAAATCTTATTTTATAGGTTTTCAATTTATTTTTAAAGAAATTACTTTCAATTATTTTAAATTTTATTTTACATATTTTTAAATTATTATCAATGAAAATATTTCCAATAATATAAAATTAATTTTATATGTTTTCAACGTATTTTTAAATAAAAGGCTTTTATTGATTTCTAATAATGTCTTATAAGTTTTCAAATTATTTTTTATGATAAAGGTTTTAAAAAAAATTAAAATTTTTAATAATTTATCTAGGAAAAGGGCATCCAAAATGTTTTCAAACTTCATTCTATGTTTTCAAGGATATTTTCAAGGAATGGGGTTTTCAAAATTATATATGTTTTAAAAAGTAACTTTCAAAGAAAGTTTATATTCCATGTGGTATTTTAAAATTCATCCCCATATTGGATAACTTCACATCCCATCTCCCCTAAAGAGACCAAGGCTATCAAAAGACACCGCTCTTTATGACATTAGGGCCATTACAACACATTAAATCTCTCTTAAATACACATAGGCCATCACAACACATCCCCTCTCTCCCACATTCACCTAGTCCGTCACAACACATCCATAACTACATAACATGGGAAGTAGGGTATCGTGAACATGAAGCTAATAATCGTCAATCCCTCATACTATCATGCACGACCCCTACATAATCTATCTCATCGTCTCATCATACATCACCCCTATACACTTGTCACTAATGGACGTAATAGCCTATGAAAAAAAAATCACCTGGAATAGTTAGTGGGGAATATCAGGTATTCATTCATACATCCCCACCACTATGATGTTTGGAAAACACTCCCAAAACATTTTTTGTTTTCATAAGGTTCTCTACATGGGTGTGGTGTGTATATAAATCTTGGTGAAAAAAAAAATTTATATATAAGCCAAAAAACTGACCTATTGGTTCAAAATTAAAACACTATCTCAATTCACAACATCACTACCAAGACTAACAACCTCCACCACCTTTTCTCCCACCACAAAATGAATAACACCACAAAAATATGCAACATACCACAAGCCACATTCTTCTTTTTATTTCAAGTCATGTAGGTTTCCATATTTCCCATTACTAATCATTTAATTTTTCTATCCAATTAATTTCATATTTTTCAACAGAAATTTAATCTACACATCCCATTTTAATTCAAAAATTCATTAACTATTTCAACAAATTATCAAAACTAGACCACACCATTTTATATTTCATTATTAAAACATTTCCCATCATTATTGGGGAACCACCATAACACATCACATCATAATAAAAACAAATAAATCTAAAGACAGAAACTCCACATATGTTCCATTTCAAAACCACAACAACTTCCCACATCACCACCACTATGTACCAAATCTCATCAAATCTATCTCCACATCACATATTCACATCATAACACTTTTCACATCACCACCTCCATGTACCAAATCTCATCACATGTGTCTCCACATCACCACCACACATCACAACACTTTTAAAGTCACAACCAACCCATACATAAAAACCGCACAAAATAATAGCTTTCACATCACAAACACACTTCACATTTTCATATAACTTATTTTAGATTTATCGAGGGGATTTTCATCACTTTCACTTATTTATATCAAGGCACTTGTCACAAAGCCAGGATTTCTAGGGGAAATCAATTTCTTATTCAGATATAAGTGGTTATACAATTTCATTTTAGGTAATAGAAAATAAACATAAAAAGGTTTTCATAGAAACAAAAACTACAATGTAAACAATTCCCCCAATGATCGTGATTTTTAGTATGGTATCCAGCTCTCACAATCATAGTATCATTACAATCAAAGTAGCAAAATATGTTATTTCCTTCCCCTTCACCTTGAATTTCAATTATAGTAATTAATTATCATAATTAGATCAGGGAATATTATCTTAAAGATAGAAAAGGATCATAAAACCTCCCACATGATACAATTATATGGGAAAGGAAGGATCCCCTACCTCAAATACTGATTTTTTCTACAACAACCGAAGGTTAGAATGAGAGGAAGACAACCACCAATCACCACAATAAAGGGTACTAACATTGAAATACTAGAAAACATAAACAATGGGTTATTAACATAACAAGAAATCACAAAACCAATGATTACATAAGAATAACCATTCTTAGATGAAGAACATGCAGAAAACAAGGAGGAGAATAGATGAGAAATTACCTAAACCCACCACAGATTGATCCCCTATAATTGGGGTTGAAATCCACTATAAGGTTTGTGAATGATCCCCTTGGGATTCCCTTATTCTTTATAATAAAGAAAAAAAATTCAATGAAATATTAGGGATAAAGGGGTTTTTTGAATTTATAGGTATTTAGCAAAACACATCACCATGAGACAACCCCTATCACTACACTGCAGAACTATGGGAAAAGGGAAAGACATAGTGTAATGGTAAGGACCAAGTTATAGCTTAGATGGTAAAATTTTAATCCAATAAATATGGTTATATCCACACTAAATATATGAATAAATAGAAATTAGACCACGGTAAAGGGGAAAACACCTCATAGTAGCACCCACATGCCATGAAAGGCCTATGCCACAACCCTTCTCTATAGCACAACCATGCCCAATATAGAAGAACCTCGTGAAAATCACCCCTAGGACTCCATTCCATAAGTAGGATCTCCATGATATAGATATGATGAAAATATATGAATCATAATGAGCCTCTTCATTGTCCCTTATGTCATATCTGACCTCTATGTGCCGCAATATCCACCCTTATAGTGCTACTCATCACTCCACACCATAAAAAACTAATGAACTATAATATCAGCTTCATATCCTCATTTTCCCCCAAAATCTCCTTGGGACCTCCCACAGATACATCACCTAAAAAATTACAATAAATTAGTAGGTTTGAAGGTCTATATTGTTATACAAACATATGATAACTTTTATCCCTCAGGGGGTACATGTTGGTCAATTAGTGTTAAGGTTGTAAAAGTGAGATTTATAGATCCAAGATCTCAAAAAAAATATATAACATTCTTTTAGACCATTAATATGGGAAACGATGGAATAAATATGTGATGTTATTTGAATACCTATAGGGTTGTGATTAGGAAATTAGCGGAAAATAATCAATATTCTTATGTCCAATTTTCATAATCAATAAACCGACTATATGATTTTGTGGCTGATATATTCCTATGTAAGAACTATTATAGCGTAATAACTATATATTACATCTATTTCATTATTGATATTTTATAATTAATTATTGTATGAATCATATAGATTTTGGGAAATGTTTTTCCTAATAGTATTGTGTCCCATGAGTAGTGATGGAACTGTATGATGAAGTCATATACATTCACATTGTTACGTGTTTTCTAGAGGTAAATCCCAAAAATTATGAGGAAAGAATGAACATTTAAACTACTAACAAGAGTGTTATTTTTAGTTACTGAATTATTATCGATATTCTATCATTCCAACACCTATGTATTCTTCTAGGTGTGGCCATATCATATAGTTTGGGGTCCTGGTATCCAAGATTTTTCAGTATATTCATTGGGATAGGTATCATCCTATTGATATTTCATTGATGAAGTTTCAATTTTCCATAAAAAATATATATTTTAGGTTATCCAATTCAGAAAATGTTTTTCTCTATATAAATAGTTGTTACACCACAATTTTCAATAACACGACCATCCATTAATAATTTTGATACTCTCTTATGTGTCTGTGTGTGGTTCTCCATCTATGGAGTTGGTAAATTCTTATTTGTTAAGGCATGTTCCACATTTAGTGTGGAGTTTCCGACTTGGATACATATTCATGATAGGGTGTTATCCCCCATATAATAAATGAATTTCAAATATTCCCCATGTGTCGTAATATATTCCTTCATCCATTGAATCATTACACCCTCGTGTGTTGCTGTGAAATCATACATAGGTGTCGATACTCACATAATCGATAAATTTATTATAGAGACCATAATTTTTATTTTACTTTACTATTACATAATTTTAATGAAAAAAACATAATATTTATACATTCAAGGATCCAAATGTTCAGTATATTAGGATAATTAGGTTCATACATTATTTACACATAGTAAATGAAAAAAAAATTTAGAGACCTTTTCTTTAACCTTATAAAATATCTTGTTCTCATTTGAATATGTAGTCACCTGAGGATATTAATCAATGAAAGGGGTAATCTAAAAGCCTATTAAGAGGTGGAAAAAATAAATTAATCAATATAACATGGGTGATACTAATCATTATCATCACATCATAAGTAAAGGATTATCACCATAATCATGATGGAAACATTTGATAAAGGTATGGAATGTGGAAATGTATAAAAATAAAACACCATGTCATAGTGGTCAAATACCACACATGGTTTTGAACAAATTTCGCATCATGTTCATACATAGCATATGTTAATAATCATAAAATAATCATTGTGAAAAAATCTAACATCCTCTTCATGCATAATACAAATTATATCATTAGATATGTAACATTATCCAATGAATTGGTGGTTTATATAATTATAATCTCTCTAATAACATCATAATATTTAAATAGTCATGCATTCCAGATAAAATATATGACAATCATTGTTATGATATAACCCATGGAATGGAATGGGTATAATAATAATTTAATAATGAATTATTTCATAAGTAATATTATAATTCTTAAATGAAAAAGGTGGTTCATATTTGGCATATACATCATCATTGTTGAGTGAATAAGAAGAACTCAATATGAATAAAATATTTCTTTTGGAATGAAAATTATTCTTGGAAAAATTATTATATTTGGATTATAAATCAAGGTGGAAACATGTATATCCCAAAAACTAAAATGGAATAATAGTGAAATAATATTTCAGGAATATTAGATAATTATTCTTACCTAATATGTCATAAAATAGGGATAACCTAAAGAAAAGGGTTTGGGTCCGAAAATAACCTTACCTGAAATCCCACTTTATTTCATCACATTTGTGTGTCCTGATTAATAAACATAGATTTATTAAGTAATTTATCCAAAAGTGAATAATTTTATGACTATGTTTTTTTAAATTATAATAAGTTTATTATATTTATTAATTTCCCTGTTTTTAGGGAGGATATTTTGATATCATTTTATCTGAAAAAATGGCTCGTTTATCATCGATTTCACTATTTTTATCAACGTCATTTATACATAAGTATAATAACATCCAAAATATTGAAATAAATATATTTATATATTTATATATCATAAATAATTTATTCTAACTAACCATAGTATTGGTGATAAGAAATTAATTGGCAGTGTCCTCATAGGCGATTAACTGACTATTAATGAGACATTGTCGAATGAGAAAAAGGGGAAGTTTGGAATTTATATATGTCATAATTATTATACTTATAATAGTTTAACATCATTAATATAGTGTTAATATAATTTCTAATTAATTTTATATTATTTTGTTTGGAAATTAATTGTAAAAAATAATGATAATGAAAGGAGAGAAGAATTGATAGAAACTTACTCTTTCCTCGGTGTAGCCTCTCTTGTACGACACTAAAACTCCCTTGATTTTTGGATTTCGATTACTAACAAAAGTCCATTTCTATTATAATTGTCTTTATAGGGAGTATATGGGTAGATATTTGTCTATTTAAATTGATATAGGTGTTTTTAAGGGGATGGTGGGAGGTTATTTATACTCGAGGAGATGGGTGATTTTAGAATAAAATATTATGTAAAAATTATTACAAAGATAAAACCTCTAATAGTGACTTTTTACAATATAAATAATAAATAAATATATTATTATCATCTTATGTCTTTCAAACCATTATTAATTCTAAATAACTTTTTTTATTAAAAAGGATGGTGGAAAAGTGAAAATTTGTTCTTTTAAGGGATCATTTTTTACATTACGTTTTTGAAAATTACATTTTAGGGTTGGAAATAAAGATTATTGTATTTTAATGACTAATTTATGAAGATAAATAAATTTTTTCAAACCCACAGTATCTATAAATTATTTAGCCTATATTACATCAAGAATTATTTAATTTAAGATATTTTGATTACATGAAAAAATGTATCTTTACTATTCGCCAGAAAATTGATGTATTTTTTAAAACTACCAAAAAATAACCATTGGAAAAATTTGACATGATAATTTCAAAAATGATATTAATTTATCGAAATAAATTGGTAACATAAGTAATTTTAATTTTTAATATTAAAATTAGTATTTCTATAGAATATATTAAAATAAAGATTATTAAAAAAGGGATTATATTTTCTTTGACCCTTTTAGTCATGATATTATTTTTTTTCTATTATAATATTTCAATTTACTTCAAATTTGTCCTGATAAATATTATTTATTTCACATTTTTTTATTTTATGTTAAATTACAATTCCAACGGTCAGGTTACAATTCCCAATGGTCATGATACCATTCCCAACTATCACATCAATATTAAAATAGTCTCATTACTATTTCAACTACCACGTTACAACCTATAAATAAATCTACATTCCTTCATTCATTATACAACTCAATTCCTCTCAAAGTTCTATATTTCCATTTTATGTAATTTTGATTGGTTTACATATTTTTTGTTTCTTTTTTATAGTGTTGTTCATGGTAGGGATTATTCTAGTAGTTTAGGGTGATCCATATTGTCCCATTATTGTTTTTATATTTTATAGTTTTTTCCCCTTATTATAATTTTCATTTTAATGGGTATTTTCATTGATGAATTTGTTTATTTTAATTAATAAAATATTGTGTTTTTGATCTGTATATGATTTTTATTTGTATTATACTTATATTATATAATATAACACAAATTTATTTAGAAACAAATTATCATTTAATGATTAGGGGTCATTAAATTATATCCCCCTTTATAAATTTTATCACCGAAATTTCAAGTCATATACATGGTTGAGAATAGGTGTGGGTAATTTTATTTCATTATTTATAATACTTATCATGTAACCTCTTCATACAGTTTCTTCCACAATACCACTTTGAAAAAGTTTGTTGTCTTGTTTCCTAAAACTTTTTTTCTATGTTCCATGATCGTCACCAACTTCTCCTCATATGAGAGGTCATTCTCCAGTTTTACCACCTTAGGATTTAGTACATTCGAGGTGTTAAGTATGTACATCCTCATGAGGGATACATGGAACACATCAAGAAAATGATCCATATTTGGTGGATGTGCAAGTCGATAGGCTAATTCTCCTATGCGTTAAGGGATCACAAAGGGGACAATATACCTTGGGTTAGTCTTCCCATTCTTTACAAACCACATGACTCTCTTCCATGGGGATATTCAAAGGAAAACAATATATCTAATATAAAACTCCATGCAACTTCTATGGTTAACAACATATATTCTTTTACAAATATCATCATATTTTATATATTGTTGGATGGATTGAAACATCTCGGCCATGTCTTGCACAAGATTATGTCCAAGTTTATTTCATTTTAAAACTTTATCCCATGATAATTGAGTTATACATTAAATTACTTATAGACATTAATATAGATCCATTTCAATACTCAAGAGGATGTTTTTGTTATATGATAAGTCAACCAATGTGATATTCTGATCTCATAATCCATTAAATTTAATTGAGTGGGATCCTAAAATTTTCTCATGAAAATTAATATTCCTTTCATATTTCCATCAGTTTCTGGGTGATATCCCATATTGAAATTCAATTCATTATTTATAGCATGTCTAAAACATCTCCAAAATTTTGATGTGAACCTTGGCTCATGATCAGAGGCGATCAAATGTGGAACCCCATGAATCCTTAAAACTTCATAAATGTATATCTTGTAAAGTTAATGAAGATATAAATATTACCAAATGGCTATGAAGTTGGCGGTCTTGCTCATTCAATCCACCACTACCCATGTTGCATTTTTTTCATTGGATCTCTTTGGGAGACAGATGACAAAGTCCAAAAGGACATTAAACCATTTCTATGTGGGTATATGAAAAGGAGGGATCATGATTTTTGACTTATTTTTCTCTAATTTAACTTATTAACATAATAAGAAACTTGAGATATACTTTTTAATCTTCCTTCATCGTGTTTTCCCACCATTAGTGTTCTCGAAGATCGTTGTACATCTAGGTACATCTAGGATGGGTAGAGAAAAATGATCTATATACATTATCCCATATCTATTTGTTTATCTCAGTTGATTGAGGAACAAATAGTCTAGTTCAAATTTGAATAATTAGATCATCATAGATGTGGAACTCCTATATATTTCATTCCATTACAACATTCACATTCTTTTGCATCTCCAGAACATCCATTTTTTCTCCTTGATATTATCTTGAATAGATGGTTGGGAAATCATTTGAGAATGGTTGGATGTATTCCCTACTAATATTATTTCCATATGCATACGTTTCATATCCATGAATATATGGTGTTTATCAATCTAAATATTAGAAAGAGAATCATATTTTTTCCTCTATGTTCATTATCGACCTTGTTCATCTTTTCTTGATGGTAGTAAATAGAGAAATCATAGTCCTTGATTTTATCTAACCATATTCATTTATTCATGTTGATATCCTTCTTTCTGAAAATATAATTTCGACTCTTGTGATCAAAATATATGCAACACTTCTCATAATAGATGTATTGTCACCATATTTTCATGGAAAATAATATAACTACTACTTCCAGATCATACATCGGGTAGTCTTTCTCCTATATGTTAAAATTTTGTGATACACATGATATCAATTTATCATTATTCTTGAGTACACAACCAAATTATTTCTATGAATCATCGTTTTATATCAAAAAAAGTTCTCCACATATTAGAAGTGTTAGTATAGGCATAGTGATTAGCCCTTTCTTGAGATCCTTAACGATTTCATTATATTCTTCCAACCATACAAACATTACTCGAATCTATGTTAACATAGTTATTGGGATAAACAATTATGAGAAATGTTTCACAAAAAATTGGTAGTAACATTGTAGGATAAAAAAAATATGGATTTATATGAAACTAATGGGCCTGTGACATTCCTTAATTTCCTTTATCTTTGAGGGGTCCACAAATATTCCCTTAATTGTGATCACGTTCCCCAAGAATGTGACTTTTTGTATCCAAAAGGCACACTTTTGGAACATAGCATACATTTTATAATACATTAATGTTCCCATCACTATCGTTATATAATATTCATGTAACTCCTTTCTCTTGAAGTATATAAGACTATCATCAATAAACACTACCCAAAAATTCTAGGTAGTATCTAATGACTCTATTCATTAAATCTATAAGGATTTTAGGGGAATTAGTAAGTTTGAAGGACATCACTATGAAATCATAGTTACCATACCATGTACAGAAAGAAATATTATAAATATATTCCTTATTCACCTTCGGCTGATGATATCGAGAATGAAGATCTACCTTGGAGAAGTATTGAACTCCTCATTGTTGATCAAAGAAGCCATCAATCATTGGAAGGGGATACTTGTTTTTTTTGTGATATTTTTAAGATCCTGGTAATTGATACAAAAATTCATTGATCTATAATTATTTTTGAAAAAAAGAACTACCAAACCCAAAGGTGATTCCCTATGTTGTAAGAACCCTTTTCAGGATCACTTATAGGATATTAATTAACTCCTACAGTTATATCGGGGTCATCCTGTAGGGGAATTCAACGAAGAGAGTGGATTCAGGTATAAGTTCTATTGATAACACTACCTCATGTTTGGGGGGAGGTATAGGGATTTCAACAAGAAATACATTAGTGTATTCCCTCACAATGGTAATTTCTGCCAGGATAATACCACCTTTTGACACTACCATTTGAGTAAGGAATTATTCTACATAGGGAATCAACACCCACACCATTGAGGGATTTTCAAAATGAGATTCATGATCATAATTTAATTTAAAAAGGAGCATGAGATGGTTCAGATTATGACCTGATATTTCCTTTTCTTGATGGTTGATGTGTTCTCTATATAACTAGTGAAAATCCATTTTTAGTATAGCATTGAATTTTACCAAGGGAAGTATTATGAGATTCCCTATAAGAGTATTCATACATTCGATAATATGGGAATAGTCCAACACTTGGTTTGTAATGATCACACCACTAGATTTTCTTATATACATCATTACTTCAAGGTATCGAGGATTCAATTCAGTATTTCTCGGAAATCTCCACGATATAAAGGAATTTATAGAACCAGAATAAAATAAAATAAAAATCCATAAATGATTCAAAAGGAAGTTTACCTTTTATGAATTCGTTTTCATGGTCCAATTCAGTAGTAGTGATGGAATAATCTATCCCTTACTCCTTTGGAGTTGGTGGTTGGTGATGATGATTACCCAAAAGGAGCCATGATTTAGATCACTAGATTTCATAGTTCCCATGCTCTCTATAGTCAAATCATTGAACCATGAGTGTAGCATCAAGATGTGTCTTCCTTTCCACCATCCTATAGGCTCGATTCTTCATGACACTTTGATATTCATGATATTGGTGTCCTTATCTCCCTAACATGAATCATTTCTCTATTACATTAAGAAAATTATCAATGTATTTCTACCCATATTTATAACATGTGGGTGGTTGAATTCTCTTTTCCTCTTTCTCTTTTGTATCATGAGACAACCCAGGTTGATCCCAAACTAGTCACTTGATCCAGCCCTCGGTATCACTAAGGTGCATTATTGATCGCCCTGGGGTGGTGACAAGCACCAAGGGAATAAAATAGATTTAGTGGGAATGTTTTATCCTATGATAAATAAATAAAATAAATTTAAAGATAGACGATCATCTCTATATAAATAGATGTGACCAAACAAATAAACTAATCATAAATTTGAATTACATCAGAACCAATCCAAATGACCACAAAATCTCTATGTGACCCGCATGTCACTCTCTGATCCCAAAACCTAACATCACTCCATGCTGATCAAGACCAACATGGAAATTTCACCTGAGGATAAAAAGAAGAACGAAAGTATATTCCTGAGTATTTATACTTAGTAAAAGTGCTCGAGTAATCTATTCCCAATGCATGTCATTTAAATAAAATATTTATTTACTACTAGTTTTAACTTAAACATACAAACATAGGTTTTTCATGAAATTATTTGTAAAAAATAAACTTTTTTCGACCTCATTATTAAAAATTGGGTTCTTTTCCAAAATAATGTGGCTGGATCATTTTAAATAAGTATATAGAATGTTGTGAGAATGGTTTTGGTAAATAGAGGAATAGGGATATGAAGCATTTTTTTAAACATCATTCATGATACATAAGAAAACAAATATTAAACTTTTCCATGGATACACAACATCAACATGTAGCATAATTAATAACAACATGATGAGGGAAATTGGAAAGATATACTCGTGTAACCAAACCAGATGTGAAACTCATAAAATATTCTCCAAATAAACATGTATTGGTGAAAATTGGAATACCTAGGAGCATAGGGGAAATCTTGAACATAATAAAACTAGATAAATCTTGTTGGAACACATTATGGGTCAAATAACCCTATGGTTTAGTAATACCTGACCTATCCTAACTAAGGGGATATATCCCCAAAGAATATCATGTGTGTAGTATGGGTCCACTGTCCAATGCGTAAACCTAAACTAGTGTGGAAAGCAATCTCAGATATTTTTATATCTATTCTATGTTCCCATGTCATATTAAAAATGTGGTTGATCCAACCAATACGAATAAATCATCCATACATATGTAATAGGTGAAAACCACTACATGGGTCACATAACCAAGAATGAAACATGATTCACCCTAGGTATGAATATTATTTCCATCCAAATAATTTATTCTCATGGGAATCCCCATGCCAAGGACCATCCAACCCTATTAACAATAGACAAGGCATGAGAGATTCCCCGAGGAATTTTTTATAATAAAGACCACCATCAAAGGTTCCAACCATGCCTCACACAACATTTGGATGACAAAAAACACCAAAAAAGATCAATCAAACCATTTATTAATCCAAAAACCATTTAGAAACCCATTTGAGAAACTCAAACCACCATTTAGAAATCAAAATACATTTAAAAAGGCCAACTAGGTTTATTATCAAACACTTGGTGTGTGAAGCTTAATAAAATAGTTTTCAGATATTCAATCCAATGAAAAATTCGCTTTATTTCATATCAAATTATTATTCTATGAATTATAAATCACTCATTAGTACAAAACCATGGTGCAATATTCAAGAACAAAATGATTCTTTACATATAAATTCCAATGCATAAGGGGACCTACCTCAACTCACATTTCTTGAATGAAAGAAACTTGAAATGACTCCATAAGTTTCTAAGGAGGAAAGAACAACAAATAAAAACATTAATATGAAAAAAAACTTAATTTAGAAAAAAGGAAACAATAAACCAAGACCACAGAGTCTAGTAGAGAAGAGGAACTAAGAATAAAATGAAATATGTCATAATAATGATATTAAATAATAATATTACCTCGAGAAAATGTCCCAACAAATTGAAGAAATTCATTGATTCCTCCATGGGAGGAGTAACAGAAACATGAGGGAGAGGGGAGGATCTCCCTATGGTAACATGATCTAAATAAGTGGGAGGTGAGGTGTTTGGGGGTTAAATACTATGAGGGGTAGAAAGGTAAAAATAAATTTTTAATTGACCTCAGACATGTGCACGGTTATGCCACATAGTTTGTAAAACCTTATGCCAATCATGCTTCCCTTACTAGACTCAAAGGAAACATACATGGTTAGGACACTCAGTTCGGAAAACCTTGTTCCAACCATGCAGTTTGGTTCTATAAAAAACTATAGATCTATGCACATGGTCCTCAAACATTTTGGAATAACCATGCTCAATTAAAGCACCTTCTAGAAGGACACCGAAATAACAACATGGTTACTCATTGGGTTTTCATAGTTTTGATCTAACTGTGTGCTACCAGTTAAACACAAATCATGAAATACCAGAATGAACTAGACTGGAATCAACATTAGGAGGTTTATCAATTTCCCCTTAACCATGAACCTAAATATTGAAGTGTAGGAAAAATATCCCTAAACACAAAACATCGACTATAAACACCTGAGACTCAAGAGAAAATACAAAAGTCAAAAGTATAGACTAAGATAAAAGAGGAAACTAAATACCAGGGTGAGACAATTCTCCCCATCATAATGCTTTCTACCCCAAAATACATGATATCTCTATTTGATCTACTAAAATAAAAAGGTCCAAACTGTCCCATAGTTTAACCCCTCAAACTAAAGTACACCTTGAGCACCACTAGGATAATAATGTGTTACTACACATAAAACCTATTGTACTCCAACCATTTCTCAAATGACAATGAAAATCCCATTCCATAATCCAAACACCTCACTATCAACACAAAAATTGGGCATTCTACAAAAAATCCAACATTCTTCATGGGTTAAATGGAACTCAATATTATAATACTAAAGAGGAAATGACATATAAACTGTACACCTAACAAGGAAAAAATGAGGAAGACAGGATTGGTTAGAAACAGTGGTTTACATTAATGATACAGGAGGCCATCAAAAATAGAAAATTTTGTCTATGAACACAGTAAAAAATCGTGGCTATATAGGTCAAAATTATGGCTATATGATATGTCCATGGTTCTAGATGGACGTGGATGGTATTGAAATAACTATAGAAAAAATATATTTCCATGGTTTTATGATTCTATTTCAACGGATTCCACCGTGGCAATAGAACCTATAGCACTAGTTTTAGAGACCATGGAAATAGATCTCACAGTTTTATACCATTGATATAGGTCTATATCATTGGTTTCAACCATTTATATAGGGTCTATTTACATGGTGGAAAACCACATATATTTCCACTATAAATCGTGGCTATAACATTAAAATAAATTACCACCAGCCATATTTGATCTCTATAACCACACTATCATGGACAAGATGTCATACCATTACATTGCAACCATTTAATGATATATATATATTATGAACCATCTAAATAGAAAAAAATCAGGGCTCTAGGTCATCCCACCACATTCCTACTTATAAAAATATTCCATGTCATAATGCAGGAAACCTATAGTTACGATTTTGGAAAACTATGGCTATAGGTAGAAGATATAGCCACAATTTCAGAGAACTATGGATATATAAATTTAAAAAAACTTATATACACTTTTTATGAAAAATATGGCTGTAGGTAGTGGCTATAGCCATGGATCAGATATGATTGTGGCTATAGCCTTGGTATAAATACATATAGATACAATTTTGAAAAACTATGGAATTATGTCTTTGGATATTTCCTGGTTTTCTAGTAGTGTAGGGAGGAATCCCCAACAAATAAGGATTATAGTTGGATCCCTAGCCAACAACACCCATTAGACACTTAACCACCAATCCAGAATGACTACACACAATTCCAAAAAGAAATAAGGCGTCAAAGATAAGACACACAATTAAACACACTTTCACTCTAGGATGGTGAAAATATAAAAGTTCCCAAAATAAATATCCAATACACTATGAAAATGAATGATAGACATCATCCTTTTTCATTGAAAGAAAAATACAACACCACAATAAAAAACCATTACCAAAAAACTATCATTTACATCAAAAACATGAAACACAGCTCGCCCCATCTACATATTCATCCGATTAAACTACGTGCTTCATCGAGGGAGTGGATTTGACTCCACTATTCATCAAGGAGACACCCATGTAGAACTTATAGAGATGACCCAAAAAACCACATGCATGATAGGACATTATAGTACTAGGACATGAAGTCTTCTTGTGACTTATCGTTTCCCATTGATGAAACATGAGGGACAAATTCCCATAAATAGATGATGAAAAGTAATAAGGTCTCTTAATTCCACCACCAACTGTGAAAACTTCTAACAGATTCCCCTTCTATTTACTGGAACTCCCTTCACTGCATCCATAGACTAAAGGATTATTTTATAACTCAATCACTCCCTCTCCCAAAACCTTAATGTAAAAATATTGCCTCACAACACCAGCAATGAAGATTAGACCGAATTTTGACACCAATGACTAAAGATCAGGATGGATCACATTCACAAAATGACAGGATTTTATAGAATCATCCTAAACTTACTATGAGTTATAGGATACTAAATCCACAAAATTATGAACAAAATAGAACATTGATCCATCTCATTGCTGAAGGTAGCACGTCTTTATCACCCTCACTACCTTCACAAAATCAGAGAAAGAATATCAGAAGAACGAAGCATTGAAGAATTAATAGGAGAGGTAATCTTGAATCTTGGTCCTAATAAATAACTTTCACAACTTAAAATATAGCACATTGATCATAATGTTAGAAACCATGACAATTAGATAATCAAGAAACTCAAGGAAACCAAAGATCCATTCATATTTTTGTATCCACCCTTCTACATCAAAAGGGTCTGTTTCATTGTAAAATAGAGGAGGGTTCAAATTTTAAAACTCAAGGATGATGTCATTGGATTTACCAAATAGAGGGCTACTGTTGGTGAACCTCCCATATCTTCACCTTGAATTCTCATTGAATCTTTTATGGTGGTATTCTATAAATAATAAGAAAGTAAAAACTCTATCAAAACCCACTCACAATCAGGAACTCACCACAATTAAACATTAAACTCAATAAAAAGATGACCAAAAAATTCCCAAAAAAATAAAAAGGCTCATTAGTCACCAATTTTTTGAAAAACCATTTTTGAACTCTACATTATAAGACATTTCTTTCAAAAAAATTACCTTGATTTCCAATAAAAAATTTGACATTTTTCCATTAAAACTCGTTATTATTTTAATATAATCCCTAGATCCCCCTTTGAAATATCTCACACTATATTTTAATATTGAAAATTTAGAAGGAACCATTTTTGATAACCCTTTATATAAAAATTAATTTATATTTAAAACCCATTTTCCAAATATTTTCATAAATATGTGTGAAAAAATCATTTATATTTTTTGAAAACCAAATTTCTACTATTTGGAATCCTTGTTTTATAATCTAAAACATGGTTTTTAGAACAATTTTAAAATCAGGAAGACCTAAAATAAATTTCTGAGGGGGACTACTGATGAAGGGTGACTTGGTCATATGGTTGGAGTCCATATTCCAATCACACCATATCCATGGAGAGTTCTTTATAACCATGTCCCTAAACTCCACATATAATTACAAGACTTGTGATCTTAGAAGAGACCGCTAAACAAACTCTAATATTATTCCCCAAGTACAAAACAACTTGTAAAAAATACATAATAACTAATCAAAACAAACTCAACAAACCAATTATAAAGAAATTAATAATAAAATAAAAATGGGCAAAAATGAAAAAGAAAAACCCAAAATACAACATCCCATAGTAACCTAAGGATCGTCACAAAAAGTGTGGGAAGTACACTTCCTCATACCAACACCCCAAGTTCTAACAATCATTCCCATTTTACCTTGTCATCCCAAATAACAAAGGGATCCCTGAAATCTATATCCTCCAAAGAACATATTCTTTGATACAATTTCATCATGAACTAACCTGGGTTGACCTCGAACCAGTCACTCAAGCCAGCACACAATATCCTTGAGGTACATTCTCGATCACCCAAGGGTGGATCCAAGAACCAAGGTAATCAAAGAGAGTTAGTGGGAAAAATTTCCCACAAGATAAATAAACAAAATCAGTAGAAAGATGGGTGAGTGGATCAACATAAAAAAAATGGTCCAAAAAATTAAACTAAACATAAACTAAAATTAAATTATAACTGAACATAATGAAAACTGGATTTCTATGTGACTCTGCAGGTCACTCTCAAATCCCAAAACCCGACATCACTCCACGATGATCAAGACCAATATAGAACCTCCACTATAGAATAAAAACAACAATGGAAATATATGTCTGGGTATTAAAACTTAGTAGGAATTCCCAAGATATCTATTACCAATGAATTTACATTAAATAAAAGATTTATTTACTTATAGTTTGAAATAAAACATACAAACATATGTTTTTCATACATTTTTTTAAACAAATCATGGTCCATTACCCACTTTATTAAAAATCTCTTTCTTTTGGAAAAGAAGGAATCTTGATTTTAACGAAAGAGAAGGAATGTAAGGGGAGTAATTTTTTTTAAAATGTTAAAGAAATATTTTTCAAATCATTTTTTATTAAATACATAAAATCCCAAATATTTTTTTGTTTCATAGAGACACACCATAAATAGGTAGTAGAGGCAATAAAAACATGAAAAGGGAAGTAGCATAAATACTCAAGTAACCAAACCATATGTTTCACCAAGATTATCTACTATAGATAAAAAATGTTGGGGATCTTGAGAATACGGTGATCTTAGGGGAAAATATAAAACATAAAAAAACAAGATACATCCTTTCATCACGCCTGATATAATCAAACATCCCTAACACATGGTTGTACCATATCTGGCCTAACCATGGGGTAACATCCCCAATGAA
Source organism: Viscum album (assembly GCA_963277665.1). Lineage (NCBI taxonomy): Eukaryota > Viridiplantae > Streptophyta > Magnoliopsida > Santalales > Viscaceae > Viscum > Viscum album. The sequence continues at coordinate 10,085,490 of CAUJRU010000001.1, forward strand.
GAGTGTCTCTATACTAAGGGGTCTCTAACCAGACTGTAATACAAAACTAGTGAAGAATGTATACTCAAATATTTACTCCATCTATTCTAGGTTCACATGTCATATCTATAATGTGGGTGTGCCAAGTAATACCAAAAAATCAATTATATATTTGTAATAGGCACAAACCACCACTTAAATAACATAATTAAGAATCACCATAAGTAATAATCCTATTTCCTTCCCAATCATTAATTCACATGGTAATTCACAGAACAAGGACCTCCCAATCCCCTTGGCAATGAAAAAGGAAAGAAAGATACCCCATGAAGGGTGTTATAAAGAAAACAACTTTCAAAGGTTTCAACTGGGCCTCAAAGAACCTTTTGGGGACAAACCATTTCCAACATGATCAAACACGCCATTTATAAATTTTAAAACCATTTAGAAACCCACATTAGAAACTTGAACCACAATTTAGAAGACAAATCGCATTTAAAAATGCCAACCAATTATTTTTTTCAAGCACATGGTGTGTAAATATTAAACAAATCATGCAATTCTATTCAAATAGAAATTCACAAAATTTCATATCAAAAAATTATTCTAAGAATTATACATAAATAATTAATACAAAAATGTGGTGTGAAGTTCATGAAATTGATGATTTTTAAAATTTAAAGGCCAATTCATTAGGGATACAACCTCAAATCATAGAGCTAGAATGATGGAAACTCGAAACAACTCCATAAGGGTATAATGAGGCAATAAAACCAGAGAAAACCCGTAAAAAGAAAATAATACCAATTTATAACAACAGAAAAAATAACCCTATACCAAATTGACCAAGGGAGAAGTGGAACTAAGAATAAAATTGGACAGGAAAGAATATGGAGAAGAAAAAAGGTTATTACAATGAGAAATTAACCGAAAAACTTGAATAAATTCCTTGATTCCACCATGGTAGGATGAAGGAAGGCATGAGGAAGAGGGGATGAGCTCCCTAGGGTCCTACGATCCAAATGATTGGTAGGATATGTGTTTTGGGTTTAAATACCATGAGGTTATGAATGGTAAAAATCCATTTTTTTAATGAACCTAGGCATTGAGTTTAGTTAACCCACACCTTTTGGAAAATCGTTTACTAACCATGCATCCCTTACTAGACTCGCAGAAACTCACATGGTTTGGCTGAAATGTTTGGAAAACCATGCACCAACCATGCAGTCTGGATCTGTCCTAAAATTCAAATCCAAGAACATGCTTCTTACACGGTATGGGCTAACTATTCTCAATACATGCTCCCTCATCCAGGGACACCCAATTAATGGTACAGTTTCTTCTTTGGTCAATACAGTTTGGATCTAGCTATGCGATACCTATGAAACCTGATCCGTTCAAGTAAAATTGAACTGAAAAGTGACTCAAAAACATGAATTTATGATGCTTCCCCTTAATCATGCACCTAAACTGTGAAATAGAGGGAAAATAGCCTAAAACTAAAACATCAACCTGAAACACCCGAGACCAAAGGGAATATACAAAGATGAAATGATAGACCAAGACAAAAGTGGAAAATAAAAATCGATGTGTGAAAATTTGACACACCAGCTTGAAACTACTTTCTTCTCTACTTATCCCCATGTCCAAAGGACCAATCATCAAACTCCATCATAAATTTGGGAGCACATCTAACAACATATTCTTAACTCCCATAGTATCAGATAGATTTATCCATACGATGGTGTTTTCTAGACCACTAATGAATCTATCAATGTTTCTCTCATTGTTGATAACAAAACCCATGTCATATCTGTAAATCCTTCTGATGTTTTCCACATAATTATGAAATATTCATGTTTTTTCTTCTTCACATCTATGAATTCTCTCTCCATATTTTTTCAAAGAGTTTAAGGGAAATAATTGTTAATAAATATTTTATTAAATTCTTCTCTCATTTCATCCTTTGACTTGTTGTTCATTATCAATTTTCACCTTTGATCAACCTCTATAGCCATATGATTGATTACCAGAGTCACCTTTTCCTTCTCATAATAGTAGGGTAATAAAAATATATCATCTATTGAGTTATCCAACTGTTCTATGACATGTGGAATAGAAGATAAAAGAAACGTTGATGGTTATTTCCGCATAAAAACACAATATATAGTTGATAATTATTGAGTGAATGTTGATGTTCTACATGGTTCATGTTGTTATTTATACCCTAAGACAACATGGTAAGAATCTCCATGAATTTTTAAACCCAACCTCTCAAGGAATTAGGGATGTCGTTAGGGAAATTATTGCATTGTCTGTCACATAGGTGGTTGTCATGGTTTCTCCTCATTCCCACTATTTTCGAAAATATACAATGTTTGAAAAAGACATAAGTCAAAAAATAATGAATAAATAATTTATTACTTTAGACAATTAACTGTAAAGGCATATAATATAGAATCCCTATGTTTATCCTTTTTTATAAAACAAATATTCTTGGATGATTACGTATAGTTAGACTTACCCGAAGGATTTTCACTAAATTTTTCTAATCCTAATTATAAAATTATCTAAACTGTATCTTTGATACCAACTATAGAGACCTGAAACATTCTTTTACATGACTATTACATCATTGTATATATAAAAACATAATAGTTATAGATTTCAAGATCTATATTTTTAGCATCTTTGGGAATATTAGGATCATATGACTCTTATACAAAGTGAAAAGGTAAATATTTTTTAAATATTTCATCTTTATCCTTCTAAAATCTCACATTCAACTTATACATGTAGTCAACTAAGGATATATATAAAATAAATGGGTGATCTAAAATCCTAGTAAGATGTAGAATAATGGAAATGAGTCAATATATCATGGGTGCGAATAATCATATTTTTCAAATCATAATCCTAGGTCCATCATCATAATAACGGGGGATACATTTCATAAGGCATGGAATGTTGAAAAGCATAAAAATAAACCCCCAAGTCATAGTGGTCAAATACCACACATTGTTTTTAACAAAAGCTTGCATCATGTTCATGCGTAACATATTTACATAGTCATAACAACATCTTTGTGAACAAAGATTCCATAATGTTTATGAATATAAAAATTATCTCATGAGATACATCACATTACAAAATGAATTGGATGGATATATAATTCTGGGGCCTCCAATCAAATCATTATAATTACATAATCATGAATTCCATCCAAATTTAAATTTTTTTTAAATTATTTTATTATTAAGACATTTTTAGGAGAAATGGGGAAACTGAAGTTCACAACCAAGCACCACTACGTGCTAAAAGAGCTCACAAAATTATTAAACACCAAACTAAGATTACTTGACACAGCTATTCTAAAAAGTTCCCAGTGGAGTGTACTATCCTGGGTATCTGGATCCTCTCTGATAAGCTCTTCAAAGTGAGTGATCATCTGTTCCATTGTGTGAACAAATTCCTCTGAGTTTATTTTACTCTGATTGACGCCCCGGGCCAGGATTCGATCTTGTTTATCTGACCACACTTCTTGGTTTATTGGCATCCACTAGCATCCTTCATTCATAAATCCTTTTAAGCTCCTCCTCTGATACATTGGTTCGTACCTCTTGTTCAAGAATTTCTTCCTTGAAGTGCAGGATAAGCTTCAAACATTCCCCATCCTTTTCACATTCCCCCTTCATTAAAGTTATACTTTCTGTATTTCGACCCTTCTTGGCCGACCTAGTATCTGTTGGTTTTGGAAAGTGGGAGTAATCTTTGCATCCCTTTGGTTTTTCCCACGAACCACAATACATTCTCCTGGGTCTCTACTACCTTTTTTCCCTTTCTTCCTTCTAATGGATTGAGGACCTTTCCCTTGAATGTGGTCCATGGAATACATTGAAAGTTGGCTAAAGATGTCATCATCTGAAAAATCCTCCTCTTGAGCTGATGAAGATTCATCAACTTCTAATCCATCAAAACGGCTCCCCAATTTTATCACCATGGCTTCTTTGGGGGGTCTCTCCTTACCTAGAGACACCCCCTTACATGCCTTCTTCTCTAGGACAATTTCCATCCCCACGAGCCCAACCTTTTTGGAACCGAGGGTGTTTGGTTCTAAGGGCCCCAGCACACTCACACCGTCTTGCCTCCATTGTCCGCCAAGAGGTTCTGTTGCAACCCCCATGGTCTTTCCTTGTACCATGTCAGATCCAGCAATTTACTCATATCCATGACCCATGAACATTAAATCCTTGTTAGAATCCTCCCAGCCCTGAACATGAAAGTCATCAGGCTCTTGAACCTAACTCCCTGTCAAGCTCACCACCCCTTCCATGGTTGAGATGAGTGTAACAGGGAGATCCACCTTAACCACTGCTAAGGGACCATCCGATGCTTCTCTACTCAAACCCAAATCGCGTTTTAAATGGGAAAAAACATCAGCAACCTGTGGCTCTGCCTCCTTGTTCACCACCTTCTTTTCTTGAACTAAAGAAGTCGTAGGACACCACTGCTGGAGCTGAGTCTCCCTTGACTCAGCTACTGGTTCCTCTTGTTCCATCACCATAGTTAATTTCCCACGCAAACCAGTACTAACCCGTCCCTGATGGTTCACAACGAGATCGACATGTACATCAACTCCCTCATTAGTAATGATCATAGTTTTCCTCACCTGTATCCCACGACAGCATCCAGAAACAAAATTTCTTAGCCTGTGGCATCCCATGAAAAAAAATGGCCACAATTCAAACACCACCCTCTACTTCCATCTGTACTCTTCTCCTACAGATATCCACAGCCACTCCATTGGGGGAACTAAGACATCAACATCAACACATACGCGAGGTAAGATCGGATGGCAAACTACTGTCGTGCGATCATCCGGGCACAAAATTCTTCCAACAATATTCCCTAGCATACAGATAATAGAGGGATTTTGGAAAGGGAGTGGCAGATTAGGAAAGTTTACCCACACTGCTGACGAAGGCAGATCTCGGTTCATGATGAACTCAGTAGACCATTGAAGGTGATGAAAGCTTCATCCGTTGAAGACACGAGGAGCGGTGGACTAGGCGGCGACCATGTCGTCCTCCGATGAGAAGCGGATCATCAATTGACGCTGATCAAGAAGACCCACCACCACGTGATCTTGAAGACCCCATGAATCGAAGACACATCTATCAAACGCATCCACCGAAGGACGACATCCCCGAAAATGGGCCACCAGCATTGATCTGTGAAGGTCCATCACTACATTGAACTCTTTTGAAGAAAGCGTGCACCAGGGTGAGCCATTGTGAAGGTTGGGAACCTTAGGGAAAAGAGGGATCGACGGGAATGGGGGAAGAAAAGATGGATTTGTGAAAGGGGTGAACTTCTGAACCCTCAAGAGGAGTAATATATGGGGTAAAAAAGAAATAACTCAAGAGGAGTAAAAGATGTGTTTTGTAAAGAAAAATCTTTTTTGGAAAATCATTATAGTTGAATAATAAATCAAGGAGTAATCATGTTTATCCATGAAAAGAAAATGGAATAATAGTGAGATGATATTTAATTAATATTAGTGGAAAATCCATATAGAAGATTACATGAAAGAGGGATAACCTATATAAAGGATTTGGGACTTGAAATCACCTGACCTTAAATCCCACTTTATTTTGTCGCTTTTCAGGATCTTAAATAATAATATTATATTTCTAAAAAATTATCCCAGAAGATAATTATTTTCAATTAAAAAACTATTTATCAATTATAATAATTTAATTATATATCTTAATTTCCAAGGTTATAGGGTCATCATTTTCAAATCATGTTTTCCTTAAAAATTTCTAGTTTTGCTTAGATTTCACTATATAGTTCAAAGCCATTTATACAAAAGTATAACTTATTATAGAAGATTTATATTTATATATATTTAAAAAATTTATATATCATAATTAATTTTTTTAACCCAACATTGGTGTGGTGATAAGAAAAGGATTGGAAATTTCCTCATTGTAGATTAACCAATCGTTGATGGGAAACTATCAAAATAGCAAAAAAGGTAAGTTTGAAATTTATATATGTCATAATTATGAAACATAATGTAGGTTAACAAAATTTATATAATTTACACATATATATTAATTAATTATTATACAATTTTGATGGTGAAATGAAGTGGGAAAATTAAATAGAAGAAGATAAAATAGAAGAGTTGATAAAAACTTACCCATTCCTCAGTGTAGCTTCTCTTGTATGACACAATGCATTGTGTGTTTATAACCCAAGAACATCCCTAGTTACATTAAGGGGATTTGGTATGAGTTAATGATCCAATAATTGGTTTTTTCATGTGATGGTGGAGTGGGTTTCCATGAGGAGTGAGAGGGGATATTTATACTTGAGGAGAGGGTTATTTTTAGAATTAAATATTATATCAACGGTAAAACTTGTAATAATGAATTTTTGAAAATATAAATTGTATAAAAATATAATATAATGGTTTTAATCCTTTTAACTTTTTAATAATTTTTATTAAGTTAGTTTATTTAAAAGGAAAGTGGAAAAGGGGGAAAATTATTTTAAAGGGTCACTTTTGACATTAGGATATAGAAAATGATTTTTAGGATTGGAATTTAAGTTTATCTTATTTTAATGAATCTTTTAGAAAATTAAATACATTTAATATAAACATAATCTTTAATAAATGATTATTTCATTTTTACATCATGAATTATGTTATTTAAGATAGATTATTTACGAGAAAATTGTATTTTAACTATTCACCTAAAATTGAAGTATTTCATAAAATTTTAAAAATCAAATGAGAATTTCGAAGCATTGATTCCCCAAATTATATTCACTTTATCCAAATAAATTTATAGCATAGATAATTATAATTTTTAATATAAAAACCCTGATTTTTATGAAATACATTAAACTGTAGTTTATTAAAAATGTGCTTATAATTTTTTTTCAGTTTTTTAATCATGAAATTTATTTTTCGATATTATGATATTTATATTTACTTAAATTAATGATTATAAATATCTTTTATGTCAATATTTATTATTGTGAGGTCTAATTACTTTTCCTGTTTTTAGGTTATTATTCCCAATGCTCGGGTTACTATTCTGACTATCACGTTACTATTCCAATTATAATATTATCTCCTATAAATATATATACATTCCTTCATTCTTTATTCAACTCAATTCATCTTAAGGTAATATATTTCCATATTCTATAATATTTCTTGGTTACTATTTGTTTCTTTTCTATAGTGTCGTTCTTGGGAGGGATGATTCTAGCATATTGGGTGGATCTATATTTCCCCATTACAGGTCTTTTTTTTATTTTTCCCTTGTAATAATTTTCATTTTAATGGTTTTATTCATTGACTTGTGTATTTATTTTCTTTAATGAAATAATGTTGTTTTGTTTTATCTATGTATTTTATGTGTATAAGACGTAAATTATATAATATAACAAACAATTATTTATGAAAAAATTATCATTTAAAGTGTTTGGGTCATTACACATATCCCTTAAGAAGGAATAGATTTATAATATTTTTATATATGGGAGGTATAATATTTATAAATGTTGGGTTTTTTATAAATTTCCAGTTCATCCAATTTGGTTTTGAGTACTCTCTATAAAGACACCTATATCTTTACAGATGTGTAGATCTCCAATAATACAAAATTGTTAGTGAAGACCTATATAACCAGTGATAATTATTTGTCTCTTCAGTGTTAAGTGTGAAATCCTATAAATCCAACATTTTGGGATTTTGTATCAAAATGGGCTTCATTATGAAGAGAGTGGTTTTGGTGGTGGGATTTATGCTATGAAGATGTTCCCTTAGAATATGAGTCTGATTAGATGTTTACTTTTAAGTAATTAACGAAACATTTTCTTAACAATGACATATTTAAATGATTTGAAAGTAAAAAATAGATGATGAATACTATAACAATTCTATTCGATGATCAAAATAATTTTGACTTCCCTTTTGGGAAATCCTTAAAATGGTTATAATCCTATGTGATATTTTATGATGTTACCATGAATCTTCAATATTTGATAACGGGGGTTTATCCTATCATAGTTAAGTAGGGGTGTCTAAAATAACATAATACACAATTTTGGAACATTGTTTCTTTCCTCGTTATTCCCTTTAAAAGTGTGTTTTATCTGCTTTGGGATTATATGATAAGTGATATAATATTGTTCCATCATATTAAATCAGGAGTTGAAGAAAATATTGGATGAATTGGGTAGTTTTTTATCTCAACTATCTAGATACCAAAGCTATATAGTTGGAGTATTTATAGGAGGTTCATTATGAATGGATGTAATGTGTGATGGAGTCTTAATCCCCATTAGACAGGGTTGGGGTCACATGAATGTTGAAATAATTATTATTTGAGGGTATAGAGAAGACTGATCAGGTTCATTTGAAAGGTAAGGGCCATTAACATTGGACTATTTTACAATGGATTAATGGAAATATGGTATCAATATAGATGGTGGTTTTAGGAGGATAAATATATTTTTTAGTGTGATTGTGAGTAACATTCATGAGGAAGTGCATATAAGGTCCCTTGTTTTTTAATCGTTAAATTTCGGAAGGAATATAAAATTTTCATTAGTGGATGTTCCAAATCTTAAATTTACCCTTAAAATGAATTTATAGGAGTTGGAACACAAATTATTGATGTTTTTAGATGGGGTTAAAGTCCTGAGATGTATCATGGGTGTTCTGTTGAGTACCGGGGGCATCGGGTATTGAAAACACGGTTTCGGGAAAAATAGACAGAGGTGCATGGTTAATGCCAAATGAGTAACAACCATACAGCCAAAACCATGTGATTTTTTTTATATAGGGACATGTTTTTTTTTAAATGTGATGTCCTCTAGGGGAAACCATGTGGACTAGTGTAGGGTCATGGAGGGTGTCACATGGTTTATCAAACAATGCAACAGAGGCCGCATGGTAATGTGGATGGTCTATAGAAAATGGTAGAGGGAGAAACATAGTTTGTGAAAATATTGGTTAATCAGGAGCCTATCTGTGCAAGGTAAGGGGGTTCATGGATGGTAGAATTTCAGGATTGGAGCACGGTTTTTCCAAATCATGTGGCCAAATTTTATGGTTCTTTAAAGTGGGGTGAAATTTCAATTTTTCCTTCCTCATTATTTATTCTTTTCACCTTTTCTTTCCCTATTCTCCCATCCATGCTTGCAACTCAACTCCCCCATTGGTCTTTCCTCTAGGAATATATGGTTCTTCCTCATGGAGGAGCAGAATCACTCGCCATCTATCACATGGAAAGCTCCTCGGGCGTTTGAAAATTCTTATGATTTCTCTTGACCTGGCTCGATTGTGGGGGTAAGACAGAAAAACATTAATAAATAAATCCAAGGACCACTAAATGAATAAAATGGATCAATTTCATATTCATCATATAAAATTAAAATTGAATATATTTAATATTATTCAAATTTCAACAATGGTGCGGTGAATTTGTGAAAAAAAGTAAAAAGTAGCAGAACACTGGGATTTACGGGGTTCCGAACCCTTTTGGTCCCTACTCTATGTAAAGAACGCCACCTAGAATTATTTTATTATTAATTCTCAACTAACTAGATTACAAGTAATATAGAAACATCGTATTTCAATTGACCAAAATTGAACAATTATCAAAAAAAAAATTAATTTGTACGAACGTGAGAGAAAGAAAAGTAATACTAAAAACACCAAATGAAATTGGGTCCAGTAGTCTAGATCACTTCAAGTAGAACCATTTAGGGTAGTAGGTGGATGTCATGATGTAAATCCTCGTCGAACACTCAACCTAAAGTCATGCAGTAGGTTTCATTCACAATGATCTAAGATCTGACTCGTCAAGAACCAGATCCTGGCCGCGTAGCTAGACCATGTCACTGAAGGAGGTCAACTTAAAGAGGCGGATACTCAAAGAACAGAAAATCTTAATCTCACACAGATCTATCATGAATGTCCCATATCTCAAGAATGGTAATTATGCTCTGCACAAAGAGGAAGAAAAACAAACAAAATCGTCTTCTTTTGAGGATGAAAATCACTAACAGTGAGAATAGAAGTTGAGGTGGATGCGATTCTGAGAAGTGGTCCACACAAAAATTCAGTGAGGAATTATAGATATTTTTTCAAATTAGAATGAATCATTTAATGGTTAAGATGATTAACATATGTCAAAACAGAATAGTGGAATCACATATGCAAGGGATTTCTACCATGATCCTAGAACCCAAACAGAACAACCACCAGCATGGAACTGCTCACAAAATCGAACGACCTAGATGAAAGGGTCGACTAACTCCTCAATGAAATGAATGGAAGACAAAAATTAAAACAAAACATTGACTCTAGTTGGAAAACGGGTTAATAATAAATGATCTGATTAATAATGAATAAAAATAAACAATTTTATATGTAAAATAAATTACCCAATATCCACTACTTTTATATAAGATTTGGTGATGTTATTGAACCTTAATGATATTCAAGTGGATCCATGTTCATGATATCAATGAAATTCATGAACATGGATAATGTTACATCCATAGTCAAACTATCAGCCACATTTTCCTCCATTTGTATCTTGGTGACACATACTAATCCACTTTAAAAAACATCTCTAATAAAATTAATCCTAATATATATGTACATATACATACTAGGGAATACTAAATTTTTAAAAATATAATGGGAAAACTAAGAATTAAAATTTATAGTAATAACAGATTTACTAATATTAATCTCAGAAATCAAACCCTAAACCCAAAAGGATTATTTGATGGTTTCTGTCAGTGAAATGTACTCATCTTCAGCGGTTGAGAGGGCCATAAATGATTTCATATTTCACTTCAATGATATAGGTCCTCCATATAAAGTAAAAACATAACCATTTAGTGATTTCCTAGTATCAACATTTTCTGCATAGTCAGAATCCACAAAACCATTCACTAATTCTGAGGAATTAACATTCTTACCATAACTAATTGAAAGAGTTATTATGGAAGAAATGTATTTTAACAACCATTTAAAATCATTCCAAGGAGGATTCCCTAATTTTCCAAAAACCTGCTCAAATTCCATGTTAATAAAGAATCATCTAGTCAATTACAAATTATATCATATATAATACTTCCCACAATATTAGCACATATGATTCTACTCATATATTCTTTATTAGAATATATGGCAAGTGACTGAGATAAAAGCAGTTTAAGATTTAGACCTAGAGGAACACTAATAGGATTCAAGTCATCAAAAAATATCTATTAACTACATTAAGGATATAGGAACATTGGGATACATGTATAAGCCTATTCTTCTTATCCCAAATAATTTACATTCCAATATTTTTTGTAGTTCATATTAGAGATTTTGTTTCAAATGCTGAATTAAATTTCATTTTAACGTGGATGATTCATTTCATATCACTAAATATTAGTAACATGTCATCTGTATAAATTAGTAAATAAAGAATGGAATTTTTTACTAATTAAAAATATACACATGCATCAAAATGACTCATGATGATACCATTTTATAACATGAAATAATCAAAATAATTATACCATTTTCCTGGAGATTTTTTTAATCCATATAATTATTTGTTAAGAAAACATAATTTCTTAGCATTAAATTCATTTTCTAAACCAGAACAAGGCTTCATGTATAATTTTTCAATTAAATGGCCATGTAATAAAGTAGTTTTAATATCTATTTCTTATATACGGAAATCTAAATCGGTGGAAAATGAAATAATAATTCTTATAAAACAATGTTTCACTACATGAGGAAAATTTTGTGAGTAATTAATTACTTCTATTTGATGGAAGCCATTGGCAACAAGCATATATTTAAAAATAATTTTTTTCCCTACAATATTGTATTATTTTATTTTATATATCCATTTAGAAAATCACCTTCGCAGTAGGTGGTTTATTGACTATAGACCATGTATGGCTCATTCATAAGAATTTTATCTCATCTTCTGTAGCTGAAATCCAATTCTTAGAGTTTCTATCATTGATACCTTGATTGTAGCTTTATGGATCTTCTCTACTAATATCTTCTTCCAAATTTATGGAAACTAAAAACATATAATCATGGATGTACCCAATAGAAAGTATAATGAAACTGATTTGCATATCCCCAGTGACCTAATAACCCCTATTGTAACTAGGTTCTCCATCATCAGAAGCATCATCAGAATTGGATCCAGATTTTGGCTCAGGATGACAAAGGGGATCCCAAGAGGTATTGGGTGTCTCAATAGGAGACTCACTAACACTAGTAGGATCAACCTCAAGATCCCTCTTCTAAGAAGGATCATCATTATCATTAGTGGGAGGGTAGGCTCTATCAGGAACAGACTGTTGAAACACCACATCCTGTCTAAGAATACACTTCTAAAATATAGGTTTATTAACCCAAAGATTATATCCCTTTACAAATTTGGGACGCACTATGAAGATTCACTTGACAGCTCTGGGATCAAGTTTACAATACTTAACATGAGAGTAAGTAGTGCATCCAAACACCCTAATATTATCATAAGATGGGGTGATTAATCTGTTGTTCAGTATGAGTCTGAAAGTCAATGGAAGATGAGGTACACCAAATTATTAAGTAAACTTTCATAGTGACAGCTCATTCCCAATAGTATTTTGGAATGCTTGAACATGAAATCATGTTACAAAAATTCTCATAAATGGTATGGCTCATATGATCAACTAGAAATTTTTTTTGGGGAGTAAGACTCACAGGTCGGTGTCACAAAATTCACTCACATTCACAATACACGGTAAATTTGGTAGGTATGTATTCAACTCCATTATAAATCTTCAATGACTTTATCTTCTTCCCATATTTATTTTCTATAGTGGATTTCCAATTTTTAAACACATCAAAGAAATTATATTTATTTCTCAAAATATAGACCTAGACTTTCTATGAAGATACATATATAAAAGTGATAATGTTGGAGCCTCCACCATGAGAGGTTACCTAGCAAGTCCCCAAAAATCATAGTGAACATACTCAACTGGGTTTTAAAATTTAAAGACGAATCTATGAAAACTGACTCTTTCAAACTTACCCATGACACAATCTTCACAAAATGGTAAGTTACATGGTGTAAATTGAGTATATGGCCCTTTCTGGCTCAATTCCTCTAGACATTTAGCACTCATATTTCCCATCCACATATTCCAAAGCATAGTGTTGGAATTTTCGGCGACACGGATTTTTTCCAACTTCTTTATATGTTTTCTTCCATCCAACACATAAAACTGATTCAGTAAGAAGCCTTTAATAACCGTACGAGCTCCATTTGAGATTCTAAGACAACCAAAATCAGAAATAAGGTAAAACCTCTCTAATTTATGACACCAAATGAGTTCAGATTCCAGTGTAAATATTGAACCAATCTCACATTCAACAAGGAATCAACAAAATGTTCCTAGATCTCTATCATAACATAACTTCCACACATGATGCAACATATCTTGTTTTTTTTCTAGAACAACCTTTCCCTAAACTCCCTCAGTCAAAAAATAAAAGCAACTCCTATCTGGGAATATATGAAATGAACATCCGGATTCTAAGACCCAGTAGACATCAAGAGTATCTTGGGACACACACAACACCTCCAAACATTCATTTCCCCAATTGGAAAAGAGTGAATTATCACTATATTCTCTATAAGTTTTACTATATTTCAATTTAGGGATTTTGGGTATAATATGACCAGGAATTCCACAGTGGAAACATGTAACCTCCTTATTCTTTGTTTTAGAACTATGTTTTGGTGATTGGCTATTAATCTTGATTCCTATTATACTTTTACTGTTCTTCGTCCATTGAAACTATGAATGTCTTGTGATATTAAAACACTTGGATACTAGTTTAATGTTATCCTTGCTATGAAACTCACAAGAAAGCGAGAAAAAAATGAAATATTCTAAAGTAAAAGAATCCCTGACATAAATCGTAGCATCATTAAGAAGTTCATTTTTATTGTATAAATAAATATAATAATATGATTCCCTAGTCCACATCTATAATATTGATATTTATGTTTTCTAGTTCTAATAATAATTTATTAAACACATCAAGGTGTGTCTGGATGGCAGTTCCATGACACATATTGAAGGTATATAATTTTTTATTCATATGTAGATGGTAAATTAACGATGTTTTTATATAAATATTTTCACTCTTTGACCAAATACCAGTTATAATAGTCTTTTATGCAACTTCCCGTAGGACATTTTCACCTAAAGACAATGTTAATGAGCTATGTGATTTCATTAGAATTTGAAGAGGGACATTTGAATAGTTCGTCACTATCTGACCATCAACGGACATGCTCTGTTGGGGTTTAATAGGTCTGAAAAGAGTATCTTGCAGTCCTTGTGGGCCTAAGAAGGTTTTCATTTTTAAATTATACAAATTAAAATCATTTGTGCCATCAGGTTTTCATTTTCATATTTTCCAGATGTCATTATTTAGTTGGGTGACTCTGATACCCCTTTGTTGTTGGGGTGAGACAGAAAAAAACCCCAACCAATAAATCCAATGAACACCGAATGAGTAAAATGGTTCAATTTAATATTTACAATTGAAAATTAAATTTTAATTTTCTATAAATGAATTAAATTAAAATACTGGTGTGGAGAATTAGCGGGGAAAAAAGAAAATATCATCGGGATTGATGTTGTTCAAAACCCTTTTAGGCCCTACTCAATGGAAAGAACAACACCACACATGCTTTATTTATTACTAATAAAAAAACCTGATTATAAGGCATGTAAATAAAACCAATTTCAGTAGAAAACATTGAACAGTTATCAAGAAAACAATAATTAAATTTGTGAGAACCCAATAGCATGAAAATAAAGGAATACTCGAAACATCCGATGTAATATGGTCCGATAGTCCAAATCAATTCAAGTTGAAACATATAGCATAGCAGGTTGAAGTCATGTAGCAACTCCTCGTCAAACACCAAATCTAGGGTCACGCGGCTAGTTGAAGTCACAATGATCTGAGATATAACCCGTCAAGAACATGATCTGGTCTCATAGTAGGACCTCGTTGTGGAAGTAGGGTTATGTCAAGAGGTTCATACTTAGGGTGAAAAAGAAATTTGTCGTGTAACATATCTTTTGAGAAGCTCCTAGATATTAGGAACTTCCCTTATTCTCTATATAAGAAGGATAGAAAAAGAAGAAAATTCATCCTCAATTAAGGAAAAAATCACCAGAATTGAAAATAGGTGTCGAGGATGACGTGATTTATATAATCAATACACATAGTGATTCTGCAAGGAATTTAAAATCTGTTATGTTCTCTTTATATTGAATCGTTTATCATGGAAAAATATTAACATCTTCCAAAATAGAATTGTGTAACCACACATCCGAGGGAGTGCTTCCACGAACCGAGGAACCTAAAAAAACCAACACTGGTGAGGAACCACTCATGAAATTGGAGGGCCAAGATTCAAGGGTCGACTACCTCCTCAACATCCAAAATATAATACCAAAATGAAAAATCCTAACTTGGATTTCTAGGTAAAAAAATGGGTTAATAAAAAATCAATAGACTAATAAAAAATTATTTAAAATTTTACATGGAAAGGAAATTAAGAGGATTGAATCAGGGTTTAATAATGGATGAGTAAAGAATCTTAATATGGTGGTAAGTGGTCTAGTTTATTTTCCCAGAAGTATCATTGTTTTATAAATTACAATTTCATGTCAAATGCTGTATAAATTACACCGTTGTGTCACATGCGCATTCTAATGATGGAATATAAGAAGACAACTGGATGAAAGATTTACAAAAAAAATAATAGAAATTTCATCCCTTATTAATAAAATTCAATTTCCAATTCTACTGATGGAATTTAATAATAGAACTGGATTAAGGATTTATATAGAATCAATAGAAATTTCATCCCTTATTTTTCAATTTCAATTTCCTATTCTACTGATGGAAATGAAGAAGAGCCTCTGATGAAGTATTTACACAAAAACAATAGAAATTCCCACCCTTATTTTTCAAATTCATCTTCTTATTCTACTGATGGAATTTATGAAGAGCACCAGATAAAGGATTTACACAGAAACAATAGAAAAGTCATCCTTTATTTTTAAATTTCACTTTCTTATTCTACTGATGGAATTAAAGAAGAGCACATGGTGAAGGACATACATAGAAACAAAATAAATTTAATCCCTTATTTTTCTAATTCAACTACCTATTCTACTAATGGAATTTAAGAAGATCACCCGATTAAGGATTTACATAGAATCAATAGAAATTTCTTCTAGTATTTTTCAAATTCATGGAATATTATAATGGTGATATTGAAGAAGAGCTCCAAAAGAAAGATTTACACAGAAACAATAGAAATGGAATCCCTTATTACTCAAATTTAATTACTTATTCTACTAGTGGAATTGAATAAGAGCATCGGATAATGGATTTATACAGAAATAATATAAATTTCATCTCTTATTTTTCAACTTCAATTACATATTCCAATGATTCAATTTAAGAAGAGAACCAGGTGAAGTATTTACTTAAAAACCATAGAAATTTCGACCAATATTTTTCAAACTCAATTACATGTTCTACTAATGTACTTTAAGAAGATCACTGGATTATGGATTTACACTTAAATAAAATAAATTACATTATTTATTTCTCAAATTGAACTTCCTATTATTTTGATTGAATTGAAGAATATAGTTGGATGAAGGGTTTACATAAAAACAATAGATATTCAATCCCCAATTTTTTCAATTTCAACTTCCTATTCTTCTGATGGAATTAAAGAAAGCACCAGATTAAGTATTTACACAGAAATAATAGAAATGTAATCCCTTATTTTTCAAATTCAATTGATTATTATTGTGATAGAATTGGAGAAGACATAGATATGAAGTATTTAAATAGAAAAAATAGAAATTTAATACCTTATTTTTCAAATTCATATTCCTATTATTTCGATGGAATTGAAGAAGAGAACTGGAGGAAGGATTTACACAAAAACAAGTGAAATGGATTCCCTTATTTTTCAAATTCAATTTCCTATTCTATTGATGGAATTGATTAAGAGAACCAAATTAAGGATTTACATCCAAAAAATAGAAAATTAATTCCTTATTTTACAAATTCAATTACATATTATACTAATGGAATTGAAGAAGAGGACTGGGTGAATAATTTACACAGATACAATAGAAATTACATTACTAATTTTTCAAATTCAAATACCAATTCTATTGATGGAATTTAAGAAGATAGCCAGATGAAGTATTTACACATAAATAATAGAGATGTCATCCCTTATTTTTAAAATTCAATTTACTATACTAGTTATGGAATTGAAGAAGAGACCAGATGCCGGATTTACACAGAAAAATAAAAATACCATCCCTTATTTTTCAAATTCAACTTCCTATTACACTGATAGAATTGAAGAAGAGAACTCATTGAAGGATTCATAAAGAAATAATAGATATCCCATCCCTTATTTTTAAAATTCAATTACCTATTCTATTGATACAATTGAATAAAATCACCATATGAGGGATTTACATAGAAAAAAACTGAAATTGCATCCCTTATTTTTCAAATTCAGTTGCTTATTCTACTTATGGAATTGAATAAGAGCAATAGATGGAGGACTTACAAATAAACAATAGAAATTATATCCATTGTTTTTCAAATTCAACTTCCCAATCTACTAATGGAATTGAGAAATAGCATCAGATTAAATATTTAAACAGAAAAAATAGAAATTTTATCCCTTATTTTTCAAATTTAGCTTCTTATTATGCTGATAGATTTGAAGAAGAGCACCATATAAAGGATTTAAAAATAAGTAATATAAATTACATCCGTAATTTTACAAATTAAATTGCCATTTATAGAAGAGGAATTGGAGAATACCACCATATGAAGTATTTACAAAGAAAAAATAGAAATTTCATCCCTTGTTTTTCCAATTCAACAACCTATTCTGCTTATTGAATTGAATAAGAGCAGCGAATAAAACATTTACACAGAAACAATTTAAATATCATCCCCTATTCTTTAAATTATATTGTCTATTGAACTGATTTAATTAAATAAGATAACTAGAAAAAAAATTTACACAGAAATAATAGAAATTTCATCCCTTATTTTTAAAATTCAACTATCTATTCTACTGATGGAATTAATTAATAGAACTAGTTATGGATTTTATATAAAAATATTTGAAATTTCATCCCTTATTTTTAAAATTGAAATTTCCATTCTACTAATTGAAATGAAGAATATCACAAGATGAAGAATTTACATTGAAATAATATGAATTTCATACCTTATTTTTAAAATTTAATTACCTATTCTAATAATGTAATTAAATAAAATAACAAGATGAAGGATTTAGATAGAATCAGTAGAAATTTCATCCCTTATATTTCAAATTCAATTTCCTATTCTATTGATGGAATTGAAGAAGATACCTGAATGAATTATTTACCCATAAGAAATATAAATATCATCCCATATTTTTCAAATTCAATTACCTATTCTACTGATGGAATTAAAAAGAGCACCAGATGAAGGATTGAAAAACAAATTATAGAAATTACATCCCTTATATTTCAAATTAAACTGCCAATTCTATTAATGGAATTGAATAATATCAATGGATGAAGGATTTAGAAAGAAACAAAATAAATGTAGTCCTGTATTTTTTAAACTCAATTGACTATTCTAATAATGGAATTGATGAAGATCACTGAATGAAGTATTTACATCAAAATAATAAAAAATCATCCATTATTTTACAAATTCAAATGCAAATTCTTTTGATAGAATTTAATAAGTTCTTCAGATGATGGATTTACATAGAAATAATAGAAATTTACTCCCTTATATTTTAAATTCAATTTCCTATTATACTGATAGAATTGTATAAGAGCATTGGATGATGGATTTATATAGAAACATTTGAAATTACATCCCTTATTTTTTCAAATTCTATACCCTAGTGTAATGATGGATTTGAATAAGAACACCCACTGAAGTATTTCCATAGAAATAATAGAAATTTCGTCCCTTATTTTTAAAATTTTGTTTCTTATTGTACTGATGGAATTGAATAAGAGCACTGAATGAAGGATTTACGCATAAACAATAGTAAATTCCTCTCTTATTTTTGAAATTAAATTGCATATTATAATTGTGGAATTGAAGAATAGAATTGGATGAAGGATTTAAATGTAAACAATAGATATTTCATACCATTTTTTCATATTTATCAACTTATTCTACTGATAGAATTGAATAAGAGAACTAGATAAATGATTTACACTGAAAGAATAAAATTTTCATCCCTTATTTTTCAAATTCAATTTTGTTTTCTACTGATGGAATTGAAGAATAGCACCATATGAAGGAATTTCATTGAAAAAATAGAATTATAATCCCTTATTTTTCAAATTCAATTTCCTATTATACTAATGGAAATTAATAATAGCCCCAAATGAATGATTTATAAAGAATCAATAGAAATTTCATCACTTATTTTTGAAAATGAATTACATATTCTACTTATGGGATTGATGAAGAGTTTCAGATAAAGGATTTACTCTAAAACAATAGATATACCAACCCTTATTTTTCAAATTCAATTGCCTATTCTACTGATAGAATTGATGAAAAGAACTAGATGAAGGATTAACACATAAACCATAGAAATTACAACCCTTATTTTTTAAATTCAACATCCTATTATACTCTGGTAATTGAAGAAGAGTATTAGATGAAGTATTTATATAAAAACAATAGAAATATAATCCCTTATTTTACTAATTCAAAGGCCATTATACTGATGGAATTGATTAAGATTGACGAATGAAATATTTACCCAAAAATAATACATATATAATCCCTCATTTTAAAAACATTAATTGAATATTCTAATTATGGAATCCAAGAAGAGCACCAGATGAAGGATTTACGTAGAAACAATGGAAATACAATCCCTTATTTTTCAAAGTAAATAGCCTATTCTACTGACGGAATTAAATAAGATCACCAAATGAATTATTTTCATAGAAATAATTAAAATGTCATACCTTTTTTTTAAATTCAATTTCCTATTCTACTTATGGAATTAAAGATAACACGGAATGAAGGATTTACATTGAAAAAATTGAAATTCCATCGATTATTTTTGAAATTAAACTCTTTATTCTAATGATGGAATTGAATAAGTGAACTAGATGAATGAATTACAAAGAAATAATATAATTTTTTTCCCTTTTTTAAAGATTTTATTGCCCATTCTATTGATGAAATTGAAAAGAGAACTGTATGAATTATTTATACAAAAAGAATAGAAATTGCATCCATTATTTTTTAAACACATTTTCCTATTCTACTAATGGAATTGAATAAGAGAACCAGATGAAAGATTTCTACAGAAATAATATAAATGTCATTCCTTAATTTTCATATTAATTTCCCTATTATACTGATGTAATTGAAGAAGAGCACTGGATGAAGGATTTACACAGAAACAATATAAATTTCATCGCTTATTTTTCAAACTCAACTGCATATTCAACTAATGAAATTGAAGAAGATCACAAGATGATGGTTTTAAAAGGAAAATATAGAAATGGAATCTATTATTTTTGAAATTCATCAGCCAATTATATTGATGGAATTTAATAAGGGCACCAGATGAAGGATTTACACAAAAACAATTAAAAATTCATCCCTAATATTTTAAAATTCAATTTCATATTCTACTGATTGAATTGAATAAGGTAACTAGATAAATTATTTATATAGAAGCAATATAAATTTCATCCATTAACTTTCAAATTCAACTACCAATTCTACTGATGGAATTGAAGCCAAGCACCAGATGAACGATTTACACAAAAATTGAAATCACATCCCTTATTTTTCAAATTAAATAGCCTATTTTACTGATGCAATTTAATAAGTTCATCAAGTGAAGGTTTTACATAGAAACAATAGAAATTTCATCCTTTATTTTTCAAATTCAATAGCCTATTATTCTGATGGAATTTTAGAAGAGCACCGGATGAAGGATTTACAGGGAAACAATGGGAATTTCACCCTTTATTTTTCAAATTCAATTTCATATTATATTGATCCAATTGGAGAATAGATCTATAATAATGATTTACTATGAAACAATATAAATTTCATCATTTATTTTTCAAATTCAATTATATATTCTACCGCTACAATTTAAAAAGATCACTGGATAAATGATTTACACATAAACAAAATAAATTCAATTTATTTGGGGTTTCATGAATTTCAGAATGTGGACTCAATATAATGGATTGAACGTGGATAAGACACTCTCATGGTTATTAGGTTAATATCTCTAGGTTTTATCAAGATTCATGATTCTTGAAATCTATCTCTAGCTTTCTCTTAAGAATCCCAACTTCCTGTATCTCTTTCATCTGCACCCTAATCTATATCAGCAGCCACACCTCCTCCTATGATCTCACCTTCTCTTTCTCCCTATATCGAGATTCAAACTTCTCCAAATCTAACTATAGTTTCTTCTTCACCATATCTACTTGAAAAATCTCAATCATCCCCTCCCTAATCTACATTTACCACTTCACCTCCTCCTCTAATCTCATTGTCTCCCACTCCTTGTATTATGGGAGGGGAAATTTCCGATCGGGTAGTGTTGATGGAGCATGCTCTTCATTATCTCCATATCCCGTACAACTAGTCCATCCCAGTCGTTGTTGTCGTCGTTTTCACTACTGGAATGCTCCATTTATTGTGAAGAGTCATCAATTTCTTCCACATGTTCCTTGGAATCTTTAACAACATGAGTATGAGTCATACTTTATTCACTATCACTCCAACCATTCTTCTTCTTCCCTCCATCCATTTGGGTAGTGAAAAAAGATTATACCTCGTTTCTTACAGAGGCAGGAATCCAATTAATTGATCCCACCCATACCCTTATATAAGGGACATATTTTAAAAATATGTTTGAGTTATATATTGTAAATATGTACATGCTTTATTTTATATAGGTGTATACATTAACACACGCATACCTATATACATGGTGATACGTATTCATGGGTATTTTGGCTTATACTGAAGCAGGTAGTTATGGCCGGTGGGTGTACTTTGAGAGTCTCAAACCCAAATCATTTACATTTAATTATTTTGTTCTTATTGATATAATTTCACACAGATGTATTTTATATCCACAGACTGGATTTCATTCGACATCGGTAGTACTGACCTACTGGGTATATTTCACACCCTTTTTGGGTCTTCATTGCACTGTGGTACCAGAAAATACCTAATTGTGGTAGGTTTAGGGTCAGGGATTATGCTTAATGTTTAAGTAAGGGTCTAGCCTGGGGTATCATACAATCTTATAATTTTTAAAACATGTTAAATACATTTTAATAATTTCATATGTGAGGTGACATTCAGGTGTTGTTTGTCCCGAGAAGGAGTCTTAATGATCATACAACACAACCCCAAGTAGATGGGTGGTCATTTGGTAATTTGATCCACATTGAGGGATTAAGCATCATGTAATGCTCCAGTTCAGTGGGTTTTACATGCTACAAGCATGGTTAGCCTCTTACTAGGTCGTGTGACCCTTCTCATCCTTTTGTGATGGATGACTCTGGAGGTCATCATTCGGATTAACTGTCATATGGCATAATAAAACTCTAGGATAAATCTTCTATATATACCATTAGATACTGGGGTGCATAAGGCTGATAGGCCTATAAATAGAATTATGTGTTGTTTCGTTGTGTTGATGAAATATTGGTGTAGTATGCATAGATATGCATGGTACCAATTAAGATTAAAAATGGTGTGGTGTAACGTATGTTTTCAGTGGAAATCCCTAATGCCTTGAGCTATTACACTACAATCTAAAGTCATCTTCGGAGTAGAGTGACCTAGGAAGTAGATAATGTTTGAGTTATCCTGATTTTTGGGGATGAAATTAAAAAGATAACATGTTTTATAACACTACCTATCAATTTAGGTTGGGCTTCTATGCTTGATGCTAATGATGTGCATGAGCACAACTCGAGAGAGTTTCATGTGTATGTCTAGAGTAAATTTGATGTTGTATTCTTTTAGGATGTTTTTTTTTTCACTTTTTCTAATTGGGGTATTTAAAAGCTTGTTGGACACAACTATAACCCATGTTTTGTGTTGGATGGATTGTGTGCCATGGGATGAGTTCCCATTCATTGAAAATGGTGACCATGAAACACATAAGGTGGGGATCATCACATCAAGAATGTTTAAACATTTCCTTACAAGTAGATGGAGTGGAACCAAGAAATTTCATTTGAACATGGTCAAATTGTATTCTAACAGCCCATAAGGAATGTAAGTTTGATTTTCTATTCCTTAGGAAGAGTCTTGAGATTAAAAAACGTGTTATTGGTGTGAATCAATCCTGGATGCTATATTATTCTAGGAGTTTGTAAGTAGCTGGGGAAAGGGTGGTTTAGAGATGTGTCAATGACTTCAAGGAAACATGATGATTAAATGGTTTTCGGTTTATGAAACCTTTGGACACCGTTATTTGTGTTGGACTACAATGGGTTCTTTTAAACATTCACATAATACCTCAGTAGTGAGGGAATAATGGTCATTTAATGATGATGCATCAGCAGGTGCTCCTAAGAACATTAAAGTAATTTTTTCATAAGTGTTTAAACTATTATTTCCTAGGCATAGTCATATGTGGTTTGTCCAAAACCATTCCAGACACTTCTTCTTGAATGTGATGGGAGTATCTCGAGTCATATCGGTAAACACTAATACCCACTTAGTGTACTCTTGGTTTCGTGAATATCAATCTTGTATCCTAACATCATCCAGGGTATGATGAGAGATAATTTAGTTATAGATTGAGCTATAGAAATAAATTTAAATGCCTTTTCAGCTTCATAAATGGACTCTTGGGGAGTGTGCTCAAGGAGCAGTTTAAAGATGAACTTATACTGTGAATTCCAACCATGGACTATCAGTGGTAGAGGCTATGGTGATATGGGTTTTATTTATGAGGGATCAATCATGAGATGATAATTTGTGCACTCATAATAGATTGGATAAAAGTAACCATGAATGGTTTGATTAGGAGACTTAGATAAAGGTCAATTATGGGCTTTGGTGCACATGCTCGAAATGAACATAATGTGCCATGGGTGATGGCATTGTCTTTTAGTTAGTATTTCCTCAACCATCTATGATGAGTGTTTTTAAATATTTTTCCATTAGTGGATCAAATATCCTTGCACTTTTTTTGTTGAATGCAGTAAGTGACGGACGAAAAGGATGGACAAGGATATTCATTGAAAATCCAATGCGACCATACAAAATGAGGTTGATGGTAAATTGAACATTACATCATGTTCAAAATCATAATGAAGTGCATTGTTAGAATGCTAAGGGAAAACATAAATAGTAAATTTTGATGGGGGAGATACCAAGAATTCAGAATTATCCATTCATAATAGTACCTTTGATGGGAACTTATGTGGGTTGGGTGGTAAGGGAGATGACGACGTTATTGTGTCCTAGGTTAGATGACCTTTTGTAAGTGTTGTATTGATGTTTTAGTTTTGGATGTGAATGTTGGATCGAGATTTATGGCTTCTATGCTGTGTATTTAAGGGTGTGTGTTTACAAATATATTTTGAATTTAAAACCAAATGTTGATATTTCAATGAAACTTCCTCAACCCAAGTAGGTCAGGTTTCGTTTTTTAATTCCCAAAATCTCTTTGGGGATGATAAGTTCTAAGGTGGGGAGATTGTAAGGTACCATGTTTTGAAAATGGAAATTTCTAAAGGAATTTCATCTATTCATTAATGGGCAGCCCAAATTTTTAATTGAGCATAAAAAATACAATATGAGAGTTAAAACATTTAAATGTAAGGTTTTTAGATGGGGTTAAAGGCTCAAGGGATGTGTTGTGAGTCCCATTGTGTTTTTCGGGCATCAGGCACTGAAAAATCCATTTTCGGAGAAACATATAGAGGCCAACTGGATGAAATAACCATGAGTCCCAAACTGTGATTCATTTTTCCAATAGAGAAATAGTTTTTTTGAATCTGTATGGCCGTCAAGGGGAAACCGTGCGGCATGGTGTAGTGGTCTGGAGAGTGTCACACAGTTTAATAAATTGTTCAACTAGGGTTGTATGGTCTTGCGAGTGGTTTACAAAAAATTAATAAGGGATACTCATAGACTATGTTTGATTTTGTTAACTACGGACCATTCCACATGAGGTATGGGAGCTTCATAGAAAGTAGCACCTCAAGGATGGTGCATGAATTTCCAAACTGGGTTACCAAACCATTCACCTCACTAATATTGGGTGAAATTCCAATTTTCCCTCACCTACTTATTTCTTCTTTCCCTAATTTCATTCCATCTTCTCTGATGCACACCAGTAACTCGAATCCTCCCTCGGGGTCGCCTCTAGTCATCCATGGTTCTTCCTCATGCGTCATAAAAATCTCTCTCCATCTATAATGTTGGAAGTCACTCGGTTGTTTGACGATTCTTCTAATTTTTCCCCAACCAGATCAAATCAAGGCTCAATAATGGATAAGTGAAGAATCCAAATCTAGAGGCAGGTGTTCTAGTTTCTATTCCCTAAAGACTCATTGTTTTATAAATTATGTAGTTTTTCCATGTTTCAGATTATCCAGGTGTCAACTATTAAACTAAAAGCTAAACATTCAGATATTTTTTACTATGTTTAGAGATCCATTGTACATAATTTTAAATCATTTGAGGTTGTTCCCTTCAATTAAAACCATCACATTTGGGGTTTTTCATTTAATCTCATGACCTATACACCATTTGGGTAATTAAATCACCTTCTTTGAGTGTTATTCAAAACTGTTATAATTATAATTTCATGCGTACTTCTGATCACCTTTTGATGGGTGATGTTTAATATCTCATATATAGGATAATTAAATTGAATAAATTTTTAACATTAGATATTTATCAGTTATTTTTTGACACTAATAAATATATACCTTTATCATTGCTAAAAATTAACTGATAATAATAATCTTTATCAGTGATAAAATTATATCATTGATAAAAAAACTTTTGTATTTTTATAAAAAAAACCCAAAAAATATCCACCTTCCTCATGCCTTGAATATTTAATAGAACCACAGTGCTACCATTGTTGCTCGACTTCACCTAATTCTTCTCCTTCATATTCACCATGACTCACCTTTTTCTCTACTCACTTTTGCCTCATCTTTCCTTCACCACTGAACATCACCCCTCGCCATTGCCACTCACATGCACCACACTCCTTCTCTAATCACCTTCTCCACTGCTATCCTTCACCAGCACCCACCTTCACCTTTTCCACTCAACATTTCCACTTGCCACACCTCATAGCCATTATCACTCCCATTTGAACTCGCACAACAATTCATCAATGAATCATCACCACTCTATGTTATGAGGATTTGTTTCTCCATTTTGTAGATTCGTGAACTTTTTTACTCATCTACTTTTTGGTTTTTGTGTATTTGAATATTTTTTGCATGGATCCTTGATTAGAAGTGTGTATTGAGACTCAGTCTTGGTGTTATGGGTTCTAGTGTAGGCTTGGAATTGAGTCGCATGAGTGGTTTGGTATTGAGTCTGAGTTTACAACAATTTTTCAATAGTTGGCATGTATATAAAATGTGTGTATGTGGTGAAAAGGGTTTAGAAATATTTTGGGGTGAATTTGGTCATATTTTTATGTTTTAACAGTTTTGTGGAAAATGGATTAGTCAAAAACCATGAATATGAAAAATTATAATACATATGTGGTCTAAAAGTTGTTATTTTCATACTATCCAATAGCGTGACAACATGTTCCCAATTAATTTTTGGAACTACCATAAGTATAGAATTCATAATATATCATCAAATTCATGATGATGATGATGAAGGAATTCCATAGCCAATGCCTATATATAAGAGTCCCACATATAAGGGTCCCAATACATAAGATTCCTATTGTTTTCTAAAAAATTTTGTTACAAGTTTGGTTTTGATTTTCTAAAATATTGATAAATTTCTGACAAAAAATATAAATAGGTTTTAGTCCATTTATGTCTAGAATATATTGCGCATACCTTAAATTGTTCTCTCACTCATATTTTCATATCCAATTTAGAAATTCCTCAAATATTGTTTGATCTTCATGTCATTTATCATAGGTGGAAACTATGGGTAAAGCTACCATTCCTTACGAATCACTTCCATGGATTCTCACGTTTTTTTAGATTTAGGAAAATAAACATTTTTGTTCCTATTTTAAAGGTTTTCTCAATTTTTCTTGATTTCAGTCATGTGTTACCAAATCAAAAAATGCTATTTGATGTGAGGCACCCAACATTTATAAATTATTCGGTCCCTATTTTATCCATTAATTCTACTCTCATTCTATGTGTGTATGATGTGTGTTCGTGTCTACCAAATGATTGATAAACCTAAAAATCAAATAAATGGTATATATATTAGTTTCATGTGGAAAGTTTGTTATTTAGTAATTCAGGGATCCACTAATAAAATTAAAACCTATATCATTGGACACTGATAATGTAATTACTTAGACCAATGAGAAATTATTTATATTAGGCAACCCAAATGGTGACATATATGAATCCATTAACATGTAATCCAAAACTAGATTCCCTATGATAATCACTAAGATGAGAATATTTGGTAAAATGTGTATGAAAAGAGGTTACCATAGTTGAATATGGATATATAACCTTGTATGGGAATGTTCCAAACTCTTCAATTGAATATTGATATTTTAAGCTAGGATAGATTTTGGACCTATTTATAACTCGATTATATTTAATGCTGAAATATGATTTAGATTTAGAATCACATTATGCTTACTTAATATCTTCTTTTTGGGAATTTTATATTAGGAACTAATATTCCCTGAGATTGTGAGGAAGGTTTTAGAATGAGGTGTTATTCCCTATGTGTGATAAGAAAGTGGAATATTTAGATATTCTATAGTGGGGTTATCCTCCCTCAAGGGGTGATGATATTAGATGGTTAAAAAGTGGGCCTCTCCCATTGAAGATGTTTTTGAAAACTAAATTTACATTCTAATTGGATTTATAAAAAATATCTTCCTAATGATTTTTATTACAATACACCCATTTAAAATTATCATTTTATATCCCAAAATTTCCAAAATAAAATATTTCCCTAGAATTATTCAAAACCATCAAATCCAAATTTTACTTCCTAAAATAGTTCGAGAAGTTTTCTATCCATTTAAAATTTCACTTAAACACCCTTTATAAAATTTCAAATTCTCGTTTACACAAAACATTTTAAATCTATCCAGTTTTATCATTTTAAAAAATCATTAACTAACATAATTGTATTAAATCCCTTTCCTCTCTTGTAATGACCTAAATTTTTTTAGTTGTTCAAATTATTTTTTTATAAAATATAATATTTTCTTTTTTATTTTTGAAACCTTTTTTATATTCAATATCCATATTTTATATTATGAAAAGGGTTTTCCAATAAAATTTCTTTTATTTTATTTATTTTCATTATTAAATTAAATAGTTGTATTTATAAATTTCCTTCAATAAGTTTTTGTGTTTGATCACGTGGGATGAAAACCCATTTTTCAGTCTTTCCATTGTCTTTAAAGCAATTCATGAGATCTGTCTGAAATTAAACATAATTATTGTATTTCTTTTGTTAAATATTATAATTACCAAATGAAAAATGATTTATATGAATAAATAATGGATGGATTCCAATCATATGAAGAATGAGTATGAATATGGGGTGAAAGATTTCTTCATGTTTGAATAATATCAGACATTTCAACCTTCTAAAATCCTTAATTTTTGTTTATGATGTTGTTATTCAAGACTAATTAGTACAGAGAAGTGTAATAACACATAATCTATCATATAATTGATCAAAGTTATAAATGTTGTAATAAACATGGGGAAAAAGAGAATGTAGATAGTGATTTTTATAACACTACGTTTAATAGATTAGATGACATGATTAAATGTGTGGAAAATGATAAAGAAGGTATCTAGGATGTGATTACCGGTGTGAATGAAGATGAAGATCATATTAAGGAAATGACAATGATAGTTGAAGATGAACTTCTTGATTATCCAAATTGGTTTAGAAGTTAAATAGTTGTAAAAATATGACATTATATGTTGTTGCACTAAATATACAAAATTCTTAGTCGTATTGAATCCATATAGTTTGAAAGTAAGAACAGATGGAGTGACACCTTTTTTATCGAACTATTAGCTCTCTTGAAAGATATGACCCCAGAAGATAATGAGCTCCCCAACCAAACATATGATGCTAAAAAATGAAAAATTCTATGGGAATGATCTCTAAAATAGTAAATTCTTACCAAAATGATTGTATACTATATCACAATGACCATAAAACAAATAATGAATACCCAAATTGTGGTCCTTCTCTATATAAGAAAGAAAAATCAGGTATTACAAAAGATATATGGTATTTTCCAATCATTCCAAGCATTAGGTTCCTATATGGAAGTGAGGATACTATATGTTAATTGAATTGATTCTCATATATTAGAAATAAATATGGGAAACTTCATCACCTTGCATAATCTCCTCATTGGAAGAGAATTGATCATGTGTATTCAAAATATGGAAACAATCCAATAAACCTTCATCTAGAGTTATCTATGGATGGAGAGAATCCTTTTGGTTTTCAAAGAAGTACTCACATTACATGGGTAGTTATGTTGGTAAATTATAACTTCCATGGCGGTTATACGTGAAACAAAAATAAATCATGTTATCTATGCTTATATGATGACCATAACAACTGAGTAATGATATTTATTTTTATTTGGCCCCATTTATCTATGATTTGAAATTATTATGGGATTCGAGTGTTATGTTTTATAATTCTTACATAAATGAATATTTCACATTGATAACCATGTTATACGGGATGATGAATAACTTTTATACTTAAGGGAATTTTCCAGGATATAGTATTAAAGGAACTCAAGTGTGTCCTTTTAGTGAACAAGGTACACATTAAATTAGGTTGAAACATTCATTGAAGACTGTCCTTCAAGGACATCACAGATTTCTACCTAGAAAACATAAGTACTGATCTTGGATGACATCACTTTAAATAAGTTCAGAAGAACATACAATACCAACTCCACTAACAGGTGATCAACTTAATAAGAAAGTAAAATATATGGACACTTATTTTTGTAACCCTTTTTGAATAACCTTATGAAATTTTTTCGGAAAAATAAATTTGTTTTATTGAATTATCATATTGTAATTTTCCTCATATCAGACATTTTCTTGATGTTATTAATTTGTAAATAAATTTATGTGATAGTATAATTCACAAATTACTAAATGAACTCAAAAAACAAGGGATGAAATTATGGCATGGTTGGATATGGATAAAATGAGAATATGGGAAGAGTTTGTCCTAGTGAAGGGTGAAAAATTAATTTTTCTTCCTATGGTTTCTTACACTCTTTACAAGAACATGAGATATCATTTTTGAAACTTCTTGAATGATGTAAAGGTTCCATAGGGATATTCATAAAATATAAAGAATATCATGTCAATGATGGATTTGATGTTAATGTTTTTGGAATTACATGGTTTTCATGTTTTGATAAAAGATCTAATTCCTCCATCATTACATTTCATTTTTTCCAAGAATGTATACCACACATTAACAAAGATCTATATCTTTTTCATAAATATATGCAGTAATTTTATTGAATTGAAAAACAAAATTACTATGGGAAATTAAATTGTTGTCATATTATTAGAATTAGAAAGGATCTTCCCTCCATCATTATATGTTATGATGGTTCATTTGATTGTTCACTTTCTGAGAGAGATTTTACTATGTGGTCATGTACACTGTAGATGGACATAACCCATTGAATGGTATATGATGATTTTAAAAGGGTATGTCAAAAATAAAATTCATCCATATGGTTGTATTACAGAGAAATATATTGTTTTGGAAGCTATTTAGTTTTAAACTGACTACCTGTCCGATGTGGAAAGTATTGTTCCATCAAAATCTCATCAAACTGGGTGGCTTGTGGGTGAAATAATTTCAGGAAAATATGTTTCCATTATATATATTATAGGTCAGGAGTAGGCCTAAATTTATGTTTTTCATAAAAGTTTGGAGGTTTCCCCAAATGTTGAAACCCAGAAAGATAATATTAGGAATTTTAATCCATCATGGGATAAAATATGGATATAAAATAAACCTAATATACAATTTATAAGATGGTTTTGAGATCATATTTTTATGGATTCATATGAAAATATGGACTCAATTTCACAATGACTTCGATGTCTAGCCATAGGACTAAGTTTAAATGTATTATATTAAAATGGTAATAAAATTTATGATTATAAATTCTATAAAAATGAACATGATGACGGCAGTACCCTGAAAAATAATGAAGTTACACCTGTAGAAGAAGCAATCGATATTTCTGGTACTAAGCAAAAAAATACAATTTATGTGAATATGTCATACATTGGCATCATCAAATGGATATGGGATTCGAATTATAAAACATTCCAAGTGCTAATATTGCAATGCATGTTGGTTTATTATAGGAGTTATGTTAAAATAGATGAATTGGGAATCATGAAAGTGGATTTTAGTAATGATGGGTACAAAAAACCAATTTTAATGGAATCATATGCAGTACAAGTATTTTATGTTCCAGATCCAACAAACTGAATATGTTTAATTGTTCTATTATTGACCATAACAACTAATTGGTAAGATAAAAATCCATCTAAGTATGACCCTTTCATTGGGAATTCGCGATCTTTTTGTAGTAGTGACAATTTAGATGGGGTTTTGTAAGTCAGAGGACACTGTAATGAATGGATTTGGATACCTGATAGAGGGTTCAAATATCTTCAACCATTAAAAAAGAGTTCAATAATCAAGTTATATATTTTTGTAATATACACAATGTTACCTCATGATATTTTTTTACCATGGAATTTATGAAATAAAAATTAAATGCTAAACCATTTCCCCAGATAATGAATTATGCATGTGTTGGTGCTCTCAATCTTGAGGAACCCTAGCTTTCTCAACCTGCTTCTACTCCTAGTGTAGAGGAACTAGGATCCTCAAACTGCTACAACCCATAGTGTAGAGGAACAATGACCTTATGCACCTGTTGATGCTACCAATCCATAGGAAGAACATATTGCTGATATTGAATCCAATTAAATGGATGGTGATGAAGAACCAATGTTGTAAAAAAAGAGGAGCATTGTAGGGTGATAGTGTTGGAAAAAATTATTAAGGCATAACGAAAAGCCCTGAAATATGAGGTCATGTGGAATTAACATGAAAAGAATGTTAACCCCAAAAGGTCCATGTTCAGTAGTTAAATTGTTCTCATCACTGGGCAATGTGTACCAAT
Organism: Viscum album; assembly: GCA_963277665.1. NCBI lineage: Eukaryota > Viridiplantae > Streptophyta > Magnoliopsida > Santalales > Viscaceae > Viscum > Viscum album. The sequence goes on from CAUJRU010000001.1 coordinate 10,118,117, forward strand.
TGATATAGACTCATAGCACCATGTTGTGGCCATGTATAAGAAAATTATTTTGGAATAGATTTCGGAAAAATTATGATATCATTTCTTTGTTTTAATAAACACTAAAAAATGAAAAATTGAAATACTCTTAATGATCCCTTATAGATTGTATTTATAGTAGACGATTCCCATAAGAAATATGTATTATTTATTTCTGGAAGGATTCAAAATGGCTTTTTCACAATACTAAAGAGAGATTATCTTAATGATATTGAAAGGGAAAATAAACCTGCACCCACTACTTATATATGCATACCTAATAATCCATGAAGCATGGAATGTGTTTATAAGATAGTGTACAGATATGTCTTTTCATATAAGATGTGACTGGTAGTACATTATTTGAAAATACATGTAATCATCCCTTTGATTGAGAGTTTTTTATTTATGAAATATAAACATAGTGTAAAAAATAATGTATGGGAAGAAGAACCAACAAACTACTACTATATAGAAAGGATTGAATACGCTTCACTTGAAAAACATTAGTACATATTTTAAATCTATCAAAATAATTCTATTTCTTATCAAACAACAACATAATTATGTTCCCTTATTTATATACAGATTGATGAATACAAATCCAAAGACACTTCCATCCCTCTTCATGTTCTATGGAAGTCGAAATGTGTAAATAAATATAGCATACTGATAGATGAAAAAATAAAAAATATGTGGGAAACATGTGTATGTATGACATAACAAAGATTTGTTTTTTTAAAATCACTATTACATAACAATGATTTCTTATATTCCTATACATTCTATCAGATGTAGTCACAATAAATATCAACAGCTGTACTAGGTAAACACTTACTATCAATGTACTTGAAGTAGCAAAAACAATTTGGTTGCTTCATAGGTGTGTGTTTTTGGGTGACACCCCAAACATATTTCAAGAAACAAATATGAGGATAATGATAAAGAAATGGAAATGGTGAAAGAAATATTATCTTCCCTCAAAGGAAAATTTCATTTCCATATTCGTTTTCTATAAAATGTTTTGGGGTGGAACCAAAAAGAATAAAAAAATAAATAAAAATAATTTTGTGAAGATCCCACCCCTCCCCCACCAACTTTTAGGTGATCCATTCCCCTCAAAGAGTTGTCTTAGTTAAGGTAATGGGGGTTCATAGATAATATCTCTACATTGGTGGTGCACGACATTCCAAACCATTCGACCAAACCACGCAACTCATTAAAGTGGGATGAAATTTGAATTTCCCCCACCACCAAATTTATTATTTCCCTCCTTTCATTCTATATTCTCCCATGCTCACCAACCACTCGAATCATCCCCTGGGATCACCTTTAGAAATCAATGGTTCATTAATATCCATCATCAGAATCGCTCAACATCTATCATGATGGATATTGATCGGGTGTTCGAGGATTCTTCTAATTTTTCTCAATCGGACTCGAATAAAGGCTAAATAATGGACAAGTGAAGCATCCTATGATTGAGGTAGGTGGTCAAGTTTCTTTTCCCTAAAGTCTCATTGTTTTATAAATTACACCATTTTTTCACATGTTAGATTATCTATGCGTCACCTCTTAAACTAAAAGCTAAATATTCACATACTATTTCCCATGTTTAGATATAAATTGGGCATAAATTTAAACTGGTTGAGGTTTTCCCCTTCAAGTCGAACCATCTTGTGGGGTGTGTCTCTTTTACACCTATGGCCTATGATCCATTTGTGTAATTAAATAGACTTCTGTGAGTAGTTTAATAAATTTTTTTAATTATAAAGTCTTTATTACTCTCGATCAACTTTTGTGTTTGGATGAATAATCCATCTTATAAGGGATAAGTAAATTGAATAAATTATTAACATTCGATATTTATAAGTGATTTTTTATTACTGATAATGAAATTCATTTATCAGCGCTAAAAAAGAGATGATAATGTGAATCCTTGTCACTGTTAAAATTAAAGCACTAATAAAGAGTATCATTATCATCAATTTCAACATTGGAACTGATAAAACGACTCTTTATCAACATTTTTTTGAAATCGATGATAAGAAAAAAATATGTATTCATATAAAAAACCCAAACAGATCTCTATATTCCTCACGTCTTCAACAACTCATGAAACCATAGTGCTGCATCCACCACTCACCTTCAGCTTAACCTTCGCCTTCGCATTTGTTGTCGTTCTCCTTCGTCACTTCTCGCCTTCACCTCTTCCCCCCTTCTCCACTGACCTTCAACACTTGTCATCGCAACTATCCATCACCGCTCTCCTTCACCACTCAATTTTTCCATTGTTATCCTTCACCACCGAAAATCTTTTTCTTTGCTACTCACCTTTTCCACTTGTCATATCTCCCTTCCATCATCACTCCCAACCGAACCCACACCACTCTTCATCAAGGAATCAACGAAGATCTACAGTTTTAGATTTTTTTCATCTCTATTTTGTGGATTCATGAAGTTTTTTAGTTCTGTACTTATTGGTTGGATTATTTATTAGCAGTATGTATTGGGACTTAATTGTGGTGGTATGGGTTCCAATGTAGGCTAGTAATTATGTCATAGGAGTCGATTGGTTTGGAGGTGTAGATTAATACAATTTTTTGTAGTTTATATGTTTTTAAAAAGTGTGTATGTGGGGAAAGGGTTTAGAATGTTTTGTGGTGAATTTTCTCAAAATTATATATTTTAACTATTTAATGACAATTTTGATTAATAAAAAACCTTACATATTAAAAAATATAAAATAATTTTTTTCTGAATGTTATAGTTTTCATACTGTCTAGTCGTGTGAAAATATTTTCCAATTAATTGATGGATCAACTAGATGTAGAGATTTCATTATTTATGTATGATTCTGGATGATGATGATGGTGTGTCATAACCAATGCCTATATGTAAGAGTCATGTATATAAGGGTCCCTATACATAAGAGTCTCACCGTTTTCAAAAACATTACTATTAAATTTTTTGTTTTTATTTTCTAAAATATGGATACAATGATGCCAAGAAATATAAAGATGTTTTTTTCCATCATTGACCAAAATATAGTGATCATACATTACATTTATCTCTTATTCCTATTTTCATATCCAATTGGGATATTCATCAAATATTTTTAGATCTTCAGGTAATTTATTGTGAAAGAAACTAAGTGTAAAGCTACGATTCCATGAGAATCTATTCAATGGATTCTGACATTGTTTTTTTTATTTAGTAAAATTAAACCAATTTATGCCTATTTTAAAGGTTTATATATATTTTTTATGTTGTTCATGTGTGAACAAAATCGTGCAATGCTATTCTATGGGAAGTACCAAAGAGGAATAAAGTAGGTGTTCTCTATGTTATCCATCAAGGATACTCTCATTCTATGTGTGAATGTTGTCTGCTGGTGTCTACCTAATGTGTGACAAACCTAAAAATTAAGCAATTGGTATATATATTATTTTCATGTGGAAAATTTCATTATTTATATTATAAGGGGTCCACTAATAAAATAGAATCTTATATCATTGAACACTAGTAAATTAATTCCTTGGACAAATGATAAAGGAATTATATGAGGTAGACTAAAGGGTAACATAAGTGAATCCATTACCATATAATCCAAAAATATATTCCCTATGATAAGCCTTAAGATGAGAACATTTGATAAAATGGGTTAGAAATGTGGTAACCCTAATTGAATATGGATATAGAACTTTTGTTTGGAATGATCCAACCTCTTGAATTGAATATTCATATTTTAAGGAAGGATGGAATTGTGACCTATTTATAAATTGGTCATATTTAATTTTTATATATCATTCAGATCTCAAATCACCTTTTTCTTGCTTGACATATTATATTTGGGTATTTTATATTGGGAACTAATATTACGTGCGACCTTGAGGACATGAGATGGTTAATGAGTGGGTCTATCCAATCAAAGTATTTTCTGAATAATACCTTTGTATCATAAGGGTTTTCATAAAATCACTCTTCCCGGTGATTTTTTATAAAGTAAACCCATTTAAAATTCTCAGTTTAAATCCAAAAAATTTAAAAATCAAATATTTCCCTAGATTTATTAAAAACCATCATATATAAATTAAACTTCCTAAAATATTTAGATAAGTATTTCTATTCCTTAAAAACTCCACTACAAAACCACTTCAAATATTTGAAATTATAGTTTACACACAACATTTTAAATCTAGTAACTTTTTTACATTTAAAAAAAATATTTACTCATATCACTATATTAAATCCCATGTGTCTCATGTAACGACTCAAATTTTCTTAAAGGTACAGATTACTATTTTATAAAATATAATAATATTGTTTCATTATTTGTGAAACCATTATAATATTTAATAGACATATTTTCTATTATGAAATGTGTTTTCAAACAATATAGCCTTTTTACTTCAATTACTACATTAGATATTTTTATTTATAAATTCCCTCAAATAAGTTTTTGTATTTGATCATGTGGGATGATAAAGCATATTTCAATATTTCCATTATCTTTTAATAAATTCATAAGATCCGTATTCAATAGAACATATTTTCTATGTTTATTTTGATAAATATTAATATTATTGGGTCAAATAGGATTCATATGAATAAAAAATGGATGCATTCCAAGTGTATGACAAAAGATAATGAAGATGGGGTGAATAAGTTCATCATTATTGAAAAAGATCATGACTATGAATCTTTTCAAATCTAGTTTCAATGTTTATGTTGTTGTGATTCAAAAATAATTACTCCAGAGAAGTTGGAAGAACACTTGATATATCATGGAATTGATCGATGTTATAAATTTTTGAATAGACATGGGGAAAATAGAATGTATCTTGTGATTAGGATAACACTGTGGTTTAGTGATCATCTGATGTGATTACATGTGTGGACAATGAAGAAGATGGGATCAAGGATGTGATTACATGTGTGAATGATCATGAAGATTGTATTGAGAAAATGACAATGAATGTTGAAGATTAACTTTGTGATTGTCAAAAAAATTAGAAGATAAAGTGTTGTGAAAACATGCCGTTATATGCTGGTTGCACTAAATATATAACATTTTCAGTCATACTGAAGCTTTAAAATATGAAAGCAGACAACAAATGGAGTGACGTCAGTTTTCATGAACTATTTTCCCCATTGAATGATATGACCCCAGAACATAATGAGCTCCCTATTAGAACATAAAATTCAAAACGAATTATATATCCAATTGGTCTAATCTCTAAAAGAATACATTTCTGACCAAATGATTGTATACTATTACACAAGGATTAAAAATTCCTTAAACAATGACCAAATTTTTTTCTTCTTGATATAAGAAAGAAGAATCAGGTCCTACAATTGTTATATGGTACTTTCCTATATTTCCGTGGTTTTAGTGCCTATATGGATGTGAGGAGATTAAAATCAATTTACATAACACATAGATACAATAATTATAGATAGGAAACATCATCGTCGGGAATAATTTTTTCTATTATAGAGAATTGATTATGAGTATCCTAAATTTGGAAACGATTTGAGAAAACGTCATCTTGTGTTATTTATGGATGTAGGGAATCCTTTTGGTTTTCAAAGTAGCACTCACAATACATGGAAGATTATATTAGTAAATTATAGACTTCATCCATGGTTATACATGAAATGAAAATATATCATGTTATCTATTTTTTGATTAGTACCAAAACAACCGAGTAATGATATTGATATTTATTTGGATCCATTGATCGAAATTTTGAAATTATTGTAGGACTCAGGTGTTATGTTTTATGGTTCTTAGATAAATTATGATTTCAAGTTGAGATCATTGTTATACGATATGATAAATGAATTTCTTAATTATTGAAATTTTCTAGGATATACTATAAAAGGAAATCAAATATGTCTCGCTTGAGAACAAGGTAAAAATTCAATTAGGTTGAATCATTCATCATACACAGTGTTTCTAGTACATTGTAGATTTCAACCTGGACAACATAACTAACCATCTTGGATGACATCATTCGATGGATTCTAAGAAGAACGTACAATACCGACTCCACTTAGAAGTGATCAGCTGCTTGATAATGTAAAATATGTGGACATTTCTTTTGGAAAACCTTTTTCAAAAAAACATAACAGAATTGGTTGGAAAACGAGATCAACTTTTTTTGAATTACCATAATAAAAATGTATGTACCTAAATTATTTTTGTGATGTTATGCATATTGAAAAAAAATTATGTGATAGTGAAATTGGAACATTACTAATTTCACCCGAAAAAACAAAGGATGGAAGTAAGGCTTGGTGGGGAAAGGTTGACATGGGGAATATTTGAAGTGTTTTCATTATTGAAAGATGAAAAAATAACTTTTCTTCCTCAACTAAATATAATATTTCTAGGAATTATAGATATTAGTTTTTAAGCTTGTTAACTGATGTAAAGGTTCTACATGGGTATTCATTGAATATTAAGAATATCATGTCAATGAATAATTTAAAGATAATGGTTTTGAAATCACATTGGGGCCATGTTTGGATAAAAGATCAAATTTATATAGATTTATGTTTAATTTTACCCTTGAATTTATGTCATACATTAACAAATATCTATTTCTGTTTCAATGTTATATGTAGAAATGTAATAGACCTGAAGAAATTATTTACTGTGCAAAAGGAAATTACTGTCAGATTATGTTAATTGGAAATGTTCTTCCTACCAATATTTTTTTTATGATGGTTCAATTGATGGTTCACTTGGTGATAGATATTTGACTATGTGGTCTTGTACAGTATAGATGGATTTATCCCATTGAATCTTGAATGAATATTTTTAAAGGGTATGTAAAAAATCAAATTCGGACTGAGGGTTATATTGAGAAGTGATATATTTTTGGGGAAGTTGTTTAATTCTTTACTAATAACCTATTCGGTGTGGAAAGTATTGGTCTAATGAAATAATATCACTTTATGTTCCTTTTGGGTGAAGAAATTTAGAGAATATATGTTTTCACAATCAATACTATAGGTCGAGAGTAGGCCCACCTTTATGTTCATTCCTAATAGTTTGGAGGTTTCCCAAATTTTTGAAACCCACATTGAAATTATTAGGAATTATAATCCATCAGGGGAAAAAAGTTATATATCAAATACACATAATCAACATTTCATAGGATGGTTTCAATACCATATGTTTAATGAGTAATATGAAAATATGGATTCAATTTCTGAATGTCTTTGATGGATAGACATAAGAATAAGTGTGTATGTATTATCATACAATGGTGATGTAATTAATGATTTTACCATCTATACAAATGAATGTTATGATGGTGGTGCCATGAAAAATAGTGTAGATACACATATAGATAATGAAACACATGTTTCTGGTACTAAGGATAAAAATCCAATTTATGAAAATATGTCATACTTTGGAATCATCAATCAAATATTTGAGTTTGATTATACAACATTCCAAGTGCCGATTTTTCAATGCAAGTGGTGTTGGTCGGAGTGGACACTCAAGAGGGGGGGTGAATTGAGTTCCAATCAAAATTGTCTGTTAAAAACAATTTCTAATAAAATCCCCCAATTTCAAAAATAAATTAAACTGTAGTGAATTTATATAGAATATAAAGGCTCAATTAGTTTCTCAAAGATTGATTAATTCTCAGTTAACTTAATCTTATGATTAAATTAACTTTTGAAACCAATTTACCGATTTATAATAAATATAAACACTTGCGAATTTAATTATCAAAGTAGCTTTGAAGATAGATTATATTTCAAAGTAATAGCAGCGGAATATGAAATCAATATGTATAGTATAAATATAGTATAGCTATAAACACAGAGAAGTAACCAAGAGGTTCAGTCTCAAGCCGAGACTTAGTCCTCTCAAAAGTTTATATAAAAATGATCCACACCCTGGATCGGGGTTAACAACAGTGAGCACACTGTCCAGGTCACAAGACCTCTACCACAGTTCTACGTGGGAAAACAAACAACAGCAGCCAGCTGTCCAGGTCACAAGACCTCTACCACTATCCACAGTGGGAAGTGAAGTGTAAAAAGCTTGCTGAGGATTTACAGATCCTCCAGTGAAAGTACAGGAGTCAGTGTGTGTGTTTAATACAGCAGATAACACACACTGCTCAAAATGTAGAATAAGTAAATCACAGAGCAGAGATGTAGAGTTTAGAAATGGCTCTAGTGATTTCAGTGTAGCACTGGACTCGTTTTGGAATTAATCAGAAGTGATTCTGATTCCTCTTCTCGATTTTGTTTGAGAAACAGAGTGTCGTATGCTTCAGGTTCACAGGCAGTGAGATGTAGTCGATGAAGCTCTTCAATGATCTATTGTATGCACACCACTCTTCTTGAGTAGGCTTGATTGTATGTTTTATTCTGTCTTGCTTGGTTCTTCTTGTATGCACAGAGCTCTTCTCGAGTATGTCGTATGCTTCCTTGTCTCTGTATCTTTTGTCTCATACTTCTTCGCAGCTCTATATTTCTTTTTCAGCAGAGTCTTCTTGTATTCATATCACGTGCTCCGTAGGATAGAAAAGGTTTCCTTTCCGCAGGTACGAGGTACGGTTTCCTGACATCCGACAACCTTTATTAATTAATTGTCAGTGTATTAAAATATAACTAATATGACCGTTGGTTAGAATAAATAAAGATAAAGATAAAGAAATTCAAACAGTTGTTTATGACTGTTCAAGAGATCGGTAGGTCATCAACATTAGAGTAAAGATCGGTGACTCAGATAGATCAGCATCGGTCGGTCATCTGATCGGTGAGTCATTTTGATCAGCATCGGTGAGTCCTTGGATCGGTGACTCATTTGCATCAGTGACTCATTTGCATCGGTGACTCATTTGCATCGGTGACTCATTTGCATCGGTGACTCATTTGCATCGGTGACTCATTTGCATCGGTGACTCATTTGCATCGGTGACTCATTTGCATCGGTGACTCATTTGCATCGGTGACTCATTTGCATCGGTGAGTCTGATGGATCGGTGACTCTGATGGATCGGTGAGTCTGATGGATCGGTGAGTCTGATTGATCAGTGACTCATTTGCATCGGTGAGTCTGATTGATCAGTGAGTCTAGAAAGCTTCCAACATACTTTGTAAGTTAATAAGCATAGTTAAAAAAAAACATGATAACTGATTCATTCATAGATTGGAATTATGTTTATGAGACATCAAACCAGATTAAGCATCAATGAGTTGTGATGATTTGTGATTATTAAAACATCAGTTATAAACATGAAAGCAGCAATCTTCCAGAGGGCTCAACAATCTCCCCCTTTTTGATAATCACAAATCTTCATATATATATATATAATAAGAAAAAATAAAAAAAAATAATAAATAAAATCTCCCTCTTAAGATAACATTCCCATATATATAATAGTCAGATTTCTCCCCCTGAGATATTGATCTCCCTCTTCATATATAGAGTACTCCCCCTTAGATATATAGTTCTTTCTCCCATTATATATCTTCTTTCTCCCCCTTTGGGATGATCAAAAAGGAGGGAACATAGATAAGGGAAAAGAGAAGCAGGGTGCAGGCAGGATAGAACATATCACAAAGGAAAAACAAGTGTTATAAAGGCACAGAAAAAGACAAGCAATACATAGAACACCCCATCAAAAATAATACATGGCTATTTGGGGGGATACAAAGGGGCTTTCCCTTTATCCTGTGGATCAATTGTAGGTAAGGAAGAAGGCTTGGAGGCAGGCTGCGGTTCACGGAGCTGAAGTGGTGGCAGGACAACTCTGGCAGGTGCAGTTGGAGGTGTCACAGAAGGTTGTGGAGAAGGAGCAGGAGCTGGATGAGACGCTTTCTGAGAGACTGGCCGTAACTGAGATAGAGCTTGGGCAACAGACAGCTGATTTGGAGCGACATCAGAGGCACTTAGAGGTTCGGATGTAGGGAGTACAATGGCAGTGGCCTGTGCATCCAAGTAAGGCTTCAACAGATGAATGAAGTCCTGAATGACTTCTGCTCCATACTTCATAGCTTTTTCAAAATCATCCTTGTTTTCCATGAACTGTGCCAAGGAAGGAACAAAATCTTGCAATTGGCGAACTTGAGTGTTGAAGGCCTGAGTGACTGGAGGTAATTTCAGATTCTCTGCCAGGACTTGGAAGTTTGCAGCCATCTCATGTTTTGTATAAATCTTGGAAAAGAAAGCATCAACTTTTTCCTTGATCTCTTGCAGGGCATTCTTAGCATCTGCTGAATATACTAAGGCCATCTTATGACTATTATCACAGAGCTCTTTCATCCTCCTCAAGGATTCTAAGTCAAGAATATTTCTAACAGCAGCTAGCTCTGTATGCACAACTTCTCTGAGAGCTTCTATCTCACGAGTAGTGATTTTGGTTACCTTGCCTGTACTTGCTTGGCCGACTATATGAGTTAGTTCAGCTTTCAACTTCCTCAGATCAGACTTGTTAAGATGTTCAATCAGATTTCTTAAAACTTCCATCATACCAGAGATGGTTGATCTGAACTCATTTGACAGAGAAAGTAAGCTAACTTGGAGATCCTTCAAGGTTTGATTCAAAGAGGCTATGTGCCTACCAACAAATTCACCCGTAGCAGTCAAGTCTGGCTTGAGAACATCTGAGACTGCCGTTGAAAAAGCTTTCAAGGAGTTTTCAGAAACTTGTAGAGATACTTGATGAAGGGCATTGGAAAGTTCTTCTCTGACTATATCTCTCACAGTGGTTAGCAATTCAGTCTTAAACTTGTCAAGATCAGCTCGAGAGATTTCAGAACCAGGTAAATTCACAGTTACAGGATCATCAGTAGGAATAGACCTTACTTCTCTTGGAGGGTTCCTTTTCACAGTTGCAGCAGATTCTGGTAATTCGCCTTCTTCTTCAGAATAGTCTAAGCCCAACACAGCATATCCAGGGTAGTCATCCCACACAGCAGCACACAGGGTGTAGTTGGGTTTCTCATAGCATGCTGTTCCACTGATTTTTGATGAGTCAGTCTTGCCACTGATATGGATTTCTGGTACTGACTGAGGTTGTTCTACTTGAACTTCAGCAAGACTATCTACCGGTCTGTTGATACTATCAGCAGCAGCTTCAACATCATCAGCATCATCATCATCACCATCATGATTGTCTTCAGCATCACCTTGCTCATTATTACTCTGCTCAGAGGCTTCGCTGTGATATTCCTCAGTATCAGAATCTTCTTCATCATCAAGAATAGGTTCTGACTCTGGTAGGGTTAAGGGTGGACTAGCAGGTCCAAATTCTATTCTTTTCTTGGGGCTAGCAGTGTCTGGATCACTCCTATCATCAGGAGAAGACACACTTCCTTCTTCAGTTGCAGCTTTTTCTTGCTCATCATCATCAGAATAAATTGGTTCCTCATCTGGTTTTAATCCAGGATCTCTCACATCCTTTGGCCTCTTGCCATGATCTATGGGATTGTAGGCTTCATACAACTTATCTTCATCTGCAACCCAGCACTTCTTCCATGGGTTCCAATTGATTTTCATCCTCTTGCAGATCTCTTTGTTGAGACAGAAGGAAGGCTCTGTTTCAACAACTTCATCATCTTCATCAACACATTCCAGATTCTGGAGCATAGTAGATATCATTTTTGAATAAAACAAAGCCGTGGCTTTCTTGGAAGGTTTCAGCATACTAGCTATGTGGACCATCACATATCTGCACAGATTTATCTTTTCATGGGTTTTGAGCAGAAACAATAGAAAAACATCTTGATACTTAACAGCAGCAAAATCTCCTCTTCGAGGGCAAAGTTGGTGCTGAATAAACTTGAATAGGAGTCTGCTTTCACCATCTAATTCTGACGCTATGATTCTCCTCGATTCTTTGTTTCCAGTTAGAAGCTCTAGAGCTAGCTCATAAGAAAAATAGTCAGTGACTGGGGGTATATTGCCAGCATAGTCCTCATATCGACCTTCATGAGGTACGTTTAAACATTCAGCCCACTGCTTATATGAGAAAGATATTTTCTTTCCTTTCACAACCGATGACATCCTAGCAGCTTCCACACCATCCAGCGTGATTCTCAGGTTCATGTAAAACTCATGTACTAGCTTTGGATAATCTATTCGGGCGTTGTCTGAAAACCAGTCTATCCATCCTTGAGATTCAAGAACTTGTAGCAACAGGGACTTACTTGACAGAAGCCACGCCGAGTTTACTTCTTTTTATGCAGCTACAATCCGAGTTTCCAGGTCCGGATTTACTGAACGTTGAGAGGTACTGCTCGACTCGCCTCGAGCACGCTTTGAAGGTACAGGGCTATCTGGTCCTTTGCTCGGTCTCTTTTGCTTAGCCATTCGAGGATTTGGAGAGGCAGGAGTTCGAAGGTTCGAAGGTTCGAAGCAGAGGGGAAGAGAGGTTGAGAGGTTCGGCGGGAAATGAAAGGTCAAAGGTTTAGGGAAGATAAATAGCCGCGTATCATTTACTTTATCATTTAGGGTTCCCATAAAAAGTAATTTACTAATTAATAAAAAGTAATAAATTTTTTTTTTTTTAAAAAAAATCGGATTGACAGAACAGTGTGACAGATCGGTTCCACAGATCGGTTTCACAGATCAGTTTCACAGATCAGTTTCACAGATCAGTTTCACAGATCAGTTTCACAGATCAGTTTCACAGATCAGTTTCACAGATCAGTTTCACAGATCAGTTTCACAGATCGGTTTCACAGATCGGTTTCACAGATCAGTTTCACAGATCAGTTTCACAGATCAGTTTCACAGATCAGTTTCACAGATCAGTTTCACAGATCGGTTTCACAGATCAGTTTCACAGATCAGTTTCACAGATCGGTTTCACAGATCAGTTTCACAGATCGGTTTCACAGATCAGTTTCACAGATCAGTTTCACAGATCAATCATACACAATTCTTGTTTAATAAATTTCATTCTTTCAGAGCATAAGGGCTTTGTGAAGATGTCAGCTAATTGATTTTCAGAACTAACAAATTCTAGAGAAATATCACCCTTCTGGTAATGATCTCTTAGAAAGTGATGTCTGACATCAATGTGCTTAGTTCTAGAGTGAGACACAGGGTTCTTGGATAAGTTGATTGCACTAGTGTTGTCACAGTTAATTGAGACATGTTTAAGATCAAATCCATAATCCAATAGAGTGTGTTTCATCCACAAAATTTGTGCACAGCAACTACCAGCAGCTATGTATTCTGCCTCGGCAGTAGACAATGCAACTGAATTCTGTTTCTTACTACACCATGATACTAGGGATTTTCCAAGCAAATGACATGTTCCTGATGTGATTTTTCTATCTAACTTACAACCAGCAAAGTCAGCATCTGAATAACTCATTAACTCAAAGGATTGTTCTTTTGGGTAAAACAAACCTAAATTTATAGTATACTTAAGATACTTAAAAATCCGTTTAACAGCTAATAAGTGTGATTCTTTAGGATTAGCTTGAAATCTAGCACACATACATACACTAAACATAATGTCTGGTCGACTAGCAGTAAGATAAAGTAAGCTTCCAATCATACCTCTGTAATTGGTTTGATCAACTGGTTTCCCAGTTTCATCGACATCCAATTTACAGGTAGTACTCATAGGTGTATTACTTTCCTTAATACTATCCAATCCAAAACGTTTTAAAAGATCCTTTGTATATTTACTTTGATTTACAATAATACCATTTTTAGTTTGAGAGATTTGAAATCCAAGAAAATACTTAAGCTCTCCCATTAAGCTCATTTCAAATTCATTTTGCATAACCTTTGAAAAATCAGTACATAAGGAGTTTTTAGAAGATCCAAAAATAATATCATCAACATATATTTGTGCAACTAAAACATCTTTAGAAATTCTTTTAATGAAAAGAGTTGGATCAGCAATCCCTTTAGTAAAACCTTTTGAAATAAGGAAATTGCTAAGTCTATCATACCAAGCTCTTGGAGCTTGTTTCAAACCATATAAAGCTTTAGAAAGTTTAAAAACTTGATTTGGAAAATGGGGATTAGTAAATCCAGGTGGTTGTTCTACAAAAACATCTTCAATTATAAAACCATTTAGAAATGCACTTTTAACATCCATTTGATATAATTTGAAATCCAGATGTGCAGCATATGCAAGTAAGATCCTAATGGCTTCTAGTCTAGCTACAGGTGCAAAAGTTTCCTCATAGTCTATACCTTCTTCTTGACTATATCCTTGTGCAACTAGTCTAGCTTTGTTTCTAACTATATTTCCAGATTCATCTATTTTATTTCTAAACACCCATTTTGTGCCTATTGTCAAAGTGTCCTTAGGTCTGTCAACTAATTCCCAGACTTTGTTTCTTTCAAACTGATTTAATTCTTCTTGCATAGCCATTACCCAAAATTCATCATTGATAGCATCATTGATATTTTTAGGTTCTGACTGTGAAAGAAAGGCTTGATGTTCAACCTGGTTTCTTAGAGAAGCTCTGGTTTGTGTTCCTCTATCTAGATTTCCTACAACAGCATCTAAAGGATGGTTCTTTAGAGTCCTAGATGGTCTTGAAAAGATAGAGCTAGAAGTTTCAGGTTCATCTAGAGATTGAGGTTCAACAGAAGAAGATTCTGGAGAATGTCCAGAACTGGATGCTTTTATAACAGGTTCTTTAGATTTATCATTAAGGTCCAGAATAGACAAATCTTCTTCAAGATTCCCAAGAGAGGTTTTAGGCTCATGTGGATCAGTTTCATCAAATTTGATGTGAACAGATTCTTCCACACATTTGGTTCTCTTATTGAAAACTCTATAGGCTTTACTAGAGATAGAGTAACCTAGGAAAATTCCTTCATCACTCTTGGATGCAAATTTATCCAGATTATCTTTAGTATTCAGAATAAAGACTTTGCAGCCAAAAACTCTGAAGTAGTTTACCTTAGGTTTCCTATGATTCCACAACTCATAAGGGGTTTTCTTTAGAACAGGTCTGATCAAGACTCTATTAATGACATAACAAGCTGTATTAACAGCTTCAGCCCAAAAGTAAATTGGAAGGTCATATTCATTGAGCATGGTTCTAGCAATTTCTTGCAGGGTTCTGTTTCTTCTTTCTACTACACCATTCTGTTGGGGTGTCCTAGGGGCAGAAAAGTTATGAGAATAGCCATTGTGAGAGCAGTAAGATTCAAAATCTTGATTTTCAAACTCACGACCATGATCACTTCTTAGGGTCTTAATCTTGAGTCCACTAAGATTTTCTACAGACTTGGAGTATTTAATAAAGTAAGAATAAGCTTCACTTTTGTGAGCTAGAAAATATACCCAAGTATATCTAGAAAAGTCATCTACGAGAACATAGACATAGTGCTTCCCATTTAAACTAGAAACTCTTGATGGTCCAAACAAATCCATGTGAACCAATTCAAGTGGTTGAGAAGTTGAAACTTCTTTCTTTGATTTAAAAGAAACTTTGTGTTGTTTTCCCTTTTGACAGGGATTACAAACTTTGTCTGCTGGAAATTCAAGTTTGGGTAAGTCTCTAACCAAGTTCTTCCTAGAAAGTTTTCTAAGTGAGTGCACATTGCAGTGTCCCAATCTTCTGTGCCAAAGCCAAGACTCTTTATGAAAAGCATTTAAACATGGAATGTTCTGTTTAGCTAAAGAATCTAAATCAACAGCATAAACATTTTCATTTCTTAGAGCAGAAAATACTAAAACATTTTTAGAGTTACAAACATTGCAAGAATCATTTTCAAATTTAACATGAAAACCATCATCACATAACTGAGAAATGCTTAATAGGTTATATTTAAGTCCATCAACAAATAAAACTTTAGAAATCAAAATTGAATCAGTGTTACCAATCTGGCCTAGGCCGATGATTTTCCCTTTTGAGTTATCACCAAAGGTGACAAAGCCTCCATCAACTTTTATTAAGATCTTGAAGCAAGAATAATCTCCAGTCATGTGTCTTGAGCACCCACTGTCTAAATACCATATCTTCTTGTAACAGCTCTTCAAGCAGGTCTCCTACAAAACAGATTTAGATGGAAGATGATTTTGGTACCCAGATCTTCTTGGGTCCAGACAGGTTAGCCAATAACACTTTAGGTACCCATATTTGTCTAATGGGTCTCATATAATTTGTAGAAATAACATCCTTTGAAAGATAAACCTTATTAGATTCATAACTATGAATATAGCTGGATGAGGCATAAGAAGTTCCAGAATTAACTATCTTCTGTCCAGATTTAGGAATGAATCTAGTTTTGGCAACTTTCCTTTGTCCAGGTTGGTATCCTATACCAGTAGTGTATCTAGGTGCAACTTGCTTTCCTAGCATTTGTGTTAGAGTATTTTTACCATTGGTGAACTTCTCTAAATCTTTCTTGAGTTGCTCATTAGACAATTGCAGTTCAGTATTCTCTTTAAGCAGCTGAGCATTCTTTTCTACTTCTATATCCAGATCAGATTTATGCTTAACATTTAAAGCATACTGTTTCTTTAGACCTTTATATTTATCTTTAAGCTCATTACATGTTTCTTCTAGCATGTCACAGTATTCAAACAATTCAGATTTTGACATGTTTTCTGAGTCAGAATCTTCTCCAGAATAGTATGAATTAAAAGCAGGAGTCTCTGATGTTACCTCAGAAGTGTTTGTCATGAAACACATGTTGGCCCGATTCTTTTCAGAGTCTGAAGATTCAGCTTCACTTGTGCTGTCTTCTGAAGCACTCCAAGTAGCCTTCATGGCCTTCTTGTACTTGTTATTCTTGTATTCATATTTCTTTTTATACTTCAGCTTTGGACAGTCGGCTTTAATGTGTCCTTTTCTCTTGCACTCATAGCAGACAACATCATCTGATTTGTCATTCTTCTTCCAGTCCTTTTTCCATTTGCCTTGTTGGTCATGCTTTCCCTTGTAATTTGGTTTCCTAAAAAATTTCTTTTTCCTATAGAACTTTTTGAATCTCCTGGCTATTTGAGCCATCTCATCATCGCTGTCAGAATCATTCTCACTTTCCTCACTGCTTGTACTTTCATTGATAGCTTGAAGCTTTTCCTTATCCTTATTCTTTGAGGTTGTAGTCTTGAAGGCAATAGATTTTCTTGCAGGTTCATTGTCTTCCTCTTTGTTCACTTTAAGCTCTTCTTCATACATCATCAGCTTGCCAATTAGTTCCTTGACAGGTAGAGCACCAATGTCACAGGATTCTCTAATGGAGACAGAGGTTCCTCTCCATCTTTCAGGTAGACATCTCAAAATTCTCATAATTTGTTCCTTTGCTGGAACATCCTTTCCCAGAGAGGTCATTGTGTTGACAATTTCATTGAACCTGAGATACATATCAGAAATGGGTTCATCAGGTTTCATCTTAAAATTATCATACTTAATAGTATAGGTATTCAATCTCATCTCCTTAACATTAGTTGTTCCTTCATGAGAAACAGCTAAGGTATCCCAAATTTCATATGCAGTTTTACATGCAGAAATTCTATTAAACTCTTCATCTCCTAGAGCACAGTACAGAGCATTCATAGCTTTACAATTGTTATTGTAAGCAGTCTTTGTAGGTTCATCCCAAGTAGATCTAGCAGTAGTGGGAATTTTGTATTCAGATTCAATAGCAGTCCAAATATCAAAACCTATGCTTTCTAGATGAATTTTCATTTTCAGTTTCCACTGAGCATAATTAGTTCCATTGAAGAAAGGTGGCCGGTTGGTGGCAGCACCCTCAAGTCTATTATCCATGATATTAAAAAAATAATTTTAAAGAGATAAAAATTTAGAAATAACAGAAATTTTAAGAACTTTAAAATACAACTAAAATCACAGTTCAAAAGCAGAGCACTTTTAGAAAGTATTTACTCCTCTGATACCAAGTGTTGGTCGGAGTGGACACTCAAGAGGGGGGGTGAATTGAGTTCCAATCAAAATTGTCTGTTAAAAACAATTTCTAATAAAATCCCCCAATTTCAAAAATAAATTAAACTGTAGTGAATTTATATAGAATATAAAGGCTCAATTAGTTTCTCAAAGATTGATTAATTCTCAGTTAACTTAATCTTATGATTAAATTAACTTTTGAAACCAATTTACTGATTTATAATAAATATAAACACTTGCGAATTTAATTATCAAAGTAGCTTTGAAGATAGATTATATTTCAAAGTAATAGCAGCGGAATATGAAATCAATATGTATAGTATAAATATAGTATAGCTATAAACACAGAGAAGTAACCAAGAGGTTCAGTCTCAAGCCGAGACTTAGTCCTCTCAAAAGTTTATATAAAAATGATCCACACCCTGGATCGGGGTTAACAACAGTGAGCACACTGTCCAGGTCACAAGACCTCTACCACAGTTCTACGTGGGAAAACAAACAACAGCAGCCAGCTGTCCAGGTCACAAGACCTCTACCACTATCCACAGTGGGAAGTGAAGTGTAAAAAGCTTGCTGAGGATTTACAGATCCTCCAGTGAAAGTACAGGAGTCAGTGTGTGTGTTTAATACAGCAGATAACACACACTGCTCAAAATGTAGAATAAGTAAATCACAGAGCAGAGATGTAGAGTTTAGAAATGGCTCTAGTGATTTCAGTGTAGCACTGGACTCGTTTTGGAATTAATCAGAAGTGATTCTGAGTCCTCTTCTCGATTTTGTTTGAGAAACAGAGTGTCGTATGCTTCAGGTTCACAGGCAGTGAGATGTAGTCGATGAAGCTCTTCAATGATCTATTGTATGCACACCACTCTTCTTGAGTAGGCTTGATTGTATGTTTTATTCTGTCTTGCTTGGTTCTTCTTGTATGCACAGAGCTCTTCTCGAGTATGTCGTATGCTTCCTTGTCTCTGTATCTTTTGTCTCATACTTCTTCGCAGCTCTATATTTCTTTTTCAGCAGAGTCTTCTTGTATTCATATCACGTGCTCCGTAGGATAGAAAAGGTTTCCTTTCCGCAGGTACGAGGTACGGTTTCCTGACATCCGACAACCTTTATTAATTAATTGTCAGTGTATTAAAATATAACTAATATGACCGTTGGTTAGAATAAATAAAGATAAAGATAAAGAAATTCAAACAGTTGTTTATGACTGTTCAAGAGATCGGTAGGTCATCAGCATTAGAGTAAAGATCGGTGACTCAGATAGATCAGCATCGGTCGGTCATCTGATCGGTGAGTCATTTTGATCAGCATCGGTGAGTCCTTGGATCGGTGACTCATTTGCATCAGTGACTCATTTGCATCGGTGACTCATTTGCATCGGTGACTCATTTGCATCGGTGACTCATTTGCATCGGTGACTCATTTGCATCGGTGACTCATTTGCATCGGTGACTCATTTGCATCGGTGACTCATTTGCATCGGTGAGTCTGATGGATCGGTGACTCTGATGGATCGGTGAGTCTGATGGATCGGTGAGTCTGATTGATCAGTGACTCATTTGCATCGGTGAGTCTGATTGATCAGTGAGTCTAGAAAGCTTCCAACATACTTTGTAAGTTAATAAGCATAGTTAAAAAAAAACATGATAACTGATTCATTCATAGATTGGAATTATGTTTATGAGACATCAAACCAGATTAAGCATCAATGAGTTGTGATGATTTGTGATTATTAAAACATCAGTTATAAACATGAAAGCAGCAATCTTCCAGAGGGCTCAACAAGTGGGTTGATTATAGGAGTGATGTTAAAATTTATACATTGGGATTCGTGAAAATTGATTGTATTAAGGAAGGGTACAAATATAGACCATTTATATGGGAATAATAGGCAGTACAAATATTTTATTTTCCAAATCCAATAAATCAAATGTGTTCAATTATTCTGTTATTGACCAAAACCACTAAAGGGTCAGATGAAAATTAAAATGAGGATGACCCTTTCATTGGGATGTCGCAAACATTTTATAGTGTTCCCAATGTAGACAAGGTTTTTGTATGTCAAAGGAGATGATAATGAATGGACATCAATACTCGATAGAGGGGTCAAATATCTCATACCATTAAAAAAGAGTTCAATATTCATGTAATATTTTTTTGTAATATACACAATATTACTTCATGTTATTATTTTTTCGTTTCTGAATTTTTGTAATCTGAATTAAATATTAAAACAATTTAGCAGATATTGTCTTTTTAATGTGTTGGTGCTCCCATTCTTGAGGAACAATAACTTTCTCAACCTTATTCTGCTCCCAGTGTAGTGGACCAACATGTTACTCAACCTGCTGCTACTCCCAATGCAGAGGAACAGTGAAATTCAACACATGATGATGATACCAATCCTGAGGAATAACATATTGAAGATATTGAATCCAAGAAAATGGTAGTCACTGAAGCACCAATGTTGAAGAAAAAATAGGAGCATTGTAGGGTGATGGTGTTGGAAAAAATATTAAGGAGAAATTAAATGGCATCATAAATGAGGTCAGATGGAATGTGTGTGACCAGTTTGTTAACCCCTT
This sequence comes from Viscum album, assembly GCA_963277665.1. Lineage (NCBI taxonomy): Eukaryota > Viridiplantae > Streptophyta > Magnoliopsida > Santalales > Viscaceae > Viscum > Viscum album. The sequence continues at coordinate 10,138,597 of CAUJRU010000001.1, forward strand.
TAAGGACGTGTTTAGTAGATACATTGGGATTGTAACACCCTAATATTTCACGGTACGCTTCTCTTTGAATAATACAATAATTTTTGTTATACGCAACTTTGAGTTCTAACACACCGTGGCCAATCAAAATAGCAGTTATGAATAGTAATACCCACTTTTTAAAATTTTATAAATTTTATCTTTCAGAATGGACTTCATATTTAGATTTGGAATATCTAAATTATCCTAGGGTGAATTTTTGGTATTTTTTTGAAAACATTCAATTTTTGATGAATAGTGAAAAAACACTGAGTTATGGTTTAAAAAATGAATTTTTATTTAAATAATTATTTATTTTATTTAAATTTAAATAAGGTCAAAATAGATACGTAATACCTATATAAGTTCAATTTCATTAATTGATGTTAGTTTAGAATAATTTTACATATATAAAAATTGTATTGAACTTTTCACAGTCTTTTACCCACCACCTAGGTGAATTTGGAAATTCACGTAAAACTTAATTTTACCACTTATGTGAGTGGAATTTAGAAAATCCGAGAGACACAGTTAATATCAAGGAGTAAAATTTGGTTCAATGAGATGAAAATAATTTTTGGTGAATAGTAACTTTTTACTTTTATTTACCACGGTAAAAAGTAAATAGGGTAATTAAGGATAAAAATTATATTAATATTACCCTAACACATGTCCTAATTCTATTGGAAATGTTTATCTCGACAGAAAACAACCTTAGGAATAAAATATTATCATTTAGGTCCACTTGGATTAGATTTGGACATTTATTATTATTTAATTCAAAGGAGAGTTAAAAGAGTAAAAATCAAAGTTTAATTACTAAAACATTTTTAATATAAGGTTATACATAAGATAAATTCCACTGAAAATATTCATTAGAATGATTAAAATATTTCGTACATAATGGTATTTTATTTATAATTTTTAGACATTTGATAATTTAATTTATTTATGACACAATGGTGATGCAGTAATTACCTAATTAATGAAATATTAAAATAATTGATATTATAAATATCCAAATAAATGTAATTTGAGACTTTTTATGAATTCCAATAGTTTTATAGGTTCCTATGACATCATATTATTCTTTATATGAATTTTTTTCGAAGTAATAATGCAGTTATGAATTTAGCAAAAACAAAATACCCAATAGTGTCAAAATTTACATAAAAGAGTTTTTAAAACAAATATTATAATATTAATTGATATTCGGTTCATAAAAATCTAAGGTTCGGCCAAAGTACTTATATCATTATAGGTGTATCATTAATGTACCACTTGGGGGACTCTTGAAAGTATATAGTATGTTTGTTAACTATATAATATAAAAATACAACGAGACATGGTAAATGTGAAACTAATTAACTAAAAGTTAAAACAAAAATATAAGGTTAATAAAATGACCCAAACCTGTATAAAACCTATTGGTTGAGTGTATTGTGAACCATACCCACCTTAGCCTCGAAATAAATCAATTTTGAGCCATTATAAACCGAATATGAATTTATTATAAAATAATATTTTAAGTTTTTCCAAAGGTGCCCCTCACCCCTCTTATAAAAGGCCAGTCACCCTTCACTCTAATACACACCATCTAAGAAATTTGTCTCGTCCAAAACCTGCCCAAATACCCTCTCAACTATCCTCCCTTCAACCTAGAGTCCTTAGTTTGATTATAAAGAAAACCTAGGGAGCCATTTTGATCAAATCAAAAGGAAGAACCCGAAGAAGAGGTAATGATTTCACCACCCTCTTTCAAGTTCCTTTCTTCTTCCACTTCCTTATTCATTGTTATTTCCATTATAAAATAATATATCCAGTATATTATATATAATGTGATGTTATTATAATTATGGTACAACAAAATTCATTATTCTATCCACCCTTTGAATGACATGTCACCATACGTGCGTACGTAAGGCTTACTGTCTACACGTCGTGGTGTAATTGTTATTCAATACATTATTATTTTGATGGGTATAATAATGATGTGTAATTGATGTAAATAATAAATATAACATGATAAGGATTCTATATATATAATATAACATCCAATTATATATTATTATTATATCAAAAGAATGATATTTTCACTCTTGTGTACGTACGGATTACCATCTCCACGGTGCGATAAGATTCATTCCCAAGTTCACCATTCATCGACGATTATAAATATATATATATTACTAATAAGTATGTAATATATGACATAATAATTCTACTGAATATATATATATTTATATATTTAAGTATTTATGTACTTACATATATCTTATTCACTTACTTCCATTCAATACTATATGAAAACGGAAACAGCGTTTATGCGTACGTACGGACTACCGTCTCCATAAATGGTGTTTCCATTTCATATATATGTCTGTTATACATATTTATATTCTCAATATATATGATATATAAATCATTTTTTATATTCTGGAAGTATTTAAATCATTATCTATGTGATACAATTAAGAGTAACAATTTAAAACACGCATGATAAAGAAAGCGATTATTAATCGAAATATTAATATATCATGGAAATTATTATTAATTGTGTATTATAAGTTTATAAATGAATAATTTATGATATCATAAATATTAATATGGTTCTGTTATAATTTAATAACATACTGTAGTCTTCATACAGGAAGTTAAACGTGCCCTCGACTAAAGGAAAGTGCAAGGTAAGGGGTTTTTCATCTCACTCCTTATTCCCGTGAGATTCATGCCATATTGCCAATATTAACTTTTGTGTGGTGTATGTACAACCCATAATTGTATTCATTGTGTAATACACTTTAATTTATGTGTATTTACATATTCATTGTATGATACCTCTTTCATGGGTTGTAAGTTTCGTAAGTTACCTAATTGGTAAGGGTTAATTTCACAATCTCTTTATTATCCGAGGTTTTTTACATAAATAACTATTGGGAAATATTTGTTATCCATGTATATGTTTTATGAAAGTGTTTTCAAAGGGATTATTTTAAGGTAATTTTTACTAAAACATCATTTCAAATGTTTTAAATATTTATTCTTCTAAATCATTCTCATTAAAGTCCATGTCATCAAAATGGGTTTTAAGGATTTATTTATATGGACATGATTGTTTTTAAAATGTTAATTCCTTTCAAAAGTTTCAAATTGGAATGAGACACTTTGTTTCAAAAATGTCATTAAATGAATTATTTTCTAAATTGTGTTACTTTTAAGTGTTTTCAGGAAAAGGGGTATTTCTCTCAAATAGTTTTCAAAATCATTTTCATCTATGTCAGCATCCTTTGATAAATTTTCAACTTGTTTGAAGTTGATTTATTATGATACAAATCATCCATATTGTATCTAAGGTTTTCTGATATGTTTGACTATGGATGAGTTATTTTTATGTCATTAATGGTTTATGATTAATGTTTTGGCACTCTGTATGCTAGTTTTAATATGAATGTTTATGTTATATTTAATCCTCTTATTAAGATGAATGTGTTGGACTAGTATGTTTCGAGTTGGGATTCGGTTACAGCAGACCCTCCGGGATGGTGTCCGATTATTAGAGGAACTCTGGGTTGGTGTCCAGTTATTAGAGGCACTCCGGGTTGGTGTCCGGTTTTTGGAGGCACTCCGGGTTGGTGTCCGGTTATTATAGGAACTCCGGGTTGGTGTCCGGTTATTAGGGGCACTACGGGATGGAGTCTGGTTACAGAGGCTCTCTGGGTTGGGTTTCGGTTACAGTTATCCCTTAGGTCTTGGAACAAGGCCTTGACACAGAAATTAAAGTTTGAAATTATGCATTCCACCATTATGAAAGTGGTTAGTGATATTTCATGTGATTATTCGACTAGTAGAATGTCCATGTGAATAAGTAAATTGAATTATTTCATTTTATTTATTCCATATTATGTTGAAGTTCAAGTTTGAAAGGCTTTTGTTTTAATTATACATTGCCTTAAATGTTTCTGTTTGTTTATGAATGTTTCTGCTATATTGTCATCTTTACTGAGCATCTGAGCTCAGCCCTTTCTATGTTTTATTTTTTCCAGGATTCCAAGAAGTGTATTGTGATTGATATGTAGGGTTAAGAAAAGGGAATAATTTCGTTCATAAAGGATTACTTATGTTGTTTTATATGCTATAAAGTGTAATGTAACATTCATGTATGTAATCTATTTTCGAAGACTACTAAACTGATCAGTCCTTCGGGACTTGATTCCTTGTAACCATTCTAATGTATTAAAATAATGCACCAACTCTAGGTAACTAGGGTCAGGGAGTTACAGGGATCATCACTCAGCAATACGTACAGATTGATGTATATTCAGGGCACCATGTTGTGACTACACTTAAGATATTGAATTTGGAATCAATTATGATAACATTATAATTTAATTTCTTTATTTTAATAACAAATAAAATGATAAAATATTTAATAAATCTAAATCCTCCCTTATAGAGTGAATTTATAGTAGATGAATCCCATAAGAAATATGTATTAATTCTGGAGAGAAGTATTCAGAATGTCTTTCGGAAAATTCTAACAACATTTCATTCTGATGATGATGAAGGGAAAATAAACCCACACACACCTCTTATGTATACACACGTAATAATCAATGAATCGTGGTATTTTTTTACTGGTTGTCGTGCATATATATCTTTTCATGTATGTTTTGGCTAGTAAAACATTGTTTAACAATTCTTGTATTCATCACTTTGATTGAAAAAATTTTATTTATGAAATAGAAACTCACTAACGAAAATAAGGAATAGGTAGATAAATCAACGAATCTATGCTATAAAGCATAGATGGGATGCACTTCAAATGAAAAAAATTGGTAAAAATTATAAATCTACCATGATATATTTATGTGACATTAAACAACAACAAAATTATGTTCCTCTGCTTATATAAATATTGATGAATCCCAATCCAAAAACACTTACATTCGAAATAATGTTCAATAAAAGGAAGAACATGTAAATAAATATGGGATAATAATATATGAAAAAATAGAGAAAGTGTGGGAAACATGTGTAAGTATGACATAACAAAAAAATATTTTCTTTAAATCTCTTTTACATAACAATGATTACTTATTTTCATATATTTTTTATCTCACATAGTCACAGGAATCCTCAACACCATCACTAGATGAACCCCGACTACCTGTGGCTGTACATTGGCCAAAACATCATGGCCACATCAGAGGTGTGGGTTTTGGGGTGACACCCTAAATATTTATTGAGAAAAAATCAATGGGATGATAAAGGTAGAGAAATAGTAATGATTAAATAATGATTCTATTTCATTGTAGAACAATTTCATTTGCATACTAAGTTTCCATAAAAAGTTATGGGGGAATAAAATAGAAGAAAAAAATGATTAACAACCATTGAGTGAAGATCCTGCCCACCCCCACAAGCATTGAGGTGAGCCATTCCCATCAATTAATTATCTTTGTTGAAGAAGAAAATATAGTAATAATTGTATTTGTGATATGAGAATCAGAAAAACACTAATACCTTTCTTATTCTGATAATTTATATGGTGAACATTAATGTGATTTATATCTATCAACACCCACCCATTTCCATGTAGTGAGGGCTATATTGTTTAATATCCAAGATAATCTTATACAAAACAGACCACTACCAATAGGTAATTTCAAAGTGGATATTAGCATAGCTCAGGATCCATGAAACGAACTACCTATTCCAATTGAAGAAAAAGAAATTTATAAGGTTGACGAAGCTGTTGGAAAATTTATTTCGTGGCAGTCGGATGTTGTAAAAACAATTATCGATAAGGAAGTATTCTTTTTCAAATTTATTATCTATGCTTCAACATTATTAATTAATGAAAAAAGGTTTGAACTGATAAATTTTATTACAAACTGACAAAAGGAATGGGGTGAAATGATAGACCGACTCAAAAATATCTAAAGGATAAAATAACTGATTGAAAATATCTTCCAAAAAAACGTTACCCTTACCATATAATATCTGCATTTATTAACATAAAAGGTTCAGGCAGATACAAAGTTACAATATAGTAGTAGTCACATTGTTGATTTTGAAGAATAGTTTGTATATAGAGGATGTTACATACTACATTTCTTTTGATAATGTAAATAAAATCATCAACTATGAATGGCTAAGAGACACAGTTGTAAATGTATACATGAGGTATGTTTTCATGATTAGTTTTTCCAAAAGATGATATATTATATTAATTATGACTAAATACATATCATATTTTTTAGGCATATATGTCGATACCAATTTAATGGATTATGCTATGAAAATTAATTTGTAATCCCTATTTGTCACATCACTTATATAGAAAATACAATAATAGAGTCAAAAAACAGACAAAATAGTGGCAGACCTAGCCAAATATTTTGTAATAAAACTTATGTATGACATACTCTTATTAATACCAATGATTTTGGGGTAAAACTCTTTGATTTAATCATATCAAATATATTTTAATTTCATTCATTACTTAATACGTTTTGTGTTTTTAGGAAACACTAGATACTCATTGTTTTCAATTTGGATACTCTAATGATTTATTTCCCGGATTCACTACATGGATACCAAACAAACTGACCATGCTTGAAGATGTTTGCCAATTTTTAATACACTACATATAATGTTTTAGAACATAACATCATGTTATATATTTTATATTTTTTCTTAATGATAATTCAATAATGATAGGATGATGTTTAAATAGTGTGAAAATCATAGCATGAGAACAGTCCATGGGTAAAAAGATCCTGACAAGTTCCAAAAATAGATAATTATCAGGGTATATATAATAATATTTCACAATATAAACACATATAAGAACAAATTACTTATTTTTATGAATATTGTTTTAGTTTCCAAATCAAACTAATAGAAAATATTGTGGTTATTATATTTGTAAATTTATAAGAGAGATCATATTCCATCAATAAACAAACATCACTAAAGATATATTTTGAAATATAATTACTATTTCATTTAAAATAATTTTTAATCCTTTTTCTATTAATATTTTTTCATTACTACTATGACTTCCAAAAATACACATATTCATAAGATGATAAAGATTTTCTAAGAAATGAATGGGCAACATAACTGATTGTAGAATACACCCAAATAAAATGAATATGTGACATCCATATAAGTAATGGATTGTTTCATACTTATGATTAATTTATTTATTTTTAGTCATATAAGAATTATTTTCTTATAATGGTGAAATTCTTTGTTTGAGTTGGGGTTATTTTTTTCAGTTGCACATGCTCGTGAGAGATTAGTGTTTGAGGCTGCAACTGAGATAATGACAAAAAGGATATGTGTCAAGAGTTTATACAACCATCATTAAATGGTTAATTCCTACTACATATTTAGTTAATTTTTCCATAATTTTATCTTCTATTTTTATTTTATTTTCCATATCATTTTAATCTAAAACCTATTTAGTTTTTCTCATAGATCTTTTTGGATGTCATATTTTAATTTCAACTAATTGAAACAAGACATAGAAGAGATGAAATTTTTATTTCTTCCAATATTACCATGCTTTATATTGCTTTTTTTTGTCTAGATTCCAACACTACATATTGAATTTTTTTTCTTAACTGTAAACCCTTTCTCGTTATTGATAACTATAAGAGTAGAGGAATGTTTTTCGTCTAATAACATCAACTTAATAAGCATTGTTTGTAGTTACAAAATGAAATACAATGGATAGCATGGTAATGTTGGTAGTTAAAATTTTATTCATCTATGAAGACAATGATCCATAAGTCATTTGGAATGTGCAGAAATTAGTTTCACCTCAATATGAATCATGACGTAATTGATATGACTCCAGGTGAATCTTTTTATTTAAAATTTACATTGATTTTTGTAAAAAAATCAACTGGAATACTCAATACTAAACAAACACATATTTATTGTTATAATACTTTAGTAAAATGATATATATTTAATTAAAAATGCGTAGTAATTATCCACACCTCAATCAGGTGCATGGTGTGACTAGAATGACTCCACATGCATATTTTTATTTAAAATAGATATTAATTGTAGTAAAAAAGACATCTCACATTCACAAAATTGAGAAACATTATTTGGAATGTTTTGATACTTTAATACAAGGATTTATATGTTATGTTTGACATGTATAAATCATCATCACCTCAATGTGACAGATGATGTGCCCATTATTACTCAAAGTGCCAGTTAACAGTTTAAAATTGACATTTTAGTTCAAAAGTTTTAGTCACTAAAAACAAATCAAACGCACTCATATTGTATTTATAATTATGGAAAACATTCATATGTAATTTTTGATGTTCGGGAATTATTCTAACATAAAATAAACACATGATATGACCAGTATTACTTAAAGTGTGTGTTTCAAGTTTAAAATTACATTTTACTAAAAAAGAAAAGTGACGTACTGAAAACTGAGAAAACACATTAATATTTTTTATAATACTTTAGGAAATTGATCCATAATTCATTTGACCTATTTATTAATCAGTCTCATGATAATCCCATGCATGGTGTGATCATTATTACTTTAAATGTATCTTTCTATTTAAAATTTAATTTAATTTTATTGAAAATGACAACTGACATACTCAAAAACAATCAAACACATTAATATTGTTTCGATAAATTTGTAAAATGATCCTTTAGTAATTTTTTAAATTATAAATCTTCCTCACATCAATCTTATAAATGATGTGCCTGGTATGACTCAAAGTGTTCTTTATCTGTTTAAAATTGACTTTTTAGGTCAAAAAGTTTCACCCACAAAAAAAAAAAGAAAACCTTCTTAGATTATTTTGATAAATTAGAAAAGTCATTCCTAATAATTTGTGACCTTTAGAATTAGTTTCATGTAAAATTGATACAAGATCTGACCGGTATGACTCAAAGTGAATATTTCGAGTTCAAAATTACATTTTAGTACAAAAGAAAAATGACATACTCAAAACAGAGAAAACACATTAAATTTATTTATAATTTATAAAAATGATCCATATTCCATTTAGTACATGTAGGAATCAATCATAACTCAATCCAATGCACGGTGTGAGTGGTATGACTCAAACTACTTTTTTTATTTAAAATTGACATTAATATTAGTAAATATAACAACTACGATACTCAAAACTGAGAAAACACATTCATATTCTTTCGATACTTTAGTAAAATGATCCATAAGTCATTTTTGATGTGTAGTAATCAACCACAACACAATACGATACATGATATTCCCGATATGTATCAAAGTGATTGTTATTTGTTTAAAATTGACATTTTAGTTCAAAAATTCTAACTCACTAAAACCATAGAAAACATGCTCAAATTATCTTGATAATTTAAGATAATTATTCATTAGTAATTTTTGAAGTGTATAAAGTAGTATAATGTCCGAAACACACATGATGTGACTAGTATTACCCAATTTCCATGTTTCCTGTTTCAAATGACATTTTATTAAATAAATAGAAATAACAAATAAAAAATTAAGAAAATGAATTCAGATTGTTTTGATAAATTATTAAAATGATCCAAGCATTATTTTGGACATGTAATAATTATCTTCACCTCAATACAATTCATGGTGTGACCAGTATAATTCCGAGTGTGTCAATTTATTTAAAGTTGACATTAATTTTAGTAAAATGAATAAGTAACATAATGAAAACCAAGAAAACTCATTCAGAGTGTTTTGAAATTTTATAAAAACGAGTCATAAGTTATATATAATGAATGGGAATCAACCACACCTCAATTAGATTCATGGTGCGGCCAGTATAACTCTAAATGAGTCTTCTTATTTAAAATTGACTTGCTTTTAGAATAAAGAATAGGTGACATACTAAAAACCCAGAAAATTAATTCATATTTGTTTGATACTTTCGTATAACGGTCCTTAAGACAATTTTGATGTTTAAGAATAACTCAAACCTTAATATGACTCATGGTTTGATCGGGATGACTCCATGTGTGCCTTTTTATTTTAATTTGACACTAATTTTTGTAAAAATGAATTGACATATGGAATATGAACAAACATATTCGTATCGTTTTGATACATTAAGAAAATGATCCAGAGTCATTTTTGATGTGTGGAAATCAGCCAAACCTCAATCCAATTCATGGAGGGACCAATATGACTCCTATAGTGTATTTTTATTTAAAATTAACATCATTTTTAGGAAATAGAACTAGTGACATATTGAAAATTAAGAAACAGATTATGATTGTTTAGATACCATGGGACAATGATACATTAGTCATTTATGATGTGTAAGAAGAAACCTGGCCTCAATCCGACACACGGTGTGACACATATGACTCCAAGTGTGTCTTTTTATTTTAAATTGATATTAATTTTAGAAAAGACAATGTGGGATATACTGAAAATAGAGAAACTGCATTTTTATTGTGTTTATAATTTAATAAAATGATCGCTGATACATTTTTGACATTTATGATCAACCATACTTCAATATGATGCACATTGTGATCGGTATGACTAAAAGTGTTCATTATCATATTAAAATTGACATTTTAGTTAAAATCTATGTCACACATTGAAAAACTAGTGACAGCTCTTTGAATGTCTGGATAATTTAGTAAAATGATTCATAAGTCATTTTTTATGTGTAGGAATTAGTCTCACATCAAATTAACACATTACGTGACCGGTATGTCTCAAAGAGCATGTTTCCATATTGAAATAAAATTTTAGTTAAAAACACAATTGACATACTAAAAACCATGAAAAAACATTCATATTGTTTTGATAAATTAAGAAAATGAAATATAACTGATTTTTTATGTCTAAGAATCAGATGAACCTCAATCCCATATACGATGTGACAGGTATAACTCCAATTCTATCTTTATTTAAATTTGACATTAATTTCATTAAAAAGAATAATTTACATAATCAAAAATGAGAAAAAATAATTATGATTATTTAGATACTTTTGGACAATGATTCTTAACTCATTTGTTACGTGTTGGAATCAACCACAACACATTACAATGCATGTTGTGTCTAATATATCTCAATGTATATTTTTCATTAATGTTGAAATTTTATTAATGTAATTATTCATATTCATATTTATTTTATTTTTTTAAAATATTACGAACATTTGATTTGTTTTCATATAAAGGAAGAATATTTTCCTTAGCATGAGGTGATTCTTTTAGAAACTGATACCATGGGAAGAGTTTTTTGATAGGGGATCACGAGTGTGAAAGATGATGAAACAATATTGTTTTCAAATGTTTTTGGATTGTAATTGTAAATTTAATTACACAAAAAATTGTTTTAAATGTATATAGTAGTGTTTTTTTTGTATTGATGATATAAAATATATTTCACTAAAATTATATATTTTACGTACATGTAAACATGCCCATTATTGTATTGTTATACAAACAACACACGTCAGTAGGTGGGGCCATTATCAGCTCTATTTATAGCATTGATAAAGGACATCATTTATCAGTTCTACTAAATAAACCGATAAAGGGGACCCCCTAACAATGTTGAAGATAACAATCCATTTTTAGCACATATAAAAGCCTTTTGGCATGTAGTTAAATGGAATATATGTATTAGTGTTTGTTTTTTGGTAACCTAATTCTCATCCGCGAGTGTAGAATTTCCCATCTTCATTTCAAACAGACAGTCGTCTGCATATGCTACATGTCCCTCTTTATCTTTTACCTCTAGGGTATGAGTCATTATTCCTTCCCTATCATTATAACCGCATGCCTTATTCCCTCCATCCATTATGGTTGGGAAAAAATACTGCATCAGGTTTCTTTCAATGACGGGACTCCGATTAATTTATCCCCCGCATGGGGATCTGTATTTATAATATGGGACACTTATATTTTACAATGATTTTTGAGTTACACCTCATATATATATATGGATGTACCTGTTATTATAAATATAGTTTATATATGTACTTAAATAATTATATCTATATACATACCTATATACATGGTGCCACAAATTCTATGGTATGTTAGTTTAGACCAAAAATATATATAGCTAGCTAGATGTCCTTGGAATAACTTGGACTCGACTCATTTATATTTAATTATTTGTTTATTATAGATATACTTTCACAATATTGTATTTTATAACCACATATTGTATTTCATTTGACACTGTTGGTGGTGACCTACATAGTATATCTCACACACCATTCGGGTCCCCATTGCACCAGGGTACCTAAACATTCTTAGTGTTTACAGGTTTTGGATTAGGAGGGATTGTTAATGTTTTAAGTAAGGGTCTAACCAGGGGTAAGTAACAAAATCATAAATTGAATCCTTGTTAATTACTTATAATTAATTTTTTATGTGAGGCTTCATTTTTTCCAACAAGAACACTTAGTGTTGAGACGAAACACCATAGATAGTTGGGTAGTCATATGGTAAGTTGAGCCTTGTTAAGGGAGTGAGCATTATTTAATGCTCAAGTTCAAAATTTTAGACATTCCTAGGTCATGGTTGACCACTTATAAAGTCATGTGTCCCTTATCATCCTTCATTGATGGATGAATCAGGATGATGTTAGTTGGATTAACAGTTATATGGCATAATAATACTCGAGGATAAATATTTTATATGGACTATCATATACTGTAGTTAACTGGGCTGATAAGACTATGGATAGTATGATGTTATGTTCCATTGTGTTGATGAAATATTGGGGTAGTACTCATCGATACATGTAATACACACTATGTTGTTAAAATGGTTCCACAATCCGTATGATTTCGATGGAAGTCATTAAAGCCATGAGTTGTTATGCAGTGTTCTTAAGTCATCTTCAGATTATAGTGACCTTAGATATAGAGGAATCTTGATTTATCCCAATGTTAGGGTATATAGTTTCAAAGGAATCATGTGTTATAAGAATATGGATCAACTAAGTTTTGGACTATATTCCTAATGGTAATCAGGTTCTTGAGCATGAAATGGGATTGTTTCATGGGTATGTTTAGAGTAATTTTGATCTAGCATGATTTTAGGTGACTGCAGACAATAAATATTTTCTAATCCTTACAATATGTAATTTCATTGAGATTCATTTCACTCATTTAACAGTATCAAAACCACCCAATTAAAACAAGATCACAGGTGATTCGTGATGAATTTACCTATCCATGGTCTCTACCCTGAAACAGGTTCCACCTCACTTGGTCATTCGGTAGGATTCATGTCCATTCATTGGATCATGGGGGACCGTAAATTTTTTTTCCTAGACGTTATTCCTTGGCCTATGTCATGAACCAAGATCAACTGACACCATTTACTTACTAACCCAATCAATCCTCATTATACCTAACTCTGAACACCATCATATCCCTTATCCAAAATCTTTTACCCAAATATGCCATGACCCCACCCTCTAAAGGTACCCCTCAAAGGTTTAAAATGAAGTAATAAGGATAATTATCCCAAATCCCACCTCTAGTAGGCCCATGTTAGTGAAAATCACCAAGGGTATACAATTCTCACATATAAAAGTAATTACCCTCTAAAAGAATTAATGGTATGGATATTGGATATCAATGATCAATAAAACCATTGAAAAATAAAAAGTATGTAACCAAAATCATCCAAAGATTCATTAGTAATGTAAAAAAATACATGTAATCTGTAAATAAATACCCAAAATAAAAATCATACCTCAACTAATCAACATCATCTCCAATGTTCAAAGCTAGTAAGGTCCATCACTATCTAGGAAGTTGGAATAACTATAATGCTCATTAATGTTGGGTGAAATTCCAATTTCTCTTGTGCCTCTTTCTTCATTTTGTCTTTTCCTTCCCTCTTCTCCCATGCATGATAGTTGCTAGACTCCTCCCTTGGTTTTTACTCTAGGAATCCATTATTCTTCATCATGAAACATTAGAATCACTCTCCATCTATCTCATTGGAATCTCCTCGAATATTTGATGATTCTTCAAATTTCTCTCGAATCGTCTTGAATCAAGGATACAAGTAAATAATTTTAATCTTATGGTAGGTAGTCTAGTGTATTTTACCCAAAGGCTCATTGTTTTATAAATTATACCATTATATAACTTGTTGGATTCTTCATGAATCACCTCTTAAAATAAAAAATAAATATGCAGATGTTAATTCTTATGTTTAGATAGACATTGTGCTTAAATTTAAATAGTCATAGGTTTTCCCCTTCAACTCAAACCACCCCATTAGGTGAATTTATTTTTACACTCTCCCTCCACGGTTATTGTTCTAAATGAATATAAATATAATATATTTCTTACACTTCATAAACTTTTGAGGTGTGATGATTAATCCATCTTTTTGGGTTTAATTAAATTGAGTTGGATGAATTTGGTATGATATTCATTCCCTTATTTTATAAAAACCCATATCTGAGAAGCATTGAATTATCAAATAAAATTGTTCAATGTAGATGATATACTAAATGAAATTATTTATTGATTATGATACTCAGGAATGGTAACCCTTATTTTTCACATTCAATTGCCTATTCTACAGATGTAATTGAAGAAGAGTACCGAATGAAGGATTTACATTGAAACAATATAAATTTCATCCCTTATTTTTCAAATTCAATTTCCAATTTTACTGATGTAGTTGAAGAAGATCACATGATGAAGTATTTTAGCAGAAATAATAAAAATGACATCCCTTAGTTTTAAAATTCAATTGCCTATTCTACTAATGCAACTAAAGAATAGCACGGGATGAAGGATTAACATCGAAACAATACAAATGTCATTTCCTTATTACTACAACCAGACCATATTCCCTTCATCAATTGGGGTAGGGGAAAAACACAGTACCATGTTTTGTTTACATGTGATACTTCAATTAATGTATCCCCTACATGGTTAACCTTATTTATAATTTGGGATACTTTTATTTTACACATTTTTTTGAGTTATATAGTGTATATTTGTATATAGATACTTATATATATATATAAATATACATACCTATATATAATGTGATATGTATTATGATGTATTTTTTCTTATACTGAAGCAGGTATGGCCGGGAAAGTGTCTTTTGAGAGTCCCAGTACCAACAAATTTATATTTAATTATTTTTTTCTTATTCATATACTCGACACTATTTTATTTCATATCCATAGAAAGTATTTTATTAAACACCAATTTGTTTTATCTAAGGAAATAATATTCTTGTGGAATCGTAAAAATGATGCTTTATTTTCAATTACAAAGACTGGTACCTCTATGACTTGGACATGAAAATCTATATGAGAATTCCTAAATACACAACTAGACTCAATTAGGATTGTTTAGACATGTTTTTTATAAGATAAATCCATTAATGGTGTGTTAAATATTGAATGTAAGAATTGTTATGGTTTTATTTTATTTGGACCTAAGTATGTATTATAGGGACCCTCATAGGTCACATTTTTATTTTATGTTTTAGAGCTTGAACCCATGGGGGTCTATTCATGCTATGTTAGATGGTTATTTATAGTTTCAATGTCCACTTATATAGGTTATGTATAAATGTATGGTGACATCTTACTGAGATTATCTCCTTTAATTAATAACAACATGTTATCTGCTTTTCATATGTACATATATGAGGTGTCAGTTATTTAAAATGCTAATAACAACCTAAAGGGTGTTTTCCTCTGTAGCATAAATTTTATATTTTCTTCAACTATGCACAGTTGTAATATCTTTATATATGAATCAAATGGTTAAATGGGATTTATTAGACAACTTGCCTTATATTTTTAGGATTTCATCTAAATAGATAATTCTTGAAAGTATTTTTGATATAACCTGCCTTTTTTGTCTTGTATCGCTAGCTGAATAAAATACCACATATCATTTTCATTCATAACTGGTACTTACTGTTCATTAAAATTATCATTTTAAATGTTTAAAATCAATTGGGAATTGGTTTAATGGATTGAATGAAACCTTAATGTGGCATCCTAGTTTTGAACATCATATAAGGGTAGTCTAAATGTTGTCTTGAGAGATGCATTTAATAGGATTGTGAGTGGTTCCCATAGATTTCAGTTGGATTCTTTTATGATTTAACTAAAATCTAATGGATAGGTGGTAGATCCTAGTATTCTTCTTGGTGTGACATGGTTATCCGGAAGAAAATTAATGAATATGTAAGTGTCTAGCATAGGGTAGATAACACCCTCATAAATTTAAACCATGTAAAATACTAATTAAGTATTTCAAATGTGAGGTGTCATTCGGGTGTTGTTTTTTCCAAAGACAATATCTTAGTGATTTTATGACACACCCTAGATTGATGACTGGTCATCTGGTATGATGATAATTTTTTAGGGAGTGAGCATCAGGTAATGCTCCAATTAACTAGGTTAGACATGCATTGGTCATGGTCGGCCGACTAGTAGGTTGTGTTCCCCTTAGTGATGGATGAGTTGGGATATTATTATCTGAATTAATAGTCATATATCATAATATGAGTCTAGGATAAATCTTTTTAATGGGACATTATATATTAGGGTTTATATGGACAAAAGTAGTATGGATAATGTCATGTGATGTTCCAATGTGTTGATAAAATCTTGGGTTTTACATATCGATATACATGATACCCATTTTCTTGATAAAATAGTGCATAAAAGACTGTGATTTCGATGGAAATTGCTAATGACTGAAGTTGTTATGCTACGTTCTTAGGCCTTCATTGTAGTAGATTGACCTAGGAAATAGAGGATGTTTGAGTTAAACCAATGTTTCAGGGTGACGTTGCAAAGGAATCATGTGTTATAACACTAGCAATAAATTTAGTTTTGTCATCAATGCCTAAAGATAATGGCATTTCTAAGCTTGAATCGGGAGGGTTTCATGTGTATATCTACAGTAAATTTTTTCTAGCGTGATTTTAGGGGACAATTTTTCTTCATTTGTTACTTGGGGTATGGTAAAAGCATGTTGGAGACTTCTGTAACACGCGATCTGTGGTGGATAGAGTTTCTACAATGAGATGAATTCCCATTATCATTAAGTGATAACAATAAAACTGCTAAGGTGGGGATCATCATTTCAATAGTGTTTATAAGTTTCCTTCCATGTAGAAGGAGCGAAACTAGAAAAGTCCTTTTGGACATGATCAAAACAGATTTCGAAATCCAGTAATGCTGGTAAGTTCGAGTTTCTATTCCTTGAGAAGATTATTTGGATTAAAAACCATGTTATTAGTGTGAATAATGTTTGGATACTAGATTTAGACTACGATTATTTAGTCAACTTGGGAAGTGTTTCTTTAGATATGGTAAATGCTTTCATGGAAACACGACGATCAAATGGTTTGTTGTGTATGAAAGCTTTGGATGCTGTTGTTTGGGTTAGATAGTGGGGGGATTTATAATAGTCAAACAATGCTTCATTAGTGATGGAATAATGGATTTTTAATGATGATGAATCAATAGGTGCAACTACGAACATTCAGTGATGTTTTCTAGAGCTGGTTCAATTATTCTTTCTTATTCATAGTCGAGTATGATTTCTTGGAAACCATGTCAGACACTTTGTATTGGATATGAAAAGAGTTTATCAATTCTAATTTGTAATTTCTAATGTCCCCTTAGTATACTCTTCTCTTAGTTACATTCAAGAAATTATTTTGGATTCATCTAGGGTACGATAAGAAAGCATTAAGTTATATGTTGAGCTAATGAAATAAATTCAAATTCATTTTCGAATCGATAAATGGACTCTTAGGGAATTTTCTCAGATAGAGGGTTAAAGGAGACTATACATTGTGAATTCCATAAATGTATTATAGGAGATAGAACCTCTGGAGATATGGTACATATTTACCTAGGAACAGTCTTTGGAAAATCATTTGGGCATTCATATTCAGTTGCATAAACGAAATCGATAATAGTTTGATCAAGAGACTTAGATGAAGGTTAGTTATAGGATTCGGTGGACATGCTCTAAATGAGCACGAAGTGTCTTGGGTGGAGGATTCATGTTTTAGTTATTAATACCCCAAACATATATGAAAAGTGTTCTGAAATAGTTGGTTTGTAGTGGATTGACATTCATGCCTCTTGTTTTATTGAATGTGATCGGTGAGTAACCTATTCAGGCATGTATTCAAGATGAGATGAGTACAATGGAATTGGTTGGTGAAGGATATTCATGTAAAATCCATCATGACTAGGAAAAATGAGTTTTATAGTGAATTTAACATTCAATTGAGTACAAAATAATGCTTAAGATCACCGTTAAAATGATAAGGGAGTCATTGAATAGAAAATTTCAGCGGTGGAGATACCATGAATTCCAAATTTTCCATTAAAACTAGAAACTTTGATGGGAAGTTTCATGGGTTGGTTGGTAAAGGAGATGATGGTGTGATCATTCCTTGGGTTAGATAGCCTTGGGTATGTTCCATAATAATATTTTAGTTTTTTATGTGTCTATTGGCTTGAGATTCATGGTTCAGGTTCCATGTATTTAAGGGTCAATGTTTATAGGCATGTTTGGCGTTTAAAACACAATGTGTATATTTCAATTAAAATTCCACATCCTAGGTAGTTAGGTATTTTTTTTATTCCCCAAGTATCATTATGTATGAGAAGTACTATGGTGGGTAGATTGTAATGTCCCATGATTCTGAACAGTAAAAATTTATAAAGGAATTTGAACATTTCATTGGTGGTTGACTCAAATTTTAAATTAAGCATCATAAAAAAAATATGAGAGTTGGAACACTTAAAATCGATTTTTTTAGATGTAGATAAAGGCTCAAATGGGGTGGTGGGAGTTCCATTGAGTTTTGGAGAAATCAGGCATTGAAAACTCCATTTCAGGAGAAATAGATAATGAAAACTGTTTGTAATATCCATGCGGCCCAAATTTATTGACCTTCTTTCAAGGGGGAAACATTTTTTTAAAACTGTGTGGCCCTTTAGGAGAAATTGTGCAACCTAGTGCACGGGTCTGGAGGGTTTCCCATGATTTATTAAACCACAAAACTTAGGTTGTATGGTCGTGTGAGTGGTCTATAGAAAATTATAGAGGGAGACACACTGACTGCGCACATTTTGGTTAACCGTGAACCTAGCCATGCAAGGAAAGGGGGTTCTTAGACATTTGTACTGCATGGGTGGTGAAATAATTTCCAAACCGGGCATCAGAACCACGAACCTCATTAAAGTTGGGTGAAATTATAATTTTCACATGCCTACATATTTCTTATTTCCCATCATTCATTCCCAATTCTCCCATGCACACCAGCCACTAAAATCCTCCCTTGGGATCTCCTTAAGGAATCCATGGTTCTTTATCACGTTTCTTCGAAATATCTCACGATCTATTGTGTTGGATGTTGCATGGGTGTTTGATGATTCTTCTAATTTCTCCTAAACCGGATCAAATCAAGGCTCGATAATGGACAATTAAAGCATCCTATGTTTGTGGTGGGTGGTCTAGTTTCTTCTCCCTAAAGTCTCATTGTTTTATAAATTACTCCATTTTCTCACATTCCAGATTCTCTATGTAGCACCTCTTAAACTAAAACTTAAATATTTATAAACTATTTATTTTGTTTAGATATCAATTGCTCATAAATTTAAACTATTTGAGGATGTTCCCTTCAACTCAAACCATCCCATTGTGTGTGTTTTTTTATGACCAGGACTTATGTTCCATTTGGGCAATTAAATCACCTTACTTTTGTGTTTTTCAAAATTTTTATAACTATAATGTCATGATTACTCATTATCAGCTTCTGATCTGTGATGAATAATTTGTCTTTTAAAGGATAATAGATTTGAATAAATTGTTAACATTAAGTATTTATTGGTGATTTTTTTGTCACTAATAATGGCATCCCTTTATAATGCTAAAATATACAGATAATACTAATCATTATCATTGTTAAAACTATTGTGATGATAAATTTTTATCCTTATTAGTCCAAGAAAAGTACTGATAAAGATTATTTTTATCATCACTTTCTATATTAGCACTGATAAAACTACTCTTTATCATCAATTTTCGGAATGCTCTGACAAAAACCTTATGTATTACAATAAATAACCCTAACATATCGTCATATTCCTCATTCCTTCATGGATTCATAGAATTGTAGTTCCACCGCCACTACTCTCCTTCTGATTCACCTTCACCTTCCCATTCGATGCTGCTCACCTTCTCCACTACACTCTTTCTCTTCTTCTCACCTTCACTACTCACTATAGCCACTCATCGTTGCCACTCACTATCACCGCTCTCTTTCAACACTCACCTTTGTCACAGATAGCCTTGGTCACCTCTCTCCTTTGCCTTTTCCACTCACCTTTTCCACTCACCATAGCTCCCTTCCATCATCATTCCCAATTGGACCAGTGCCTCAATTCATCAAGGAATCATCTCCACCCTATGGTATGATATTTTTTCTTCTCCATTTTGTAGATTCATGATTTTTGGTAGTCCTGTATTTTTTTGATTTGGGGTATTTGAAAATTTTCTAGTTATATTGTTGATTCTTCATGTGTATTGGGACTCAATCAAGGTGTTATGGATGCCAGTGTATGCTAGAAATTGAGTCTCTAGAGTGGCACCGTTTTGAGACCGAGTTTACTAAAATAAATTAGTATTTGGAATGTTTATAAAAAGTGTGTATGTGGTGAAAAGATTTTAAAAAAGATTTGGGGTGAATTTTGTCATAATTTTTATTCTTAGAAGTTTTATGAAAATTATTATTAGTGAAAAACCTTGTATATGAAAATATATAAAACATTTTTGGTCGAATGTTATAATATTAATACTATCTGGTTTTGTGAAAACATTTTTTCAATTATTTTTTGGAACTACCAAATGTAAAGAATTCAAAATTTGTCTTCTAATTCAGGATGATGAAAATGGTGTGGAATATCCAATTCCTACATTTGATATTCCCATATATAAGTGTCCCCACACACAAGAGTCCCATTGTTTTATAAAAATTTAGTTTTACAAGTTTGGTTTTTATTTTCTAAAGTATGGATAAAATATTGACAATAAATATTAAGAGGTTTTATAAACGTTTTTCATGAATATAGTGTGCGTGCATGCCATATATTGTTCTTTTATCCCAATTTTCATCCCCAATTGAGATATTAATAAAATATTGTTGGACCATCATGTCATTTATTATAGGTTGATACTATGGGTAAAGATACCATTCCTTGAGAATCAATTCCATGGTTTCTCGTATTTTTCTCTTAGATTTAGGCATATTAGACCTATTTGTTCCTATTTTAAATGTTTTCTTTATTTTTCATGATTTTGGTCATGTGTGAAAAAATCATCCAATTATATTCAATTAGAAGCATCCAAAATTCATAATGTAGATGGTCCCTATGTTATCCTTCAACACTACTCTCCTTCTATGTGTACATGATGTGTGTTCATAACAACCTATTGTGTGATAAACCCAAAACATTAATAAATGGAATATATATTAGTTTCATGTGTAAGTTGTGTTATTTAGGTTATAAGGGGTCCACTAATAAAATTAAATCTTAGATAATTAGACACTAAGAAAGTAATTCCTTGGACTAATGAGAAATTAATTAAATGTGGTTACTCGAATGAACACATAACTGAATCTAGTATCACGTAATCCCAAAATATATTTTTTATGATATCCCTTAAGATAAGAACATGTGGAAAAATGGGTAAAGAAGTTTGTAACCCATGTTGAATATGGAAATATATATTTGGTTGGGAATGTTCCCTATTCATCAATTAAATATTGATATTTTAATCTAGGATGGAATTGTGACCTATTTATAACATAATTATATTTAATTTGGAAAGATGATTGATATATCAAATCACCTTCTGCTTAATTGAGATCTTATTTTTGGGAATTTTAGATTGGGAACTAATATACCATGGGATTTGGAGGAATGTTCTAGGGTGGGGTGTTATTCCCTTTAGGTGATAAGAAAATGGCATATTGCGATGGTTCTGTGGTGGCGATCTCCTCCCCCAAAGGGTGATGATATTATATGGTTAAAGAGTGGGGTTCTCCAATCCAAGGAGTTTTTAAAAAATACCTTTGTATCCTAAGGTTTTAAATAAAAATACTCTTCCATGTGATTTTTAATAATGTAAACCCATTTAAAAATCATTGATTTTATCAAAATATTTCAAAAAAAGAACAATTCCCTTAAATATAGTCAAAACCATAAAATAAAAATTCAACTTTCCAGAAGAGTTGAAGAAGTATTTAAATAAATTTAAAATTACACATAATAACCCCCCACTAAAATTTCAAATTCTATTTTAAATACATATTTTTAAATCTAGTAACTTTTTCCATTTAAAAAATCATCTACTCACATCACTGTATTAAATCCCCTCAGTCCCATATAGTGACCAGAATTTTCTCAAATGTAAGGATTGTTGTATTAAAAAATATAATAATTTTTTTGAGATCATTATTCTAGTCAATAGTATTATTTTATATTGGGAAAAGGTTTTTCAAATAATATATCTCTTATTTTTTTCTATTATTAAATTAAATAATTGTTTTTTTAATTTACTCCAATAAGTTTTTGTGTTTGATTATAAACCATTTTTCAATCATTACATTATAATTCAAGAAATTAATGAGATACATCTTTAATTGAAAATATCTTTTGTGTTTATTTTGTTAAATATTAAAATTACCAAATCAAATAGGATGTATATTAATAAGTAATGGAAGGATTATAATTGTATGAAAATGGAATATGAAGATGGGGTGAAAGGGTTCATCATGATTACAAAATATCATGTATATAAACCTTATGAAATCCTTTATATATTTTGGTTTTATTGTTATTCCCCACTAAATAGTCCAGATAATATGGAAGAACAATTGACCAATCACATAATTTTTTGAATTTATAAATTTTATAATAGAAATGGAGAAAAGTTGAATGTAGCTAGTGATTGGGATAAAACTATTTTTTATGGATCATCTGATATGATTATAATTGTGGACAATGAAGAAGACCATATTGAGGATGTGATTATAGGTGTGAATGATGAAAAAGATTGTATTTTGGAAATCACAATGGAAATTTAATATGAAATTCATGATTGTAAAAAAAAATTATAAGTTAGAGTTGTGAAAAGAAGCTATTGTATACTAGTTTCACTAAATATACAACTTTTTCAGTTTTAGGGAACCAGTATAATTTGAATGAAGGAAACAGATGGTGCGATTCTAGTTTTACTAAACTATTTTCTCTCTTGAATGATATTCTCCTAGAAGATAATTTGATCCCTATATGAACATACAATGATAAATTAATTCTATGTTTAATGGGTATGATCTATAAACGAATACATGACTGCTCAAATGACTCTATAATTTTTCGAAAAGACCAAAAATCACATAAATAATTCCCAAATTGCGGTGCTTCTTGATATATGAAAGATGAATCTAGTCCTAAAATGTATGTATAGTATTTTACAATAATTCCATGGTTTAGGATCCTATATAGATATGAGGAGACTAGAAGGAAATTAATGTCAAACAAAAATACAGGAAATAAAGATGGGAAACTTCATCACCAAGAAGACTCTCTATAGTGGATGTGAATTGATCATGAGTATTGATGTTATTAATATTTTCCTTACTTATTATATACTCCCTTTACTTATTTCATATGAAATATGTATAATTTATGTGAAATATTAATGTTTAAATATTAAATATAATTTTAGAGCATTATTTGAAGTCTTCCAGATTCAAGTATATTTATTGTTTTAATAATAACTCTCAGTGTACATAAAAATTTGCATGATTAGTGTTTTTTAGGGTTCCTTACTCAAATTAAAACATTTCATTAGAAGGAATCAGGGGCCCATTTTCCATTTGAATGGCCAAATGGTATAAAAAAAGACCCAAATAATCTGTGAAGAAACCGGACCATCCATGATGATTGAGTTACTGTTATAACCCCTAAAGCCCAAATTTTATTAAACTCCACCATATCTTTATTATTATCCAAAATAATTATGGACAAAAATTTCAGGTCCTAACTCTAAAAACAGGATTCCCAAATTATGCTTTGAATTACGGCCCACCATTCTGTCGAGGAAATGAAATAAGCACACCATAATTAGATTTTCGCATGATCTATTC
Organism: Viscum album; assembly: GCA_963277665.1. Lineage (NCBI taxonomy): Eukaryota > Viridiplantae > Streptophyta > Magnoliopsida > Santalales > Viscaceae > Viscum > Viscum album. Next base: position 10,162,846 of record CAUJRU010000001.1, read on the forward strand.
ATCAAATAAATCTGATATTTTGTAGTGTGAAAGAGGAGATAGATACAGCCGACTTTTTTGAAGAAATAATTTGTATTTGAATCCATAGTTCTATTAAAAATCAATTCACATATTTTCCCTCAAAAAAGTCATGATTGAAATTGAAAGATTAACATTGTTTAATAAAACGACCATAACATTGGCTCCATAAGATCAAATTCCAAAAACTTTTAATATAAGTCATAAAAATGTATTATATACAACTTTTAAGAAGAATATATCTCTATATTCATCTCTCTGTATGTCCAAACCATCTATCCAAGTAGATGGGTAATTTTGGAATGAAAATAATCCACCACATTGGGCTATAAATACACCCACTCCTATCATTTCGAAAGAGTTGGAATTTTAGAAGATATGAGAATATATTTTCATGACCAAATCCTTGAAAAGGGCTTTTGAGGACCTTCCATAATCATTTTTTTCTCTTGAGAGGCCTTTCCTCCTCTTTTTTTTTCATTTACTTTTGTGTTCTTCATTGTTGTAATCTTGTAAGTATTTTTTTTGTAATTCTATTTTAATGAATGTTTCTTAATAAATATCTATTATTCTCATACACTTTTTGTAGTTTAATATTAATGTTCTTAAAATTCTGTAAATCAATTTAAAACCCCCTCCCTTATTTTTCTTCCTCATTCAATTGAAATTATTTTTTTAAACTCTCTTCAATGATCGTGTGTGTGTTCGATGAATTACTCTTTTCTTATCCTGTTCTTTTAACTTTCTTTATAATTCATCAACTTAAACATATTTAAATAGATTAAAAATCAATTCAACGGCTTAGTCAATCTACCATTGGGGTGAGTTATAATTTAGGTATATTAAGTTATTGGGAGCTTTTTCTCGATGAGTATTCATTGAGTTAGTATTGTGTATGTTGAACTTTATATGTCATGGATCATTGACATGTTTTTTTAATATGTGAATTAAATGGATTATTGGAACAACAAATATACTAACATAAACAAGTAATGGTAATTATTAGAACCCTATGTTATGTTATATCTTGGATTAAATCTTTAACACTAGGGAATTCTGATCAAAATCATCTTGTGAAGTCAGTATTAATTTAATGAAATATAAAGCAAAGCTCAAGGATATCATAATCTTATATCCCCAATAATAAACTCACCCCAATATTTATGAATTTGTTAAATCAAACATCATTCATAAATTATTTCATAATCTCTGCAAACAACCCCCCCGTCAATCAAAACACAATCAACTAAAAACAATCGACTATTAAAAAGTGACATTGACGAGGATTCGACCCAAGTGGTACAATAAACATTAGCAGAGCACCGTAACCTTAAAAATTCAATAGGTGAACATTGTTCATCCTTTAAAATGGGGTCATTTCCGAATATGGTTCAATTAAGTTGTCTTTAGTTTTTGGTTATTGTAAAAAAACAAAAAAAAAACAAAATTTTAAAAAATTGAAAAAAAACACACAATAAAAAAATCATCTTACAGTTTCTTCCAAAATCTCTCTGAATGCCTTATAGCCTCCCAAAAAATCCCTCAGATTTTATTGACCCTAAAATTGAGTGAATATTTCACCAACATAGGAGGAACGTATGAGATAATCAACTCATTCAAAAACTTTTCCTTGTCCAACCAATTAATTTAAATATGGCCAATCCTAGGAAACAAACACATAAAGAACTTGTTTCCCCTGATATGAATTTCCAACCTCTTGGTATTAAATATCCAAATGTAAGGGTTGACTTTGAAATAAAATGGGTTTTGATTCATCTTCTCCCTAATTTCCATAGACTAGATAGTGAGGATCCACATATCCACCTTAAACATTTCCATGTGGTGTGCTCTACCATGAAGCCTCAAGTGGTTTCTGAGGAACAAATCAAACTCTGAGCATTCCCTTTCTCCTTACCTAACACTGCTATGTCATTGCTTTACTACCTCACTCCCGGTTCCATAACCACACAGAATGACATGAAGTGACTTTACTTAGATAAATTATTTCATGCTTCTCGTACTTCTTCTATATAAAAATAAATAAGTGGTATCTGTAAATTCCAAAATAAATCACTCCCTGGGTATTGGGAGAGGTTAAAAAAGATTGTTCAAACCTTTCCACATCACAAAGTCTCTGACAAGGTTATTTTCTACAGAGATAACTATCATTGATGACGCATGTAGCGGTGCTATTATTGATAAAACTCCAGCAGCTACAAGATATCTCATAAGTAACAAGGTTGAAAACACACAACAATTCCATACTCGAGTACATACTGAAGTCAAACAAGCCCATCATAGTCAATCTATAGAGCCATACAAGATGACAGAGTGGATGAGTGAACTTACAGGTCTTGTACGACAACTAGTTATGGCTACCAAAGCCCCAACCTCATCTTCCCCACAATCTATGTTCATGGACCTATCATGAACTATGGAATTTTTATCTCCGCATATCATCCAACAGACCCATGTCCACAACTTCAAGAGGATCCATCATATTAATCTGGATCAATGGAGCTCAATGCAGAATATGATCAGAGGAACACCAACCCTCAATAATCAGGATTGTTCATTAAAAAACATTAACCAAACCCAACATGATCCCTTATCTCCTACCTTTAACCAAGGAATGAGGTATGGTAATCCCATTTCTCAACTTCTCAATTACTTCTTCAAAACCCAAACCAATTCCAATATGGTCAACGTGTTGGTAACTTCCAACAACCTTACCATTTTTTCCTCAACCTCAAAGGATCAAACCTCATCCTGATCCCTCTAGATTCCACTATCCTAGTTAGATGTCCCAATTCCTAAACCAATACAATCGCTTTCCCAAGAACCAAATCCAAGGTACTCCCAATTCGGGACAAGACAATTCTTCCAAGAAACATTCTGAAAGTGCAGTAAAAGATCTTGCCTCCTTCACCTATTCCAGCATCAAAAACATTTAATCCCAAATTGGTCTACTTACATCCCACCTGAGCTAGCAAAAACAATCAAATTCTTCCCAACTCCTAGATCCACCATTAACCAAACCCAATGGTAATGTAAATGCAATTTCACTTAGACCGGGGAAGAAAATTGTTATTCCTCAAGATAAGTCCTCAAAACCCTTTAAATGTTGACCTATAAAACGAAAATAAAAACAAACTTAAAAAGGAACCTGAACCCATTCCATCACCTCCTTCTATTCCACAAAGGAATCTAATTCCTCTTCCTAATGTTTTTTATAAGCCCAAGAAGTCATTTGAACCTGATCCTGAAATGCTTGGCATGTTTAGAAGTGTTAAAGTTAACATATCCCTCATAGATTCCATAAAAGTAATCCCTAAGTAAGCCAAATTTATTAAGTAATTGTGCACCCATAAGAGGAAACTTAGGACCTTAGAAAATTTTTCCACCCACCAGTCTATTCCCATAATATGAAATGATCCAGGGACCTTTACAGTTCTATGCCAAATAGGATGTTCCAACTTCGATTATTCCCTCATAGACCTAGTAGCATCAATTAATGTCATACCCAAATCCATATTCCCCAACCTTGGTATTAGTCCCTTACATCCAATGGATGTTGTTGTCCAGTTATCCAATTGAATCACTGCTAGTCCTGAGGGTACAATCGAGGATATCCTTGTTCATGCTAGTGATCTTATCTTCCCTACTGATTTTTATGTCCATGACATGGAAGGTGTGACGAACTCTTCTCAATCTCCCCTAATTCTATGAATACCACTCCTAATGACATCAAGAACCATGATTTATGTCCATTCAGACATCTTATCCATGAAATTTGGTGAACAAATGGTCAAGTTCATCATTTTCCAAGCCATGTGATACCCATCTGAGGATCACTCGGCATTCTTAATCCATGTTTCTGAGAACACTTCTAAGAGTCAATCCAACCCCAATCCATCATGTTCTTCATGTTCTAATGATAATTATCTTGTGAAATCTACCCCATGATTAACCAAGTCATAAATGGTGAAGTTTATGTGCACCTATCATTCATAGAAGCGATCAATCTAGAGGATTTTGAATACTATCTTGAATCCCATATCAGCTCTAATCTCTAATGCTCCACCTTGGATGGTATTAAGGAAAATGAATCTGAAGCAACTGAAGTCTCTTCCTCCATTATTGATGTGTCTAACCCATAAATGAATGATGACAATGATTTGAAACCTCATCCTGAACACCAGAAATATGAATTCCTTTTCCATGATCACTCGTATCCTTTCATTATCTCTACTTTACTTACCAAAAATGAGGAGTCCAAACTTGTTCAAGTGTTATAGGAAATCCAAAATTCCTTAGGTTGGACCCTAGATTATATACCAGGATTAAACCCTTCTCTTTTCATACATCACATCCATCTTGAGGAATCATTGTAACGCCCCGACCCTACATACAAAGAGTTGGAGCATTATTACCTAACATTGGCATGATCACAAAAGATCTAGTCTCAAAATTCCGATTAGTTTATTATCATTGGAATTACTAGATCCATACATAAGTTTTACATTACCTCACGAAATAAAGAAATGTAACATTATTATTGACCCTTAGAATACACTCTTATCACATAGACTATTCCTGCAGGTCAACTGTAAAATACTTCTTCACATCTTGAAAAAAATAAAACATAAGAAAGGGGTGAGCTCAGATGCTCAGTAAGTATAACAATATAGCAGAAACATTCATAAATAAGCATAAACAATTAAGGAAATGTATAAGAATAAAACATAAGACTTTTAAACAAAAACCTTATCATAATATGAAAAATATATATCAAATAATTTCATTTACATGTTCACATGGATATTCTACTAGTCGAATAATCAAATTCAATATGAATATCCAATTTCATACTGATGGAATGCATAATGATAGACTTCATAACCACATAGTCAAGGCCTCGTACCAAGACTAAAAATAAGATTTTGTCAAGTCCTTATTCCAAAAAAAAAGTTTATCTCATGAGACCTACCGATGAAACGAGGATCTATAGACAGCTCCACCCATCACTTACTATGTACAATTCATTCCTCATATGAAAAGGTTGAAACATAACAAAATCATTCATATTAAAACTAGTATACAAAATGAAAACACTTTAACTATAAACCATGAATGGTATAAAAATAACACATCCATAGTCAAACATATCACAAAACCTTCAATACAATATCGATGATTTTATCATAATAAATCAACTTCAAACAAGTGTAAAACCCATCATAGAATGTTGACATAGATGAAATCAAAAACCATTTAAGATAAATATCTCTTTCTATTTTGAAATCATTTAAAAGTCACATAATTATAAAAGAAAACATCTATTTTGAAAATATTCATATATTCTTGCAAGGTAAGCTTAGAAGATGTTATATCAGTAGAAAATAGCTGCACTCTCTATATAAGTTAAAAAACATTCTTTCCTTAATTTTGTCGAAAAGGTCATAAAGGACGTTATTTTGAAAATGATGGAATGATTCCTTTATAAAAATATTATAAAAATTAAAACAGGTGTATAAATGTATTTAACCCATATCCTAGAAAATAGTAAAAATAATTTGAAATACATTTTTAAGAAATAGGGATGTGGATGATGAAGAGGTCCCAGTAGATAATCACGTTTAAACAACCTCAGATGATAAAGTGATTGTAGAATTAAGCATTACCTTTTACTTTTCCTTGATCAAGGGTATGTTAACCACCTGTATAGTAGATAATTAATTGTTATTAAATTATACATGAACCAAATACATAAATATGATACCATATATGATCTTCTAATATTTCTCTGTTAGTAATATTTTAGTAGTACCACTGTTTCGGGTGTTAACTGATTCATTTTCCTTTATATGTTTTGTTACGTAAGTCGTGATTTTTATGGATAGGATGTATTTGATTCATATATAGAATTATATTAAGTTATTAAATATTATTTTTAATCATAAAATTAAAATCATTCTTGAATGGTTACAATGGGGATTGAATCTCATCACTTTCTTGGAGACGGTAATACATACGTACACACGTATGGTGACTTGTCATTAATAGGATGGATAGAATAATGAATACGGTTATACCATATATATAATAACATCACAATATTATTAAGTTAATAGAGTTATTATTTTGGAATGTATGCAACAATGAAAAATGACGTAGAATAAGAAATGAACTTTTAAAAAGGTGGTGAAATTATTAACTCTTCTTCGGGTGTTTTCTTTTGATTTGATCAAAAGGGCTCCTGAGGTTTGATTATGATCAATGTAAGGCCTCTAGGTCTAAGTGAGGTTATTGGGAAGGATATTTGAGTAGGGTTTGGCCAATTTTTCAAGGCATTGGATGTGTGATTTCGAGAGAATGGGAAGTACCCTTTTATAAGAGAGGTGTGGGTCACTTTAGAAAAAACATGAATTATTATTTTATTATAAAATCAAATTCGATTCCTAATGGATCCAAAAGGATTTATTTTAATTATAAGGTGGTTATGGGTATATAAACTATCAAAAATATTTTTTAGACAGATTTAGATCACCATATTAACCTTATATTTTATATTTAACTCTTAGTTAAATAGTTTAACTTTAACCATGTCTTTTTGTATTATTATAATAAATGGTTTATAAACTAACTATAAAAAGTCAAGAGAACCCCATGTGGTTTATTAATCACATATTTATAATTATATAAGTCCTTTTTCCAAACCATTGATTTTTAGGACTATTATATCAATTAATAATATAGTTTTTTTTAAAAAACTCATTTATGTCAATTTTGACACTATTTAGTATTTGATTTTTTTATAGTCTTAAAAACATGATTATTTAGAAAAAAAATTACTTTAATAACTCCTAAAATGTTATATTAATAAATATAATTAGAATAATTCATCAAATGTGACAATTTACATTAATTTGGATATTTAAAATATCAATTATTTTAATCATTGATGAATAAGGTAATTACTACATCATCATTGTGTCATAAATAAATTTAATTACTTAATGTATAAAAATTATAAATAAAATACCATTATGTCAGAAAACGTTTTATATTTCAAATAAATAGTTATAGTCTAATTTATCTTATGTATAACCCTATATTAAAAAGGTTTAGTTATTGAACTTGGAATTTAAGACTTTTAAGTCTTTTTTAAATAAAATAATAATAAATGTCCTAATGTAATCCAATTGGACGTAAAAGATCATGTATTATTCCAAAGGTTGGTTTTGGTCGAAATTAACTTATCCAATAGAATTAAGACAAGTGATGGGTAATTATAATATCATTTTTTACCATTAATTTCAATATTTAGTTTTAACCGTGGTAAATAAAAGTCAAAAGTTATCATTCACCAAAAATTATTTTCATCATATTGAACTACATTTTACTTACTGATTTCCACCGTGCTTCGTGGATTTTTGAAATTCAATTCACAGAAGCGGTAAAATTACATTGTATGCATAATTTCAAATGTGCCTAGAAGGTGGGTAAAAAATTGTAAACACTTCAATAAAATTTTATAGAGCTAATTTTACTATAAAATTACTCCAATGAATTACATTGAGAATAAATATTTATTAGGTATCTATTTTTAGCTAATATATATTTGATTAAAATAACTAATTATTTAAAGAAAAATTTGATTTTAAACAATAACACAGTGCTTTTCACTATTCATCAAAAAATTGAATATATTTAGAAAAATACCAATAATTCAACCTAAGCTAATTACAAAATTCAGAATTCAATAATGATGTCTTTTTTGAAAAATTAAATTTAGAAAATTTCAAAAAGCATGTATTACTATTCATAACGTCTAGTTTTATTGGTCGTGGTGTGTTAAAATTCCAAGTTACATACTATGGAAGATATTGAATTATTCAAAGGGAAGCGTACATTGGAATCTGGGGTGTAAAATTCTCCCCACCTTCAAATAATTTCATCCTCGAAATTTCTAGAATATTACTGTATAAAAGGAATCGGGTGGTTCTTCATCATAAGTTCCTCAGTTTCCCACATTGCCTCTTCTATCTTATGGTTTCTCCATATAACTTTCACCAAATGAGTCATCCGGTTTCTCAGCACTTATTCTCTAGTATCAAGAATCATTAAAGGCTCTTTACAATAAAACAAATCAGTTTCCACTTCTATTTCTTCATAGGTGAGTACATGCGTTGGGTCAGGCAAGTATTTTCTTAACAGTGATACATGGAACACATCATAATCGTTGGTGAGACTTGGAGGCATTTCCAAACATTAAGCTAGAACTCCAATTCATTGAAAAATTTCAAATGGTCTGATGTACCTGGTTCTTAATTTAGCCTTCTTACTGAAACATAGAACAACCTTCCATGGAGATACCTTCAATAAAACATGATCTCCTACATGAAATTGAAAATCCTTAATTCAGTTATCAGTATAAATATTTTTTCCTACATTTAGCTGAATTGATGTGGGTTTGGATAACCTTCAACATTCCCATTGTTTCCTCAAAAAGTTCTGGGCCTATGATTTTTCTATCACTAACATCATCCCAACAAGTTGGTGTGCGGTATATCATTCCTTATAACTCTCCATATGGATCCATCTAAATATTTGAATGGAATCTATTTTTATAGGAAAATTATACCAGAGGTAAATATTGATCCCATATACCATGAAAGTAAAATGAGAAAGATCTCAACATGTCTTCGAAGGTTTTAATAGTTAGTTCTAATTTTCCATCATTTTGAGGGTGGTAGGAAATGCTCAAACGAAGATCAGTATCCAAGGCCATCTAAAGACTTTTCTAGAATCCTAATGTAAAACAGGGATCACAATCAGGAAAAATAAATTGGGGTACTCTATGAAATCATACAACTTCATTAATATATAGTATTTCTAAACCATAAAGTGGTAAATCTTCTCTTATAGCTAGAAATTGTGCTGATTTGGTAAGATGATCAATAATGACCCATATTGCATCATTCCTTCTAGGAGTCTTGGGTAGCCCCATGACAGAGTCCACCGTAATATCATCCCATTTATACTAAGGTATGGGAAGAGTTTTCATTACTCTTCTACGATGTTGTCATCCACCCTTCACCTGTTGACAAACCATACATCTTGACACATAATCAGTAATCTCCCTCTTTATATGGTCCCACCAAAAATTTTCCTTCAAATACCTATTCATCTTAGTTCTCCCAGGGTGTATAGTGAAATTGGAGCAATGAGAATCATACATCAATTCCCTTTTTAGATCAGGTATATCATGAACAAAAACTCTCTTCCCAATTTTCAAAATTTCATCTTCATATACGATGTCACTCAATCTCCCATCATTCACAACTTGAATCTCCTTTTTAATCTCCTCGTCATCAATCTGAGAACTCTTTATCCTTTCTTGTAAAGTTGATTTGGAAACCATTTGAAAGCGTATTTATTTTTCACCTTCCATGGTTATTCCCATATCCTTCATTACTAGATCCCTGAAAATAGGATCCCTTTCAACATTCATCTTGTTCAAAACTCCATGATCCTTTCTTCTCAAAGCATTCACCACCTTATTTTCCTTCCTTAGGTGGTGTGTATAGTGAAATAATAATCCATGAGTAGTTCGAGCGATCTTTTTTGCCTCATGTTGAGTTCTTTTTGTGGGAAAATATACTTCAAGATCTTGTGATCGGTATATATCCCAAATATTTCACCATAGATATAGTGTCCTCATATCTTCAAATAAAATATTATAGATTCTAACTCAAGATCATTAGTTGGATAGATTTTCACATGAATTTTTAGTTTTTGTGATGTATAGGCAATAACTCAATCATTCTACATAAGGACACAACCAAGTCAATTCATTTATGCATCACTATAAATAACAAACTCATCATTCCCCGATGGTAGAGTCAAGATAGGAGGATTGACTACTCTTCTCTTCAGTTCTTCAAAAAATTCATCACACTCTTCTATGAAATTTTTTTTATCCCATTTAAGTGTGATCTTGGTTAATGGGTTAGCCAATCAAAAAAACATTCAGGATGAAATGCCAATAATAACCGACTAAACCAATAAAACTGTGTATCTTAGTTATACTCGTCGGTGATGGCCATTCTTTGATTGCCTTGTTCTTTGATGGATCAGTAGAGATTCCAGCCTTAAAGAAAATATGGCCATGAAAATAATTTTCGTGAAGCCATAATTCATACTTCTGAAACTTCCCATATAATTCATTTCTTCTACGAGTCTTTAGAATAATGTGCATGTGATTTTCATGATCTTCATTTCTTTTTGAGTATACAATTATATCATTAATAAATACCACTATAAATTCATCAATATATTCCTTGAAAACACTATTCATTAGATCCATAAATACATAAGGTGAATTAGTCCATCCAAAAGGCATTACTGTAAACTTTTAATGCTCATAACTCGTTTGAAATGCGATATTCGGAATGTCTTTCTTCATCACACACAACTGATGATATCCAAATCGAAGATCAATCATTGAAAAATATTCAGCTCCATGCTGTTAGTCGAATAAACAATTAATGTGAGGTAGGGTATACTTTTTATTTACTGTTATATATTTTATCTCCCTATAGTCAATGCACAACCTCATAGATCCATATTTTTTATTAACAAAAAGATTAGGTTCTCCCCATAGAGAAACACTACGGAGAATAAATACCTTATTACTCAATTCCTCTAGTTTTTTCATTAGTTACAAAAATTCCACAGTTGAAATTCTATAAAGGGACTTCAATGTGGGCCTTGAACCAAGAATTAAATCACTGGAAAACTCAAATTTCTCTTTCTAGATGTTGTCCAGGTAAATCCTCTGAAAACATATCAACATATTCTTATACAATAGGTATGTCATCTATTTGAAAATTCATTACCTCACCCATATTTATTTCATTCTCTTCCTCCCCAAAAATTGAATTTATTAGATCTACTGGGTGTGGATCTAGATTATAATCAGGTGGTGACATTTCTGCCCTAAATATAAGGTACTCCTTATCATCATCGGAAATCATAACCTCCATTTTCCTCAGACTCAGAAATTGTATTTCCATAGCTTTTCGATGGTCATGAGGAAAATATTTTTCTAAGAAAAGAACTTTAAACTTCCCCCATTCCATATTTTATATTTCTTCATCTTCCTTTGTGTTTTGAAATAATGACCACTATTGATCTGCATTTCAAGTGAGGCGATAAATTGAAATGACAACATTTTCCCTTTCGCTACTCCCCAAAGCATGAAATATTTTCTCTAAGTAACTTATCCATTTCTCAGCTACAAATGGATTTTTAGTCCCATTTAATGTTGGTGGTTGTTTCCTCATGAATAGGTTTAAAATTGATCCCTGATGTTGTGGATCAATGTTCTCTATACGGGTAAGGTTATTATTCATAACCTATGTGAGTTGTCCCAATATGGTGATAAGATGATCATAACCAGTTGCATCACTAGCTCCACTATAATTGTCTTTAGCATGAGGGAAATATCTACTTGGATTCCATGCATTGATACAGTTTTCATTCCTTCCACTAGGCGCCATTTCTAAACAATGGCATACACTATATTAGTTTATTAATCGCAATACATAATTAAAAAATTGTAAAACACTTAACATAAATTGAACAGTTCATGGATATAATCAATATTCATAAAAATGTTTTCTTTGGGAAAGTATATACTAATAAATTCTTCATAATGGTTTTTAATGAAAATGGTAATTATCCTAATCATATACCCTAGGGGTTTTGTATCTAGTAGTGCTGCAAGGCCCGTTGTTGTGTACCAAGATACCCTGGTCAAGCCCAGAACTCGTTCTCAGTGTCTTCACACCTAGGTACATTTGTTCTAGAGCCGCCTCTACCTGATCTTATCCAGACAGGGATGTATTGCTTGGAAAATACACAAAATCACTACATTACCAAATTTATAGTAAGTTATTCTATACTAATACTCAAAATCTATCTCAGGGTAATGTTCTGTAGTCAATGTTTTTATAAATATAGCTTCTTAGGTTTGAACAAAACATTCTCTGATACCAACTGTAACTCCCCGACCCTAGTTACCCAGAGTCGGCGCATTATTAAATAACATTGGAATGATCACAAAAGATCATGTATCGAAATACCGATTTGTTTAGTAGCCTTGGAATTACTAGATACATACATAAGTTTTACATTACATCTTAAAATAATGAAAAATAACATCATTGTGTCCCCTTAGAATACACTCTTATCCCTTATCATATTCATATAGGTTAATCATAAAATACTTCGTCACATCCTAGGAAAAATAAAATGTAATAAATAGGTGAGCTCATATTCTTAGTATGGATAACAATATAGCTAAAACATTCTTAAATAGGCATAAACATTTATGGAAATGTATAAGATTAAAAGATAAGTCTTTTAAACATAAAATTCAGCATAATATCGAAAATATAAGTAAAATAATTCCATTTACTTACTCACATGGATATTCTACTAGTGGAATGATCGCATGCAATATCTCTAGCCAATTTCATAATGATGCAAGGCATAATGCCAAAATTCATAACCACATAGTCAAGGAATCGTGCCAAGAAAAAAATATTTTTCTAGTATTTATGCTAAGACACTAGTTTGTCTAATTAGACCAATCGATGCATCGAGTAGCTATAGCAGGCTCCACCTATAACTTACTAAGTCCAATGGATTCTTCATATGAAAAGGTTGAAGCATAACATAAACATTTGTATTAAAGATGGCATACTAAATGTTAATACTTTAACCATAAAACAAGAATGGTATAAAAATAACACATCCACATTAAAACATATCACAAAACCTTCAATACAATATTGAATATTGTATTATAATAAATCAACTTCAAACAAGTGTAAAATTTATCAAAGGATGTAGACATAGATGAAATCAAAACCATTTAAGAGAAATATCCCTTTCTATTTTGAAATCATTTTAAAGTCACATAATTATATAAGAAAAAAATTATTTTGAAAATATTTTTATAAGCTTTTAATGGAAGCTTCGAAGTTGTTATAACGGGGGAAATTATATGCACACACCGTATAAGTTAAAAAACATTCTTCACTTAATTTTGTCGAAAAGGTCATAAAAGACCTTGTTTGGAAAACAAAGAAATGATTCCATTATAAAAATATTATAAAATGTCAAACAAGGAAATAAATTACTTTAACCCATAGTCTAGAAAATAGTAAAAATGTTTTGAAATACATTTTTAAGAAAAGTTGATGTGGATGATAAATAGGTCCCGGCAGATACTCACATATAAACAAACTCGGATAATAAAGAGATTGTAGAAATAACCCTTACCTTGTAAATTTCCTTGATAGAGGGTATGTTAACCTCATGTATGATAGTTAAATCATTTTTATTAAATTATACAAGAAACAAATACCAAAATATGATATCATATATAATCTTCAAATATTGCTTTGTTAATAATAGTTTAGTAGTATCATTGTTCCAGGTGTTAACTGATTCATTTTCCTTTATATATTTTATTATTAAGAAATGTCTGTTATGGATAGGATGTATTTGGTTCATATCCATAATTATATTACTTTCTTAAAAATTATTTTTAATCATAAAATAAAAATTAATCTTGAATGGTTATGATGGGGAATGAATCTCATCATGTTCCTGGAGACGGTATTCCGTACATACGCATGTATGTTGACTTGTCATTCATAGGATGGATAGAATAATTAATATAGTTGTACAATATTTATAATAAAATCATAGTATTTATAAGGTATATGAGATATTATTTTGGTATGGAACCAACATAGAAAGAGGAAGTGGAAGAAGAATAGATTTTTGAAAATGGTGGAGAAATTATTACCTCTTCTTCAGGTGATTCCTTTTTATTTGATCAAGAGGGATCTTTACGGTGGATTCTGATAAATGTTAGTCATCTACGTCGAATTGAGGGTAGTTGGGATAATATTTGAGAAAGGTTTGGTCGAGCCTAAAAGATTTGGAGGTGTGATTTTAAGAGAAGGAGAAGTACCCTTTTATAAGAGAGTTGAGGGTCACTTTAGAAAAAACATGAAATATTATTTTATTATATAATCATATTCGGTTTCTAATAGCTCAAAAAGGATTTATTTTAAGGATATGGTGGGGATGGGTAGAAAACCTATCAAAAAATATGTTTTATATAGGTTGCAGTGGCCATATTATCCTTATCTTTTATATTTGACTCTTAGTTAATTATTTACCTTTTACCATGTATTTTGGTATTATTATAATAAATGGTTTATAATCATACTATAAAAAGACAAACTAACCCAATGTGGTTCATCAATGACATATTTAAAATTATATAAGTATTTTTTCCTAACCTTATATTTTTAGGACTATTATATCATTTAATAATATAGTTTTTGTTTTAAAAACTCATTTATGTCAATTTTGACAATATTTAGTATTTGATTTTTTTTAAAGTCCTATCAATTTGATTACATAGAAATAAATTCATTAAATCAACCCTACCAAGTCATATTGACCTATAAAATTCTTCCACATCATCAAAAGTGTCAATTTACTTTAATTCGGATATTTATAATATCAATTATTTTACTCTTTCATGAATAAGGTAATTATTGCATCATTATTGTGTCATAAATAAATTTAATTAAATAATTTCTAAAAATTATAAATAAAATTAAATTATGTAGAAATCATTATATATTTCTAATCAATGTTTATAGATGAATTTATCCGATGTATAACCCTATATTAAAATGGATTATTTATTAAACTTTGAATTATACACTTTTAACTCTTCTTTAAATTAAATAATAATAAATGTCCAAATCTAATCCAAGTGGACCCAAATGATCATATTTTATTCCTAACGTTGGTTTTGGTTGTAATAGTCTTATCCTATAGAATTAGGAAATGTGGTAGGATAATTATAATATCTTTTTTTACCTTAAATTACCCTATTTACTTTTAACCGTGGTAAATAAAAGTTAAAAGTTACTATTCACCAAAAATTATTTTCATATTATTAAACCAAATTTTACTTACTGATGTCAACCATGTCTCTTTAATTTTTGAAATTAAATTCATAGAAGCGGTAAAATTATGTTTTATGCAAATTTTCAAATGTTCCTAGAAGGTAGGAAAAAGACTGTAAAAAGTTCAATAAAATTTTATATATCTAATATTATTATAAAATGACTCCAACGAATTAAATTGAACATAAATAGGTATTATTTATCTATTTTTACCTAATATAAATTAAAATAAAATAACTATTTATTTAAATAAAAATTCAATTTTAAACAGTAACGTAGTGTTTTTCACTATTCATCAAAAATTGAATGTTTTCAGAAAAATACGAAAAATTCACCCTTGGCTAATTTCAATTTTAAGAATTCATAATGTATTCTATTTTGAAAAAATAAATTTATAAAATTTTAAAAAGTTTGTATTACTATTCATAACAGCTAGTTTGATTGGTCGTGGTGTGTTAAAATTCCAAGTTGCAGACAACGCAAGCTATTGCATTATTCAAAGGGAAACGCACCATGGAAGCATGGGCTGTAACATTATCCCCTCTAAATAATTTCTTCCATGATATTTCTAGAATATTACTACATAAAATGATTCGGGTGGTTCTTCATCATAAGTTTCTCAGGATCCCACATTGTCTCTTCCATTTATGGTTTCTCCATAGAACATTCACCAGAAGAGTGATTCGGTTTCTCAGCAATTATTCTCTAGTATGAAGAATCTTGACAGGCTCTTCACAATATGACAGTTTGGGTTCCAAGTCTATTTCTTCATAGGTGAGTACATGTGTTGGTTCAGGCCTGTATTTTTTTAATAGTGATACGTGGAACACATCATGAATATTGGAGAGACATGGTGGCATTTCCAAATGATAAGATACAACTCCATTTTGTTAAAAATTTAGAAAGGTCCTATATACCTGGGACATAATTTACCCTTCTTACCAAAATGTATAACACCCTTCCATTGAGATACCTTCATGAAAACATTATCTCCTACTTGAAATTCCAAATCCTTCCTTCGGTTATTGGCATAGCTCTTTTTCCTACTTTGAGCTGCTTTGATGTGGGTTTGGATAACCTTCACCTTTTCCATTGTTTCCTCAACAAGTTCTGGGCCTACGAGTTTTCTTTCACCAACATCATCCAAACAAGTTGGTGTGAGACAAATCTTTCCATATAATTCTTCATATGGTACCATCGTAATACGTGAATGGAAGCTATTTTTATAGAAAAATTATACCATAGTTAAATGTTGATCCCACGTCCCTTGAACGTCAAATGAGAAAGATCTCAACATGTCTTCTAAGGTTTGAATAGTCTGTTCTGGTTGTCCATCAGTTTGAGTGTGGTAAGAAGTGCTCAAACCAAGTTCAATATCCAAGGCCTTCTGATGAACTTTCCTAAATCTTGATGTAAAATGGGGATCACAACCAGAAACAATTAATAGGGGTACTCCATGAAGTCTTACAACATTATTAATGTATATTCATCTTAAACGGTCAAGTGGTAAATCTTATGTTATAGAGAGAAAATGTGATGTCTTGGTAAGATGATCAACAAAGCCCTATATTGCATCATTCTTTCTAGGCTTCTTTTGTAGCCCCATGACAACATCCATCATAATATTATCCCATTTCCACTCAGGTTTGGGATGAGGTTTCATGACTCCTCTAGGATGTTGTCTTCCAGCCATCACCTGTTGAAAACCATACATCATGACACATAATCAGCAATCTCCCTCTTCTTGTTGTCCCACCAAATTTTTTTCTTCAAATCTCTATAAATATTAGTGCTACAATGGTGTATATAGAAATTGGAGCTATGAGCGTCATCCAACAATTCCCTTTTTAGATCAGGTATATCAGGAACACAAAGTCTCTTCCCAAATTTCAAAATTCTGTCTTCATGTATGAAGTCACTCGATCTCCGATCATTCAAAGCATTAATCTTCTTTTTAAACTCCTCTTCCTCAGTCTAAGAACTCTTTATCCTTTCTAGTAAAGATTATTTGGAAACCGTTTGAAAAAGTATTGATGTTTCACCATCCATGGTTATTCCCATATCCATATTTACTAGATCTATGAAAATTGGATCCCTTTCAACTCTCATCTTGTTCAAAACCTCATGGACCTTTCTTCTTAAAGCATCTTCCACCTTATTCTCCTTCCTCGGGTGGTAGTGTATAGTGAAATCGTAAACATTGAGTAGTTCAATCCATCTCCATTGCCTCATGATGAGTTATTTTTATAAGAAAATATACTTCAAGCTCTTGTGATCATTATATATCTCACATTTTTGACCATAGATATTGTGTATCCATATCATAAAGGAAAAGATTACAGCTGCTAACTCAAGATCATGACCGGGTTTCATGACCCGTCCCCCGGGGCCCATGCCGTGACTACCCCAAACCTGCCTTCCATAGGCCAGGGGCTAGCGACTAGCACCGGAAAGGCATATCCCAAAAACCAGGAAGGAATTTACTTTAAACCTGTAAAATCACAAAAAAACAAGAACACAACAAGATATAAGAACAAGGTAAAATATATAGTAAATAGGGTGTGTACAGTAAGTAAAGTGTCCAGAATACAAGACCAACTGGAAAGTACAAGTAAAACTAAAAACAGATCATGTGAACACCCACCAAGGATCCTACCTGAAGGGTAGGTAGAGATCTCGAACACTCATCTCTGAGGTACATCTCGTCTAATGTTCCACCTCCTAGCAGCCTCCATTCCTAGTACACTCGACTCCAATCAGATTTATACGTCGTCTTCACAAGACACAATAAGGTGCAGGCATAGCTTGTGCATTGGTGAGTATAATGAAACTCAGTAGGGACCCCGAGACCCCCTAAGGTCTCTCAGAATACACAAAGGATAAACCTAAATGTATGAAAAAAAAATTCAACCCTACATAGGTATATTCCCATATATATACCTAATTTATCATGTATACCCATCTGAGTCATGAGGAAAAACAAGGCCCAACTCTATAGCCAAAATCGCAACGCTTCCACGAAGGAAATAATAACCCGAAGGTAACACCACGAAGGTAAGTACCACAAAGGCAACGCCACACAGAAGAATACCACTAAGGTATGTACCAAAAAGGTAATCCCACACATAATAATGCCACAAAGGTAAGTAACACAAAGTTAATGACTCGGATCATAGCATATATAACATAAGTACAAAAGTATAGATGATTAGCTATATTGCTTGATCATCATACTTTGTCGAGAAGCACTGTTGTTGACCCACACAATATCGAAGATGCTGACCCAAACATGATATGAAGATGACATATACCGGATCTGGTGATGAACTACATAGGATCTGATGTTGACCCACACAGGATCTGAAGATGACCCACATAGGATCTGAAGATGACCCACGCCGGATCTGAAGACTCCTCAAGTACAGACAACTAAAGGGTTTCCACACTAAGGACGCTTGATTCCAGGAGGATCTACTCCTCAATCCATTGTTCGATACATAAACTTCCACGATGTCCCACAAAGAAGTATCACAAAGTTCCACCACATCATAATGGACCCAACGCAACAAACGACACCTCAATTGGATGCACAGTCTGTAAGTTATTAGTGTTTCAGTTCTGAGGGCTGAGTTGGATTGAGGTTCGATCCAACCTGGTCGTAATCCAAATTTATCCAAAACTCAGGTTGAGTATACCAAAAGAACTATCTTGATCCAAGGATTGTGTTTCCTTAGACGGTTCGTCAAACAAATGCACGGTTCTCAAGATATGACCAAAAATGTGTATTTGGGTCCAGATGGGCCCGGTTGGACACTGCCCAGATGGGCCGGGCCGTGGTGGGCCCGGCCCGCTCGGCTGGGTGCGCTCCACTTGGCTATGTGCGGTTCGCCCGGGAGGGTGCGGTCTACTGTGGCGGGGGCCTCCCTAGCCACAACCTGGGGGAGGCACCCCCAGTATTCCGAATGGTTCATGGACTCTTCATCTGGTGTCTGCTGGCACGTGAGCCCTGCTGGAGCAGTCCCTCTCAGTGTGACATGGCCGGCCAGATTCCCAGCCGGTTCTCCTCCCAGTGGCGCGATGACGCTGCTGTCCTCCATCGGTCAGCCGGGTTCCAGCCACCATCCGGGTGCACCGCCGCAGCTAAGCAGTCGTGGCCTCCTACACTACCGGCAGTGCGAACGCATGCCGCCCTGCCTTCTCGCGGCCGGCCTCCCTCTGTGTGTCGTCTCCTCAAACCATTGATGTTCGGTTTCTGGCCGCCCTTCTCTTCCAAGGGTCACCACATCTTCCTTTTATATCCAAAAAAATATGATGACTGCATATTCGTGATCCTTGGGTCGAGATCTCTGCGTCCATATGTCGTTCTTAATAAAACATTGTGTTTTTAGCATGCTTAAATATTTTGCATCAAATAATGCACAAAGAACGCATGAAGAACGAATAGGAAAGATCATGATATTTGGGTGGATTGATGGTCGTGTTTGGTTGGCCATCGTCACTGAGAATCAAGAATATGGAAAATCAAAAAAAATATAATAACCATATTTCCAAATAAACCCCCTACCTTGTTTTCTCTTTGGAGGTGGCATGAGTAATGAGATGAAGACGATGAAGATGTTGATGCCCATCGCTCCCACAACACGCCCCCAAGACGGTTCCTCATTCTTGATCCGGAGGATGTTCGTCATTGAAGGAGGTTCCTCGATGGAGGATGTTCTTCCAATTCTCCAAGGCTCTAGCAACTCCTCTCAATTTCCAACAATCTCCCCCACGAGAGGTGAGGATCCAATATTAATTAAGATATGTAAATTAAATCAATTAATGTTGGATCGTTAAATTGGTGAAAAACCAAGGGTTTCTTTACATTAAAGAGGAGTTCATGTGGTCCCTGCCATAAAGATTCAAAATGGTGGATTCAAGAAAGAAAAGTAAAAATTTATTTATTCTATTTATCTTCTCCCACTAAATTCTGAAAAAATAACTTTCACCCTCGACCTACTGGGGTCGAGTTGAAATTCTCCTTAAGTGAATATCATCGTTGTGAGTTCAACGGTGACCACATATTTCAATTCTAAGCACCAGTTCAAAAGTTACAAAATGCAGCCTGCGCATTTATTGAATGTACCTAAAAAGGTTCAGAAATTTAATCTGGACATAGAGGGCCTCATAATCACGCATTGTCAATTTTCACGGACTCGTAATATTTCTATATAATTAAAAAAATTACATGGAAAATCTGGGAATTTACATTCTCCCCACGTTAGGGCTTTACATCCCTGAAATCCACAACAAAAACTAGGGAAATAAGTGGGGTATTGTGCACGAATTTGTGCCTACCACTACAATGTGTGCTCCTGGAGGTTCTCATACTACCATCGAACATGCACCAGAGGAATCGACCACCCACAAAGGACCCGCTCATGTCGATCCTCAATATCTATAGAACCTCCGAAAACGTCACCCCATCGTGGATGTCCAACTGGCCCCAGTCAATGATGTGAAAAGGATCAGATACGTATCTCCTCATCTGGGATACATGGAAAATGTCATGCACCCGGTGCAACTGAGGGGGAAGATCTAAGCGGTAATCCACCTCACCAACTCTATAGAGGACTTGAAAGGGTCCGATGAACCTTGGAGATGATTTATTGCCCCAGCCAAATCTCTGCAAACCTCATCGAGGTGATACCCATCGAAAGAAATAGTCACTATCCTTGAACTCTATAGTTCTCAGTCTCCTATCATCATATGAATTATGCCAACTCTGTGTAGTCTTCATCCGCTCCTGTATGATCTGTACCTTCTCTGTGGTAGCCCATATCATCTTTTGTCCCATGAGTGATGACTCCCCTGGGCCAATCCATCCTATAGGTGATCTGCAAGGTCGGTCGTACAACGACTCGAATGGTTCCATAACGATTGTGGAATGATACTTTTTGTTGTATGAAAACTCCACCAAGGGAAGTGATCCTCCCATATGCGGATGAAATCAAAGATGCGAGCATGAACCATGTCCTCAAGTATCTGGATGGTCCACTCTGTCTGACCATCCGTCTGAGGATGGAAGGAGGTGCTCAACCAATGTTGTGTCTCGAATTCCTCCTGCAATCCATTTTATAGCCAGGAAGTAAAACATACATCACTATCAGAGACAATCGTAGATGGAACCCCATGAATCTACACAATCTATTGTACTTAGAGGAGTCACATGCCCTCTATTGAACCCTACTCTCTTATAGGTAAGAAGTGGGATGACTTGGTGATTCAGTCAACAATCACCTATATAGAATCATGTCCCAAGGATGTTCATGGAAGTCCTATCATGATGTCCTGGAAATTACATCCCACTTCCAATCTGGAACCTCTAGTGGATAAATATAGCCTACTAGAGCCTTATGTTCTGCATTCACTTACTGACAAGTGAGGCATTGTGAGACAAACTATGCCACTGATTTCTACATTTCCAATCACCAGTGTTGATGTCGAAGGTCCTGGTACATCTTAGCCACTCCTGGATGAACTGAAATAGGGGAAATTTTGAACTGCCTCAGCACTTCCTCCCAGAGTGCCATCAGTACAATAGTATGTCCTCTGAATAGGATGACGTGATCCCCACCTTCAGTAAATCCATCAGGTGTTTGTCCTGTGGATATTTGATCACATCGATCCCTAAAGTCAGTGTACCAGAGCTACGGATCCCTGAAAAGCTAAGGGAGTGGGGGAGTGACTGTCAAAGACTGAAGATAGACTGCTCCATCTCGATCTACATAGGATATCAACAAAGCAGTTAGCTACTCCATCGCCTCACTCAACAACTGTATACTAGATCCCATTCTTAGTGAATATCCTACTACATTCCTCTTACCAGAAGTATAGACTATCTCAGAGTCATAGTACTGGATGAAATCAAGCCAACGTGACTGCTTATGGTTCAGGTCCTTCAAAGAGAAGATATACCAGAGACTCTTGTGATCAGAGTAGACTGTAAAACGTTCCCCCATAAAATAATTTCACCACATCTTCATGGAGAAGACCACTTCTTCTAACACTGGGTCATGGGTAGCATAGTTCTTCTAATGTTGTCTCAGCTTTCGACAACCATACACGATCACTGCTCACTCCTACATTAGGACACATCCAAGACAAGTACTTGATGAGTCACAGTAGGCTATGTACCCAACACCCTCCACTTGTAGCCTCAAGATGGTGGAACTCGTCAGTATCTACCTCATCTCCTAGAAACACTACTGGCATCTCTACGACTACACGATTGGATGCCCCTTCTTTCTGAACACTGATAAGGGTGCCACAACTCTGGAGAAGTCCGACACAAACCTCTGATAGTGACCGGCCAAACCCAAGAAACTTAGCACCTCTGTCACACTCCTGGGTGGCTCCCAAGATATAACAACCTCAATATTTGGTGGATCCACTGTAACACCAGCCTCTGAGATGACGTGTCCTTAGAATTGAATATCTCAGATCTAGAACTATCACTTAGAGAGATTATCATAAAGCTGGTTCCCTCAGATTGTGTCCATAACTATCTGCAGATGATAGGAATGCTCCTCCTCTATCGCTGAGTATATCAAGATGTCGTCGATGAAGACTACCACAAAGCGATTGAGGTATGGTTGGAAGATCTTTTTCATGAGTCCCATGAAAACTATTGGGGTAGTGGTCATGACTAATGGAATATCCGAGAACTCATAATGGCTATACTGACACTAAAGGTCATCTTTTGTACATCCTCATCTCGTACCCTGAGATGGTGATAGCCTGACCTGAGGTCTATCTTTGAAAACCATTGTGCTCCTTTAATCTGATCAAAGAGATTTTCAATCCTTGGTAGTGGGTAATTATTCTTCACGGTCACCAGTTTTAGGCTATGATAGACTACAAAGAGTCTTGAAATCCCATTTGCCTTCTTGGTGAACAAAATCGGGTCTCCCCGAGGAGAAACATTGGGCCTAATGAACGCCTTTCTTTGCAGGTCCTCCAGCTATACTCGCAGTTCATGAAGCTCCGCAGGAGGCATCTGATATGCTGGTGTAGGTATCAGTGACACCCTGGGGTACAAGTCGATATAAAATTCCACCACTCTATGAGGAGGTAGACCCAGAGCATCATCAGGGAAAACATTAGCGTACTGGTCCACCACTATAGGATAGATCAGACTCTCAACATCAACCGCTCCAAGGGTAAGGGTAGCCAACTGATGTGTGATCGGATGCACCCTCCTCCAGGTAAGTACATCCTATGCTTCAAATGTTCCTATCTCACCGGTGAAGGAAAACCTTGTCCCATCCTTGTGGAAACACCGCAATTTTCACCTAATATAGTCGATCTATGCATGGACTGTAGATAACCAATCCATGCCCAAGATGACATCGTAAGGCCTCAACGCTGATACAAAAAGATCACAGCAGAATCTCTCACCTCCTAGAGTAAGCTCACACTACCTGTACCAGTGTGTAATCGTTGACTATGCTACCACAGAAGTCTCTAGCCATAAGGATTGAGCCAACAGATCCAATGGAATCTTTGAGCTCCAAACAAGGGTTGTGGCAATAAAAGAGTGACTGACACCTGTGTCTATAAGTACTACAACTAAGGTGGAGTAAACACATATCATACATCGTATAATATCCAGAGTGTCGTGGTCTTAGGCCTTAGCTTTCTGAAGCTGAGCTCATCAATTTCCACCTGCTCCTGTGGTCGGGGTGGACCACATGGTGGAGGTGGAGGTAAAACCTCAAATCGCCACCCACTGCCTGCTGCATAGCCAGCTCCTCTGCCACATTAACCTCCTACCTGTGGACATCCTTTATCGAATCTTCTAACCTACCCATGCATTCCCTCGACCATCTGCTGGTTGCCTGTACAGAATGTCAGCTATTTTCAAGCCATGTGACCCTGCCTGCCACATGAGTAACACTGCCTACTCCTCTCCTATCCTGGTCTTTCTCAAGAGCCCCGCAAAACCGACCATGTATCCTGCCGTTGGCCACCCGTAGGTTTGGTCCTCTTGGACCTTTGCATCATCAGTCTACTGCAAGCTTCAGATGACTCTTCCACATGACGTCCGGTTGTGGGCCTTTCTACCGGTGACTACTCAGTAAGGAGTCTCTCCACTAAGAGTGTTTTATCCAACACAAATGCCTGCATCGGGATGCTGAGAGAAATCATCAAAGCTCTGATCTCCCATCTGAGCCCCTACTCAAAGGTATGGGCCCTGAATAATTGGTCTTGCACCATGTCAATGGAGTAGCACGAGAGGTCGGTGAACCTCGCTGAATACTAAGCCACAGTCATTCTTCCCTACTACAAGTGGAGGAGCTCCTATATACGCACAGAGCATAAGGTCACCGGTATGAGCTCTACCCTGAAAAGGCTCTCAAAGTATGAACATATGATATTTACCTCGTTGTGAACCTAGACCATCAAGCTCCAACATCTACCCACTGCTTCCTGAAGAATAATGGCGGCAACGATCACCATGAGATCAGCTGGTGTCCCTTCCAGTCAAAAAACTCATTCCACAACCTCCAGCCAGTCCTCAGCCGCCTGAGGATCCATCTCGCCCCGGAACTTCGATGGCCTCTAGTGCTGGAACACGTTGAACATGTTCAAGTGGCGTGCACCCTCTTCTACTAGGGCTGGTGGCATTGGCTGCCCAACGGGTAGTGGTGCTGCTGGTACACCACCCGATGGAACAACTGTCATAAGGGGGACCTGTACGGAAGCCTCATTGCTCTGTGGGCTTTCATCGCGTACTCTACCTCGAACCATGGATGTCAGACTTCGTGGAGGAATCCTGAAAATAAACAGGTGTGCCACGATCAATAAGTTACACCTGGTGATTTGGCTCAAAGAGACCAAAAAGAAAAAAAATTGGAACACACACACAAATAGTGTTTTTTGCACTGAATTGTAAATCAGAAGTCTAGTTCCTCATGTATGGATACGTCGGACGCTACACCAACAATGGATTCCCCAAACTAATAACCACACTCATAAAACTTAACACTATTATAGATTAAAAATATTAGATCCCAAGTTCTCTGGTAGAACCAACACCTCTGATATGAATTTTTCACGACCCGTCCCCCAGGGCCCATGCTTTGACAACCCCAATCTCACCTTCCATAGGCTAGGGGCTGGAGACTAGCACCAGAAAGGCATATCCCTGAAACAGGGAAGGCATTACCTTTAAACCTAAAAACTCACACTAACCAAACACACAACAAGATTCAAGCACAATGTAATCTATACAGTAAACATGGTGTGTATAGTAAGTAAAGGGTCCAGAATACAAGCCCAACTGGAAATTACAAGTAAAACTAAAAACAGATCCTGTGAACACCCGCCATGGATCCTGCCTGAAGGGTAGGTACAGCTCTCGAACGGTCGTATCCGCGGTATGTCTCGTCTAACGGTACACCTATGAGCAGCCTCCAGTCCTGGTACCCTCAACCTCAATTAGTGTTGTCCATCATCTGCACAAGACACTGCAAGTTTTGGGTGTATCCCGTGGAGTAGTGAGTATAACGATACTCAATGGGGACCCCGAGACCCTCTAAGGTCTCTCAGAATCCACAAAGGATAATCCACAAAGCATGAAAACAATAGTCAACCCTACTTAGGTATATTACCATACATATACCTAAGTTATCAAGTATACAAATCTCATTCATGAAAAAACACAATGCCCAACTTTCTACCCAAAAGAACAACTGTTCCACGAAGGATAGAATACAACGAATGTAAGTACCACAACGGTAACACAACACAGAAGAATACCACGAAGGTAAGTACCACAAAGGTAACACCACACAGAAGAATACCAAGAAAGTAAGTACCAAAAACGTAAAGACTCATCTCACACTCGGTATAACTTATGTACAGAAGTGTATATTTTTAGCTATATTTCTTGATCATTTTACTTCGTCGAAAAGCTCTGTTGTTGACCCACATAGGATCCAAGATGCTGACCCACACAGGATCCGAAGATAACCCACACAGGATTTGGTGATTACCCACATAAGATATAAATATGACCCACTCCATATCTGAAGATTTCCCACACAGGATCTATGATGACCCACACAGGATCTGAGGACTCCTCAAGTACATCCATCCACAGAGTTTTCGCACTAAGCACACTTGATTCTGAGAGGATCCTCTCCTCAATCCGTTGGTCGATACTTCAACTTCCATGAAGCCCTGTGAAGATGTATCACGATGGTCTTACTTGTTATAAGGTACCCAACGCAATAGACGGCACGTCAATCGGATGCCCGGTCTCTAAGTTATTAGTGTTTCCATTCTGAGGGCCCGGTTGGATTCAGGTTCGATCCAACCGGGCCATACTCCAACATTATCCAAGACTTAGGTGGAGTATACCAAAAGGAACACCTCAATACAAGGATTCCCATGACATAGACAGTTCATCAAACGGATGCTCGGTTCTCAAGATATGACAAAAAAGGTGTATCTGGGTCTGGCTGGGCCGCGGCGGGCCCAACCCACGGGGCACGGCCTGCTCGGCTGGGTGCTATCTGCCTAGCTAGGTGCGGTCTGCCTAGCTACGTTTGGTCCTCTATGGTGGTGCCCTCCCTAACCGGTACCAAGGGGGGATCCCCCCAGTATTCTGAATAGTCCATGGACTGTTCGGCTAGCGCCTGATGGCGTGCAGGACCAATCAGAGCTATCCCACTAGGCGTGACATTGCCTGCTGGATTCCTGACCGGTTATCCTCCCAATGGCATGACTGAGCTACTATCCTCATTCGGTCGTCTGTGTGTCGTCCACCCTCCGGGTACACTGTCGCGGCTAAGCAGTCGCGACCTCCTCCTCTACCGGCCGTGCGAACATGAACCGCCTGGCCTCCCCACTGCTGACCGAGTGCCGGCCACCATCTGGGTGGACCACCTCCTCAAACCGTGGTTGGATGGTTTTTGGCCGCCCTTCCCTTCTGCGGGTCACCGCATCTTCGTTCTATGTCCGAAATAATTATTAAGACCACATATTCGCAATCCTCAGGTTGAGATCTCCGTGTCCATATTTCACGCTCAACAAAACATTGTGTTTTTAGCATGATTAATTATTTGGCATCAAATAACGCTCAAATAAAGCGCGATGAACTAATAGGAACGATCATGATATATGGGCGGATCGATGACCATGTTTGTTTGGCCATCATCGTTGAGAATCAAGAATAAAATAATCCACAAAAAGATAATTATCATATTTTAAAATAAACCCCCTACCTTGTTTTCTCATTGGATGTGGCATGAGGAATAAGATGAGGATGACGAAGATGCGACGTCCGTCGCTCCCGAAACATGCCCCCAGTATGGTTCCTCATTCCTGATCCGGAGGATGTTCTTCATTGAAGGAGGTTCCTCATTGGAGTATGTTCTCCCAATTCTCCAAGGCTCTCCCAAGTCCTCTTCTTTTCCAACAATCTCCATTATTAGACATGAGGATCCAATATTAATTAAGTTAAGTAAATTAAATCAATTAATGTTGTATCATTAAATAGGGGAAAACCCAAGGGTTTCTTCACCTAAATGGGCAGTTCGGTTGGCCCCCTCCACCATGATTCAAAGTGGAGGTTTCAATAAAGAAAAGTAAAAAGTTATTTATTTTATTTTTGTTCTCCTACAAAATTCTAAAAATCTAACTTTCACCCATGACCTACTAGGGTTGAGGTTAAAGTATCCTTAAACGAATATAGGCACTTCGACTTCAACAGTGTCCTCAGATTTCAATTCTGAGCATGAGTTCAAAAGATACAAAATGCCGCTTGCGTGTTCACTGGACATACTTAAAAAAAGTTCAGAAATTTTTTCCGGACACACCGGGCCTTGGAATCAAACGTCGTCAATTTTCGCGGACTCGTAATAATTCTATATAACTAAAAACATTACGTGTAAAAATATGGGTATTTACAGTGGGATAGTTTTTATCATGAATTTTTATCTCTCATGATGTATAGGTAATAATCCTTTCATTTTTCATAAGAATGCAACCAAGTCCTTTCTTTGATGCATCACTATAAATAACAAACCCATCATTCCCCGATGGTAGAGTGAATATAGATGCATTGACTAATCTTCTCTTTAGTTCTTCAAAACAATCTTCACACTCTTTTTTACAATCAAATTTAACCTCTTTACTTGTGATCTTGGTTAATAGGTTAGCCATTTGGGGAAAAAGACTGCAAGAAATGCCAATAAAAACCTACTAAACCAATAAAACTATGTACGACAGTTATACTCGTCAGGGATGGAAATTCTTGGATTGCCTTGGTATTTGAAGGATAGATATATATTACATCCTTAGAGACAATATGGCCAGGAAAAGAAATATCTTGAAGCCAGAATTCACACTTTCTAAACTTCCCATATAATTCATTTCTTCTAAGAGTTTTTATAATATTGCGCAAGTGATTTTCATTATCTTCATATCTTTTCGAGAATAACTATAAATAATCAATAAATACCACTAAAAAGTCATAAATATATTCCTTGAAAACAGTATTCATTAGATACATGATGACAGTGGGTGCATTAGTCAATCCAAAATGCATTACTGTAAACTCGTAATGCTCGTACCTGGTTTGAAATGTTGTCTTAGGAATGTCTTCCTTCTTCACCAACAACTATTGACATCCAGATTTAAGATAAATCTTTGAAAAATATTTATCCTTATGAATTTGGTCGAATAAATCATCAACGCGAGGCAGGGGATACTTTTTCATTATTTTTATAGCATTGACTCCCTATAGTCAATGCAAAACCTTCTTCTTAGTATATTTTTTATTCAAAAAGGAAAGGGAAAGGGAGACAAAACCCCTCAAGGGGGTCGAAAATGGTGGAGTCCAAGGGCATCCCCCAGCACAAAAGAGGCACATTATGGAGGGAGGGAAAAGAGAGAGTCATAAATGATGAGAGGCACGTCCTGCCTACCCAAGCGAGCAAGGGAGTCCGCCGCGAAGTTAGCCTCCCTCCAACTGTGATGAATAATCTTCCCATGTGAGGTTCTGATATTTCACCTTATGATGATGTAAGTGAGCTCCCAAGGAACCCCACTAGTCTCGTTCATGATCTTCGCAAGGGTTTCAGAGTCCGTCTCGATTTCGGACGCTGTCAACTTCTTCCTTCTACACACCGACAGACCTGAGGCCAGTGCATGGACCTCCGCACTCAGAGAATTTCCTAGCCCATAAAAGGAACTAAAGGCGATGAAGACCGAGCCTGATGAATCTCACAGGACCCCTCCCCCTCTCCTGATTCCCCCCATGCATGAACCATCAATGTTGAGTTTGAGTCCCATAATCGGCGGGTGCCATTTAACCCACTGACCAGTACCCTTTCTCAGAAAATAGGGGCGATTGAGCAGATTGTTGATGGAAGTTGACGTTGAACCACCTTTGATCTTGGAAGCAAGCTCGAAGATGAGGGATTTGAGGCTAGCCTGGGGGAACAGTACCGAACGATCTTCTCCCCTCCGAGCCTGATTTCAAGCCTCCCAAAGCACCCAACACAAGGCCACAAGGATGATCATTCTAACCGTCTGCTCCTGGCCAGAAGGTCCCGAGCCAGAAAACCAGCACTCCACATATTCATGAAGAGAAAACTCTCCATCATTTCTGCATGGATTATGCGTGAACAGTGACCAGAGCTGAAGCGCCCAATGACTTTGAAAGAAGAGGTGTTTTGCCGACTCGCACTTGTGATTAGTGCAACAGGAACATCTAGAGGCCAAAGCAACTCCCCGGCGCTGGATGTTGTCCTCCGTAGGTAGTGCCCTGTTCCTGATTCTCCGTAGGTTTTGCGATGTTAACTTATACCTGGATGGATTATTCTCCTGCTCCCGCTCCGGCTCCCATTCCTGCTCCGGCACCGGCCCCTGTTCCAGTTCCGGCTTCGGCTTTGGCCCCGACGACTTCTCTTCGGCTTCCAAGGGAGGTTGGCGTGGTTGAGGGTTCCGAGAAGGCCTCCTACAAGGCTTTCTTGTGTGTATATCCATAGTCGGTGGCCGTTTCCAGCCCTACCTTCATGCCTCTGGTGGTCTGTCCTCACTTGGCTCCTATCCAGGTGGAATGCCGGCCCCCCAGGCAGGTGGACGGGTTTACATTGATGGATCTCTCCGCAGATGAGCTCCGTGAAGCTGTTTCTCTTCTTGAACTCCCTTTGGTGGCCCGCTTCAGTCGCAGCAAGCCCTCGCTGAACTTTTTACGGGGTGTGGTGAACTCTTGGGGTATTTCTTGTCCGTCGGCAGTCTCTGAGCTTTCCAAAGTGGCCTTCAGCATCCATTTTGGTTCCAGACTCGACTTTGTGAGGGCTCGGTCTAGTGCTAGCAGATGGTGTGGCGCCTGACACTTCTCTCTTTCGCTCTGGTCCTGGGACTATCATTTTGGCCGTGACCCCTCCTCGGATGCGGTTTGGATCTCATTCCCAGGCCTTCTGCTGCCTTTCCAAAATCCCTCCATCCTGCAGTCTCTGGGGAACTCCTTTGGTTCCTTTCTCTGCATGGACGAGATGACTTCATCCATCTTGTCTATGGGCAACCCCCACATCTGTTTTGAACTCTACCTGGCCAAAAAACTGCCCTCCATGGTTATTTTACAGGCTAGCGATGGTTTTTCATGGAGACAAAAGGTCAGATTTTACCACCCCTTGAAGTTCTGTGCCCTTTGAGGGCTGCATGGCCACTGGGATTCAGCTTGTAGGAGGAGTAAGGACACTTCTAGCTCGTCCCGGCAAGCTCCTCAAGCGGGTCTGGGTCAGGCGTTGCCCGGTCGAGGGCATGTGGGGTCCCCGGTTCGGCCCGTTACGTTTTCAAGCATGACTTTCTCCTAGATCTTCTGGGTAGTCCTCCCAGGTATCTCTTCCCTTCACCCCCTCCTTCTGCATCTCAACCCAGCTTACCCCAGAGTTCCTCCAAAAGTCTCCTGTGAGTAGCCTCACTCTGGATGTGGAGGGGTTGGCCAAGAAGAACCTCCCCTCGTATGGTATGGAGAAAGAGCAGGCGCTCTCTCGTCGCTCCCCGCAGCGTCGCCTGATGCCTTCCTCTTTTAAGGGAGATGCGGGTTCGTTTTCTGATGTTGTTGCTAAAGGTAAAGGGAAAGCCCTGATGGAGGAGGATTTTTACTCTTTCAAAAAGTTGGTTCTTACTCCCAAATCAGCGCCCCTCGAGGCAGTGTTCTCAGGTCCTGTTACCCACTCCAAATCCAAAGATTCTGGCCATTTTGCACCTGCTCTACTATCATTGTCCTCCCCTTCTAGAGCCCGGAAGGGACTACCTTGATGCTACCCATCCTCATCTGGAATTCACGGGGCTTAGGGGCTCAAGACAAACGTGGTTTCCTGGCCTCTAAGGCCAGGAGTTTTCATGATCAAGTTGTGGTGATCCTGGAACCCAAACAGGTACATAGTAAAGGCGCTACTCTTACCAGGAAAATGGGTTTCCCCAACTTCTTCCATGGTGGAACTGAGAACTCCCACATCTGGATTGGATGGAAGAGCCACATTTCTGTTGAGATTTTGAGTCTCTCTTCTCAATGCATCAATGCTAAGATCTCCACAGAAAGTCACGATTTGGTGTTCTCCTTCGTTTATGCAGCCAGTGAGGTTCTCAAGAGGAGGGAACTTTGTCATTTTCTGGGAAACATGCAAACGGGGCCTCTCCCTTGGTTCTTGGGAGGTGACTTCAACACTATTGCAGAAGTCTCTGAGAAAAGGGGGGGGGGGGGGTTGGCTATAATTTTTGTGGCATGTATGATTTTAATGATTTCATGAGGAGCGCTGGGCTTTTTGACCTTGGATTCTCTAGACCAGACCAGGGAGAATAAATCCCTTATTACAAAATTCCTTGAGTTATTTATTCAGTTCCACTAATTCCACAATGTGAATTCTATAAGGGGTCTTCGATATGGGCCTTGAACCATGAATTAATTCTATGGAAATCTCAATTTCTCGTTCTGGAGGATGTCCAGGTAGAGCCTCCAGAAACACATCAACATATTCTTGTACAATATGTACGTCCTTTATTTGAAAATTATTTTCCTCACCCATAGATATTTCATTCTCTTCCTCCCTAATAATTTAATTTTGTAGAGCCACTGGGGGTGTATCGAAATAAGAATTAGTTGGTGACATTTTTGGTCTAAAGATAAGTTACTCCTTATAATCATCCAAAATTGTAACATCCTTTTTCCTCTAACTCAAGAAATTTTCATTACATATCTGCTCGATGGTAATGGGGAAAATATTTTTCTAAGAAAAGCTCTTGAAACTCCCTCCATTCCATATTTTATACTTCTGCATCATCCGTTGTGTTTTTGAATTAATGACCACCATTGTGCTACATCTCCCATGAGTCGATAAACTGTCATGACAACTTTTTCCCTTTCACTACTCCCCAAAGCATGAAATATTTTCTCTAAGGAACTTATCCTTTACTCAACTAGAAATGAATTTGTAGTCCCATTGAATGTTGGAGGTTTTTGCCTCATGAAGTGGTCTAACATTGATCCTCCACATTGTGGATCAGCGTGCTCCATATGGGTAAGGTTATTGTTCATAACCTTTGTGAGTTGTCCCAGTATAGTGATAATATGATCCGCACCAGTTGCATCACCAGCTCCACTATAATTATCTTGAGATGGAGAGAAATCCCTACGTTGATTATACGCACTAATTCAGTTTCCATTCCTTCCACTAGGTTCCATTTCTAAACAATGGAATGAAATAGATTAGTTTATGAATTCCATTACATAATTCAAAACTTGTAAAACACTTTAAATAAATTGCACAGTTTATGGATATAATCCATAGTCATATATATGTTTTCTTTTAGGAAATATTTACTAATAAATCCTTCTTAATGGTTTGTAAAGGAAATTTTAATTGTCCTATGTATATCCACTGGGAATGTCATAATAAATAGTCCATCAAGGCCCATTTTCGTGTACCGGGATACCCCGGGTCAAGCCCAGAACTCCTTGTCATAGTTTTCATTCCTATGTACATCTATGCCAGATCTGCCTCTACCTGCTAGTATCCAGATAGGGATTTATTTCTTGGAAAATAAACAAAATCTCTACATTACCAAAATACTAGGAAGTTCTTGTATACTAATCCTCAAAGTCTATCTTATGGTAAATCCAACATCCCAAGATTTTATGAGAATTATTATTTTTAATTTCATTGATGTCTCGTGTTGTACGCGACACCAAACTTAGCTTCTTATATACACAACACCGTATTAGCTTTCAGTATACACAACACTAATCTTGGATCGTGTTACCCACAATTTCAAGTTCGTTTGATAGAAGTTATTTTACGCAACATTGAGTGTATATATATATATATTCAATATATAAATGAAATATGGTTTGATTATATTATACGCAACAAAAAATGAATCTCGCACTACACGCAACCCTAACTTGGCTTTCATTACACGCAACTACGACCTTCCACGATAGCATGTGTTATACGCAATACCAAGTTTGACTAAACGAGATATTATTATGAACTAGCCGTTATGAATAGTAATACCCACTTTTTGAAATTTTATAAATTTTTTATTTCAAAATGGACTTCATTTTTGGGTTCGGAATATCGAAATTAGCCTCGGGTGAATTTCTGGTATTTTTCTGAAAACTTTCAATTTTTGATGAATAGTAAAAACACTTAGTTACTATTTAAAAACCGACATTTTATTTAAATTTATTTTAGGTCAAAATTGATACATAATACCTATATATGTTCAATGTAATTCATTGGAGTCATTTTATAAAAAAAATTTATATATAAAAATTTTATTGAACTTTTCATCGTCTTTTACCCACCTCCTATGAGAATTTGAAAATTTACATAAAACATAATTTTACCACTTTTGTGAGTGGAATTTCGAAAATCCGAGAGACACGGTTAATATCAAGGAGTAAAATATGGTTCAATAAGATAAAAATAATTTTTGATGAATAGTAACTTTTTACTTTTATTTACCACGGTTAAAAGTAAATAGGGTAATTAAGGGTAAAAATGATAATACTATTACTGTAACACATGTCGTAATTCTATTAAATAAGTGTAATTCGACAAAAAACAACCTTAGGGATAAAATTTTACCCTTTTGGTGGATTAGATTAGGACATTTATTATTATTTTATTTAAAGAAGAGTTAAAATAGTTAAAATCAAAGTTTAATAACTAAAACATTTTTAATATAGAGTTATACATAAGATAAATTCGACTATAATTATTAATTTTAAAGGTAAAAATATTTCCTAAATAATGGTATTTTATTTATAAATTTTAGACATTAAATAATTTAATTTATTTATGACAAAATGATGATGCAGTAATTACCTTATTAAGGAAATAATAACATAATTGATGTTATAAATACCCAAATAAAAGTAATTTTATACTTTTTATGAATTCAAATAATTTTATAGGTTAATATCACATGTTAGTATTGATTTAATTAACTGTTTTTGAACTAACCATGTTGTTATGATTTTCACAAAAATCGAATACCAAATAGTGTCAAAATTGACATAAAATAGTTTTTAAAACAAATATTATATTATTAATTGTTATTTTATTCCTAAAAATCTATGGTTTGTCTAAATGACTTATATAAGGATATATATATTAATAATGAACCACATGGGGTTCGTTTGGCTAGTTATAGTAATTTTATTAACCATATAGTGTAAGAAAACAAAAAGACATGGTAAAATTTAAATTATTTAACTTAGAGTTAAATCTAAATGATAAGGATAAAATAGTGACCTACACTTGTCTAAAACCTATTTTTTGAGAGGATTTAGACCCATACCCACCTTATCTTAGAAATAAACCAATTTGGAGCGATTAAAAACCGAAGATGACTTTATTATGAAATAATATTTTATGTTTTTCAAAAGGTTCTCCTCTCCTCCTTTATAAAAAGGGCACCACTTCCCTCTTCCCTTCACACCCTTTTTAGCCTTGAATCTCGGCCAAAACCTACCCATTTCTCTTATACACTTCCCTAGAAACATTCTGGAGGTTCTGGTCTTCTCAAAAGACCAACTCTACTTCCATAAGAGAAGGCTAAAAGGAGGTGCGTCGAAGAAGATGTAATCTCTTCTTCTGATTCTCTCAAGTTTCATTCTTCTTATACTTCTTCTTCATTAGTTGTCTAATTATAAAGTAATAACATCAGTATTAAATATATACTTATATGTTATTATTAATATGAAACAACCTTATTTCACCTTCTTTCCATCCTACAGAAAATGAAATCACCGCGCGTGCTTATGTACGGAATAGCGTCTCCACGCCGTGATGTAATCTATTTTCGACCACCACCTTACTTGGATGGGTATAATGGTGTAAATAAATAACTATATATGATTATTTTAAAGTGATATTGATTCTGTAATATTATTCATACACTTTAATACAATTCCATGATCATGGGAATGATATCATCGCTCGTGCGTACGTATGGACTACCGTCTCCACGACGCGATGATATTCATTCTCCATGTTAACCATTCATGAATGATTATAAAGTATATATAATGAATAACAATGAAATATATGACATAATAATGATACTAGATTTATGTATATATATATATATGTATTTCATCTACTTAATTCCATTCAATTCAATAAGGAAACGAAAACAGCGTTCATGCGTACGTACGGCCTACCGTCTCCATGAACGGTGTATTTCATTCTAATTAACAATCTATCATATATATATATATGTGCTGAATATATATTATATATAAACATTTTTTATATTCTAGAATTAAGTAAATCAGGATATAGGTAATAATATCAAGAACAAAAAGTCGGAACACGTACAATAAATGAAATGATTTTACCCAAATCGCTGCTTTTACATCGAATTTACAAAAGAACGGGAAATATAAAGTCATTACTAAACCATATATGATATCATAAAAATGAATATGATTCTGTAATAATTCAATTACATTATTTAAATCATTATACAGGAGGTTCAGATACATACAAATCATATCAGACATAAGGTAAGGGATAACTATTCCAATCTCGTTCTTTTCTGATATTGTTATTCGTAAGTATTTACTGGGGTTACGTTTATTATCCATGTACATATGTTCTCAAAATGTTTTCATAAAATGTTTAATTTTCTTCCATGTATGTTTATAGATATTTTTACCCATTTTTTTACTTTTACCACATCGTATGGAAGGAATCTTTCGTTTGTTTACCATACGATGTACATTTTGACTCTTCCGACAAAAGTACGAGGAGAATGTTTTTTTTAACTTATACGGCATGAACGGATTTTTACAGTTTCATTATGCCTCATTTTTTTGATGCTTACTCTACATGATTGCATTATTATTTTCAACAAAGCCCTTTTCTTTTAAAATTGCATGTCATTGTGTGAAAAGAAAATGATTTTGAAGAAGAAAGGATATTTTCCTCAAGGATTAATTTCAAGTGTTTAATCAAAAACAAATCCATCTAATGTGACATTATTTAATATGATTATGTTTAAAGTATAATTTCTCCATTATTTACATGGTTTGATTCTTCTTATGATGAAATGATATCCATTTTTTTATATGGATTATGTTCTGATGGATTGATGTTTAATAATCCCATTCTATTACATGGGTTATGCTATAATGTATGATTTATGATTTTGTGGAACAAGAAAGAATGATTTCATTATGAGATGGGTGGGAACTATATCTCCCTCCAATGAATTGGGTAAAGATTTATATCTCATGAGATAGACATGGCTGGAATGGTATGTTAATCTGGTTTAGTAATACAGAACTCAAACGAGGAGTGAACTCGATTCAGAAAAGGACATTTTCCACTAAGATGGTCTTGGCAGCAATTCCTTGGCTACTATGGAAATCATATCATGTGATTAATGGTTTCCACAATCACATGTTTTATTCCCATGCTATTTTATCATGATTAATGATCCTTTATGATATATGCCTTACATACTTCCAAGATTTATGTCTTTACTCAAGATTTTGATGTTTAGATTTTAAGTTCAAGTTGTTTCATTCAAATGTTTATGGATTGTTTTATGTTCTCTATGTTTACCTTTACTAATCATTTGAGCTCACCCATTTTATGTTTTCTTTTCCCCATGATATAAATAATGGTTTTAGGTACGAAAACCAAAAATGGGAAGATCTTTATGGGATATGTTGAAGATCTTTCACCATGATTAGAAGATTACGTTCTGAGTTTCCAAAGACACTAAACTAATATGATCTTTGGGCGTCTATTTTTGTCATGTATTAAGTATTACGAAAAAGTAATGTAATTCCCATGTACGTCATGCATTGGGTCTCTACAGTTGGTATCAGAGCGAATGTTTAGTTAACCATTGGAAACTAGGATTTGAGAACTTTAGTGAGATCCCTAGAGATATTTCTATGGTATGTCTAGGGATGTCTCTAAGGTTAAGTATACGTATAGGTTATAGTCTGAGAATTATGGTAATGATATTATAATTAAACCTAAGGTGTTATATATTGAAGGTACACCCCCTTTATTATTCTGTTTTCCTAGCATGATTTTTGCCACTCACACTATTCTTTTTGGGTTTTCGAAAATGGATGGAAACTGGAAGATTCATGATAATAGAGGATATGATGGACAATGGAATGATATTCTTCATGAGAAACCAAATTAAATTAGATCTGGAATTCCAAACATCGTTATTATTCCTAATCAACAATCTCATAATATGATAAATAATCTCAACTTTGGTAAGTATCCCGACTCAACTAATAAGATAAAGATGGAGTTTCATGATGATCATAGAGGAATGAAAGTTAAATTCCCTTCATGTAAATCTTGTGGGAAGAGGAATCAGGGAGAATGTTTCAAAGGA
Source organism: Viscum album (assembly GCA_963277665.1). Classification (NCBI taxonomy): domain Eukaryota; kingdom Viridiplantae; phylum Streptophyta; class Magnoliopsida; order Santalales; family Viscaceae; genus Viscum; species Viscum album. The sequence goes on from CAUJRU010000001.1 coordinate 10,200,873, forward strand.
ACTGTAAGATGCTTTGGGTGTGGAAAAGTAGGACACAATGCCAGTAATTGTAATGGAAAAGGTTCAGTTAACACCATGGATAAAGATAATGGTATTTCTATGACATCAATAATGATTAGATGTTTTAAATGTGGAATGTATGGGAATTATTCAAACCAATTCCCTAAGGGAAAATCTCATAAAGAGAATCATCTTGGTCATATGGGTAGTGTTTATGTTGATGATGATGATGAGACTACAAATGATATATGAGATGACAGCAATGACGAAGCTTAGTCAGTGGTTTAAGAAGGAAGTGGAATCATTTATGTTTATCAAGAGTTCTGTTGTATAGGTAATGGTACTATGGAATAAAGACACATCTAAGGATTATTAAACTATTTTTTTCCTAGAGTATTTGAAATTATATGTTCAATGGTACCAGAAACCATGAAAGGTTATTCAGATATTTTTGGAAAGTAGATGATATGCGCATAATGAAGGGATAAGGAGATAATGAGAAGTTTGATAGTATTCATGAGCTCATGATTGATATAAGGACTATGTGATATCATGGTTTGAGTATATAAAATTTTTGGGATTTTGGTATGTGGAAAGTGGTAACTTTTGACAACATTCATGTTTTCACTAAGGTTCAATGGGTATTCATTTTTAAAGAGAATACATCATTAAGGTATTCACATGTTCGGAATGTGACCAACAAGATATATCTTATATGGGGGATAAATGATGGTATTCAAATGATTGGTTGATGACATTTCTAGTAATCATTTTCATTATACTATAATATTGGACAGAAGTATTTTTGGTGAGCTTAAAGGTTGGAATAGATGATGTTGGACATCAGATAGAATTGTTTAAGTCTAGAATTTTTTTTCGATATTATTTATGGAATGTTATAATAATGTAGTTTTAGAAAAAGGACAACCTGTAGGACGGGCGACAACTCATCGCGTCGGACAAGGCTGTGGGAATCGAACCCACAACAGAAGTGTGACAGGCCTTTATCGCATAACACTAGACTACTGGAAGTCCTTGGTTAGTAGAAAGTAGTTTTATTTTTTAAAGTGGTATGATAGATGAAGTATAAGTCCATTGTTGGAATCATATACGATTAATCTCACCATAGATGGACTTATGTATATTTAATAACTTATGATAACCTTTTTGTGATAGAAATAGATGGGGTGACTTATCATTATATCGCATGATCTGCTAACACTTCATGAATTCAGCTTCATTTCTTTAAATAAAGATGAAGTTGAAATTTTTCATGGAATGACCAACAATGATATTACACTAAAATCAAGTAAGTATTTCTCCTTATGTAAATGTTCATCAACATTAGGGAAATGATCTTGGAAACAAAAAATGTTGTTCTAGTACTCTCATATCTGATGAATCAGATTGTACCTTAGATCATCACAAATTTATGGCTTTGTGATTATTGGATTTTTCATAGCCATGTTCTCTACCACTCTGCATCAGAACATGACGGTATGATTTCTCTTCCATGTCCATATTTTCACCTATGTTCTCCTGTGTGGAAACCCTGGGATAAGTTAATTTGGGTAAATATTATGCTTCAAACATTAGTTTTTAAAATTAAGCTTTAGTATTCCTTTTTACGATGTGGATTTCTATTAAAGAAAATTTCAAGTAGTAAATGGTTTATAACCCCAACGAATTTCGAGGGAAAAATTAATTTTAAGGGGGGTAGAATGTAACAACCCGAGATTTTATGAGAATTATTATTTTTAATTTCATTGATGTCTTGTGTTGTACGCGACACCAAAATTAGCTTGTTCTATACGCAACACCCTATTATCTTGCAGTATACACAACACAAATCTTGGATCGTGTTACACACAATTTCAAGTTCGTTTGATAGAAGTTATTTTACGCAACATTGAGTGTATATATATATTCATTGTATAAATGAAATATGGGTTGATTCTATTATACGCAAAAACAAATGAATCATGCACTACACGCAACACTAACTTGGCATTCATTACACGCAACCGCGACCTTCCACAATAGCGTGTGTTATATGCAATACCATGTTTCACTAAATGAGTTATTATTATAATATTCTTATGAACTAGTCGTTATGAATAATAATACCCACTTTTTGAAATTTTATAAATTTTATCATTAAAAATGGACTTCAGTTTTGGATTCAGAATATCGAAATTAGCCTAGGGTGAAAATGATATTACTATTACCCTAACACATGTCCAAATTCTATTGGATAAGTGTAATTCGAACAAAAAAACCTTAGGGATAAAATATTACCCTTTAGGTCCACTTGAGTTAGATTAGGTCATTTATTATTATTTTATTTAACGAAGAGTTAAAATAGTTAAAATCAAAGTTTAATAACTAAAATATTTGTAATATAGGGTTATACATAAGAAAAATTCGACTATAAATAATAATTAGAATTCTAAACTTATTTAATACATAATGGTATTTTATTTATAATTTTTATACATTAAATAATTTTATTTATTTATGACACAATGATGATGCAGTAATTACCTTATTAATGAAATATTAACATAATTGATGTTATAAATACCCAAATAAATGTAATTTTAGCCTTTTTATGAAGTCAACTAAATTTAGAGGTTAATATGACATGTTATTATTGATTTAATTAAAATTATTTTAACTAAACATGTATTTATGATTTTCACAAAATCGAATACCAAATAGTGTCAAAATTGATATAAAATAGTTTTTAAAACAAATATTATATGATTAATTGTTATTTTATTCTTAAAAATCTAAGGTTCGGCCAAATGACTTAGATAACGATATATATATTAATAATGAACCACTAGGAGTTCTTTTGTCTTGTTATAGTATGTTTATTAACCATATAGTGTAAGAAAACAAAAAGACACGGTAAAAGTTAAATTATTTAACTTAGAGTTAAATCTAAATGATAAGGATAAAATAGTCAAATAAACTTTTATAAAACCTATTGGTTGAGATATTTTCGACCAATACCCTCCTTAGATTAGAAATAAATCAATTTGGAGCTATTAATAACTGAATATGACTTTATTATAAAATAATATTTTATGTTTTTCAAAAGGTGCCCCTCTCCTCCCTTATAAAAAGGGAACCCCTTCCCTCTTCTCTTCACACCCTTTTGAGCCTTGAAGCTCGGACAAACCCTACCCATTTCTCTTCTCCACTTCCCTAGAAACATTCTAGAGGTTATTTTCTTCTCAAAAGACCAGCTCTACTTCCATAATAGAAGGCTTAAAGGAGGTGCGTCGAAGAAGAGGTAATCTCTTCTTCCGATTCTCTCAAGTTTCATTCTTCTTCTACTTATTCTTCTTTAGTTGTCTCATTATAAAGTAATAACATCATTATTTAATATATATTGATATGTTATTATAAAAATTAATCAACCTTATTTCACCTTTTATCCATCCTACAGAAAACGAAATCACCGCGCGTGCGTACATACCGAATACCGTCTCCACGCCGTGGTGTAATCTGTTTTCAACCACCACCTTACTTGGATGGGTATAATGGTGTAAATAAATAACTATATATGATTATTGTAAAGTTATAGTGATTATGAAATATCATACATACACTTAAATACAATTCCACGATCATGGGAATGATACCATCGCTCGTGTGTACGTACGGACTACCGTCTCCACGACGCGATGAGGTTCCTTCTCCATGTTAACCATTCATGATTGATTATAAAGTATATATAATGAATAATAATGAAATATATTACATCATAATGATACTGTATTATATATATATATATATATGTATGTTATCTACTTAATTCCATTCAATTCAATAATGAAACGAAACCAGCGTTCATGCATACATACGGCCTACCGTCTCAATGAACGGTGTATTTCATTCCAATTATCGATCCATCATATATATATGTATATTATGAATATATATTATATTTAAATCATGTTTTAATTTCTGGAATTAATTAAATCAGGATATAAGTAATAATATTAAGAACAACAAGTCGAAACACGTACAATAAATGAAATGATTTTACCCAAATCGCTGCTTTTACATCGAATTTACAAAAAAAAAACTTGTAATATAAAGTAATAAGTAAACCATATATGATATCATAACAATAAATATGATTCTTTAATAAGTCATTAAAACTATTTAAATCATTATAGAGGAGGCTAGGATACATATGAATTATATTGGACATAAGGTAAGGGATAACAATTCCTATCTCGTTCTTATCCAAGATTGTTATTCGTAAGTATTTACAGGGGTTATGCTTATGATCCATGTCCATATGATCTCCAAATGTTTTCATAAAATGTTTAGTTTTCTTCCATGTATGTTTAAAGTCATTTTTACCCTTTTTTTTACTTTTACCACATCATATGGAAGGAATCTTTCTTTTGTTTACCATACGAGGTACTTTTTGAGTTTTCCGACAAAAGTACGAGGAAAATATTTTTTTAACTTATACGACACGAACATATTTTTACGGTTTCATAATGCCTGATTTTTATGAAGATTCCTCTACAAGATTTCATGATTATTTTCAAAAAAACTTTTTTCTTTTAAAATTTCATGGCATTTTGTGAAAAGAAAATGATTTTGAAGAAGAAAGGATATTTTCTTCAAGGAGTCATTTCAAGTGTTTTATCAAAACAATTTTCCATCTAAAATGACATTATTTAATATGATTATGTTCCAAGTATAATGTCTCCATTATTTACATGGTTTGATTCTTCTTATGATGAAATTATATCCAATTTTTTATATGGATTTTGTTATGATGGCATGATGTTTAAGAATCCCATTCTATTACATGGGTTATGCTATGATGTATGATTTATGATTTTGTGGCACACAAAAGAATGATTTCATTATGAGATGGGTGGGACCTATATCTACCTCCAATGAATTGGGTGAAGGTTTATATCTCATGAGATAGAAATGGATGGAATGTTAAGTTAATCTGGTTCAGTAATACAGGACCGGAACGAGGAGTGAACTCGATTCAGAAAGGGACTTTGTCCACTAAGATGGTCTTGGTAGCAATGCCTTGGCTACTATGGAAATAATATCATGTGCTTAATGGTTTCCACAATAACATGTTTTATTCCCATGCTATTTTATCATTATTAATGTTCCTTTATGATATACTCCTTACCTACTTACAAGAATTATGTCTTTTCTCAAGATTTTTATGTTTAGATTTTATGTTCAAGTTTTTGTATTCAAATGTTTATGGATTGTTTTATGTTCTCTATGTTTACCCTTACTGAGCATTTGAGCTCACCCTTTTTATGTTTTATTTTCCCTTGGATATAAAGAAAGGTTTTAGGTAAGAAAATCAAAAAGGGGAAGATCTTTATGGGAGATGTTGAAGATCATTCACCATGATTAGAAGATTACGTTCTGAGTTTCCAAAGACACTAAACTAATATGATCTTTGGGCATCTGTTTTTGTCAGGTATTAAGTATTCTTCAAATGTAATTTAATTTCCATGTACGTCAAGCTTTGGGTCTCTACAGTAATGATCTCTAATCAATGTTTTTCTAAATCTAGCTTCCAAGGATTGTACTAAACTTCCTCAAATACCATCTGTAACGCCTTGACCAGAGTTACCCAGATTCAGTGCATTATTACATAACATTGGAATGATCATAAAAGATCATGTCCTGAAATACCGATTAGTTTAGTAGCCTTGGAATCACTAGATGCATAAATTAGTTTTACATAACATCATGAAATAAAGAAAAATAACCTCATTGTGTCGCCTAATAATACACTCTTATCCCTTAGCCTATTCCAGTAGGTTAATCATAAAATACTTCTTCGCATCCTGGGAAAAATAAAACATAAGAAAAGGGTGAGCTCAGATTCTCAGTAAGGATAACAATATAGCGGAAACATTCATAAATAAGCATAAAAATTTAAGGCAATGTATAAGACTAAAACACAATCCTTTTAAACAAAAACTTCAGCATAATTTGGAAAATATAAATGAAATAATTCCATTTACTTATTCACATGGATATTCTACTAGTCGAATAATCACATGCAATATCAATAGCCAATTTCATAATGATGGAATGCATAATGCCAGAATTTATAACCACATAGTCAATGTCTCATGACAAGACTACATAGAATTTTTTTCAAGTCCTTGTTCCAAGACACTAGTTTGCCTAATGAGACATACCAATGCATCGAGGACCTATAGTGGGCTCCACCCATCCCTTACTAAGTCCTATGAATTTCTTATATGAAAAGGTTGAAGCATAACATAAACATTCGTATTAAATCAAGCATAGGAAATGTTAATACTTTAACCATAAACCATTAATGGTATTAAAATGACACATCTATGGTCTAACATATCACAAAACCTTCAATAAAATATGGAATATTGTATCATAATAAATCAACTTCAAACAAGTGTAAAATCCATCAATGCATTTTGACAGAGATGAAGTCAAAACCATTTAAGAGAAATATCTATTTATATTTTGAAATAATTTAAAGGTAATATAAATATAAAATAAAACATCTATTTCTAAAATATTCTTATAATCTTGTAAGGTAAGCTTATAAGGTGTTATAATGGCAGAAAATAGCTGAACTCTCCGTATATGTTAAAAACATTCTTTCCTTAATTTTTTCAAAAAGGTCGTGAAGGACCTTGTCTGGAAAATGATGGAAAGATTCATTTATAAAATTTTTATAAAAATTAAAAAAAGGGTATAAATGACTTTATCCCATAGTCTATGAAATAGTAAAAATGTTTTCAAATACATTTTTAAGAAACATTGATGTGGATGATAAATAGGTCCCAGTAGATACTCTTGTATAAACAACCTCAGATACTAAAGATATTGTAAAATTAACCCTTACCTTGTACTTTTCCAAGATCGAGGGTATGTTAACCTCCTGTATAATAATTAAATAATTGTTAATAAATTATACAAGAACAAAATAAAAAAATATGATTTCATATATGATCTTCTAATATTGCTTTGTCAATAATATTTTTGTAGTATCTTGGTTTCAGTTGTTAATGGAATCATTTTCCTTTATATGTTTTGTTATGTAAGTCATGTTTGTTATGTATAGGGTATATTTGATTCATATCCATAATTATATTACATTCTTTAGAATTATTTTTAATCATAAAATGAAAATTATTCTTGAATGGTTATAATGGGGAATGAATCTCAAGGCATTTGTGGAGACGGTAATCTGTATGTATGCACGTATAGTGACTTGTCATTCATAAGATGGATAGAATAATGAATATGGTTGTACAATATTTATAATAACATAAAATTATGTATAAGGTTATGGATATATTATTTTTTTATTGAAACAATAAGGAAAGATGAAGTGGAATAAGAAAAGAACTTTGAAATCGGCGGTGAAATTATTACCTCTTCGTTAGGTGTTTCCATTTGATTTGATCAAAAGGGCCCCTTAGATTGGATCATGACCAATGTAAGTCCTCTTGGTCGAAGTCAGGTTAGTTGGGAGGATATTTAAGTAGGGTTTAGCCAAGCCAAAAGGATTTGGAGGTGTTATTTTGAGAGAAGGGGAAGTATCCTTTTATTAGAGAGGTGGGGGTCACTTTAGGAAAAACATGAAATATTATTTTATTATACAATCATATTCAATTTCTAACAGCTCCAAAAGTATTTAGTTTAAAGATAAGGTGGGGATGTGTCAAAAAAAATTCAACCAATAGTGTTTATACAGGTTTAGGTCACCATATTAACCTTATCCTTTAGATTTAACTCCTAGTTAAATAGTTTAACTTTTACCATGTATTTTTGTATTATTATAATAAATGGTTAATAAACATAAAATAAAGAGTTAAACAAACCCCAAAAGATTCATTAATAACATAGTAATAATATTTTAAGTCCGTTGGACGAGCCTTAAATTTTTAGGAATATTATATAATTTCATAATATAGTATTTGTTTTAAAAACACATTTATGTCAATTTTGACACTATTTAGTATTTTGTTTTTTTTAAGTCCTAAAAACATTATTACTTAGAAAAAAATACATTTAATCAACCCTAACATGTCATGTTATCCTATAAAATTCTTGGAATTCATCACAAGTCCCAATTTAAATTAACTTGGAAATTTATAATATCAATTATTTTAATCTATCATTAATAAGGTAATTACTGCATCATCATTGTGTCATAAATATATTTAATGATTTAATATCTAAAAATTAAAAATAAAATACCATAATGTATAAAATCATCTTATATTTTTAATTAATATTTATAGTTGAATTTATCTTATGTATAACCCTCTATCAAAAATGGTTTAGTTATTAAACATTGAATTTAACACTTTTAACTCTTCTTTAAATAAAATAATAATAAATGTACTAATTTAATATAAGTGTAATTAAGGATAATATTTTATTCCTAATATTGTTTTTGGTCGAAATACATTAATACAATAAAATTAGGACATGTTTTAGGGTAATTATAAAATAATTTTTACCTTTAATTACCCTATTTACATTTAACCGTGGTAAATAAGTCAAAAGTTGCTATTCACCAAAATTTATGTCCATCTTCATGAACCACATTTTACATACTAATGTCAACCGGGTCTCTCAGATTTTTGAAATTCAATTCACAGAAGCGGTAAAATTACGGTTTATGCAAATTTGCAAATGCGCCTAGGATGTGGGTAAAAGACGGTAAAAAGATCGATAAAATTTTATATATCTAATATTATTATAAAATGACTCCAATGAATTAAATTGAACATAAATAGGTATTATGTATCTATTTTGACCTAATATAAATTTAAATAAAATAACTAATTATTTAAATAAAAAGTCAGTTTTAAACAATAACGGAGGGTTTTCACTATTAATCAAAAATTGGAAGTCTTCAGAAAAATTAAAAAAAATCACTCTAAGCTATTTTCGATATTTTGAATTCAAAAATGAAGTCCATGTTAAAAAATAAAATCCATAAAATTTCAAAAAGTGGGTATTACTATTTACAACATCTAGTTTGATTGGTCATGGTGTGGTAAAATTCCAAGTTGCGTATGACACAAGCTAATGCATTTTTCAAATGGAAACGTACTATGGAAGCTTGGTTTGTTACAATAATCCAAACCAATTATAAAACCACAAAGAAGACTCAATCCACTCATACATGAGGTAGTTCAGGAAGAGATCACCAAGATTCTTCGATATGGTATTATCTACCAAAATTCTGACAGTGAATGTCTTAGTCCAATTCAAGTTGTTCCTAAGAAGGGTGGGTTAACTGTTGTCAAAAATGAACATTGGGGGGGGGGGGTGGGTAGTAACAACTCGAGTGAATGAAAAATGGTGTGTGTGAATTGATTTCCAAAAATTTAATGTTGAAACACGAAAAGATCACTACCCTCTCCCATTCCTTGATCAGATGATAGAAAGATCAACAGGAAAGTCACACTATTTCTTTCTTGATGGATACAGTGGCAACATCCAAATCCCAATCGCACCTCAGGACCAAGAAAAGACTACTTTAACATGCCCCTTTGGAACATATGCATATAGGAGAATGCCATTTTTCCATTTCAATGATCCTGAAACTTTCTAGAGGTTTATGATGAGTATCTTTTTGTATTCATTAAACACTACATGTAAGTCTTCATGGATAACTTTACCATTTATGGTTAGTTATTTGAATCATTCTTGAATTCAATCTCTCATGTACTTCAAAAGTGTTTCAAGTGTAACCTTCTATTAAATTTTGGAAAATGTCACTTCATGGTTCCAAATGGGATTGTTCTAGGGAAAATAGTTTCAAAAGTGGGTATTGAAGTTGATCCGGCCAAAATTAAAGTGATCTAATCACTTCCGGAACCCACCTCTGTTCGAGACATTCATTCATTACTTGGTCATGCCGGGTTATGTCGGTGATTCATCCATAACATCAGTAGTATTTTACTCCCACTCACTTGGTTTCTCAAAAATGATGTCACTTTCCATGTTTATGGGGTTTTCAAGAGAGGCTTCATTGAACTAAAAATTGTTCTTACATCTGCCCTGATAATCCAACCTCCAGATTGGTCCTTATCCTTTGTGTTGATATGTGATGCTTCTGATAGATCCATTGGGGAAGTTCTTGGTCAAAGAAGAGAAAAAATTCCTCATGTCATCTATTATGCCTCAAAAACATTGGATGAAACTCAATCTCACTACACTATGACTGAAAATGTACTTTTAGCAGTGGTTTTTGACTTAGATAAATTCCGATCCTATCTCTTAGGTGCCAAAATCATCATCTTCATATATCATTCTACTATAATGTTCTTACTCAAGAAATGTGACTCCAAAAGGAGGCTAATAATATGGATCCCAATGCTCTAATATTTTTACCTTGAATTAAAATATAGACCAAGAAAACAAAACAATATGGCTGATCACATTAGAAGAATTTCAATTTCTTCCTATTCCAAAATAATTGATCTAGAATTTCTAACTGAGAACCTTTCATCTGTCACTCCAAAAATACTATGGTAAGCCGCAATTGTAAATTACTTGGTTTCCGGTGTTTTTACTGAAATTTTTTCAAAAAAAATGAAGTTGAAAAGTGATTCAAAATAAAATTTTTGGGAAGAAAATATACTTTGGAAAACAAGGGTAGACATGGTAATTAATATATCTGTTGCTGAACACGAAAATTCTTCCATATTAGAATTCTATCACTCAATGCCTGGTGGTGGCCACTTTGAACCACAAAGGACCTCCAAAAAGGCCCTAGAATCTGGATTCATCTATCCTTCACTCTTCAAGGACTAACATGAGTTCTGTTAATAATTTCCCACCTGCCAAATGTTTGGAACAATTTCAAATAGAAATGAAATGCCCCAAAATACATTAATTTTCTATGAGATCTTCAATGTTTGGGGCATCTATATCATTGGACCATTCCCCCTTTCTAATGGATTCTCATACATTATTCTTGTAGTTTATAATGTTTCTAGGTGGGTCGAGGCCAACCCCACTAGAATGGATGTTTCACATACTATTAGTGAGTTCATAAAGACACAAATCTTCCACTAATTTGGCACACCACATGCCTTGATAAGTGACTTAGAAACCCATTTTTGTAATAGAACCATGTAATCTATTTTGAAAAATATTGGTGTTCTACAGAATACATAAACTGCATATCACTCCCAAACAAATGGTGTAGATGAAATTTCTAATAGATAAGTGAAAAGAGTTCTTGAGAGAATTCTAAAACCCACCAGTAAAGACTGGCCTGAAAGACTTGGTGAAGCACTTTGGGATTATGGAATTACCTATTAAACACTCATTGGGATGTCTCCTTTTAGATTAGTTTTTGGTAAATAATTTCATTTACTAGTTGAAATAAAACATATGTCATTTTGGGCTGTGAAAACCTGTAATTTTGATTGTGAAAAATCTGTTGAATAAAAATTGTTGCAATTGGTTGAACTGGAGGAGCTTTGACTTGAATCCAATGAAAATTCCAATCAGTACAAATAAAATGCTAAGGGACACCAAGATAAACACATCTTGAGAAAGGTATTCCATGAAGGTGAAAAGGTAATGCTCTTAAATTCTCGATTCTGACTTCACCCACGTATTCATAATTCTCATTGGGAATGTCCTTTTGTAATTACTAATGTTTACCCATTTGGTGTAGTTCAATTCTAAGACCCCTCTTCCAAAAAGACATTCAAGGTTAATGGAAATCGGTAAAAGCATCACCATGAGAGGAAACGCATCCCAGGAACCACATCGACTTCCATCAGATCCACAACTTCTACAGTAGACCCACCACCGGATGGAGATGGAGACCCACCAAATCTAAACGAGGGGCACCTTTTTTCCTTTAACTCTCTCTATATCTCTGCCTCTCTCTCCCTCTTTCTTCTTCTTCCCTCTCTTTAATTTTTTACATCATTCTTTATAAAAACATTTTCATTTTCTCTTTATATTTTTTGTGGGTGTTTCTTTATAAAAAACATAAAAAACCTAAAAATTAAACAACAAAGAAAATCATTTAAAAAAATATCGAAATTCCAGAGTCATACTTACTCACCTTCCAATTTTAAAATTTATTCCAATCATTTTGTGGAGTCCAAAGACACGGTTTCATCTCAAAAATTATGTGTTTTATTCATAAATTTGGATAAAGCATATTGTTTCAAAACCAACAAATTTTGAATACTCAATTTTTTTTATATTTAGAAAATAATTTTCCCCACCCGTGACAAACAACATTTTCATTCATTCCAAGGCCAACTATGGACATCTTTTCAAAATGTGTGTTTTTTACCCCTATTTTGTGAACATTCGATCATAATTTCCTACTTTGGTGTACATTAATATGATAGAGGCATTTTATGAACCACATGATAATCCCAATATCCAAATAACCTCCCATTTCCTTTACATTAATCCTCCTTTTGAAATCCCATTCGATCCTATGAAATCCTTTTCTTTGATAGCCACATTACAAGACTAATACATTATCCCACCCAATATCAACTTGGATTTTCATTGCATAATTTTATTATGAAACATAAGTGTGTGGGGGAGGATTTCATTTTGTGTACCCTTTTTTGATTTTCACCATGTTATCATTTTCATGAGGGCAAGAATAAATTTAAGTGTGCGGGATAGGTTGTCCTTTAGTGGGGTTTGGTAATATATATTGAAAATTTTTAAAAAATCAAAATCAAAACAAAAAAATTAAAAAAATCAAAAAACAAATGAAATTAAGAACGGGTTGTGTCTTTGGTGGGTCAAAAATAACTTTTTCTAATCCTTTGATCATGTTATGACTATTACAATTAGTTTCGTGAGGAGATCGATCATGGGTTGGAATAAGAGTGTGAGATCTGTTTCATGTACAACTTTCGAAAGAAATGAAAAAAATGAACACTTATGTCATTGGGAGAAGTTTTGTGTTTTGTAAATATTTCATCTTCTCATCCCATTCTAATTTTCTTCCTATCTTGTGTATTTCTTCATGAAATCATTCCCTTGTAAATATGTTTTTTAATTTCCTTCCATGTTTCATTTCAAACAATGTGTATTGTTTTACCCATGTCGGTTTTTTACCCCTCTTCTTCTCTCTTGTGTACATTAAATTCCTACCATCCCATAGCCAAAGAAAAACCCCTTAAAAATACCGCTTGAGTATTTTTTTGCTTTAGGATAGGGAGTGGAATCATATAGCTTATACAAACTCTATGATTTTTTAATTTTGGTTGGTGAAAGCGTGAACCTCAATAAATGAATTTTATTATCTTCAGAGGAGTGAGTTTTTAATGCCGACATTTTCTATTTCTAAATTTGGGCATGAAAAAAAGAGTTGTTTTTTGATCATTTATTCTGTTAAAATTTGTGGTGGAATTCAATATGGATGATTGAAATGGTCTAAACCTCCCCAAATTTGGGATAACAAAATTCTAATATTTGTTGGTGAGTGAAAATGATTTTGTTGTGTTTTTTATATTTATTACACATGACAACATGAACAAGAATAAGTGTGGGGGTTGATGTTATTAATATTTTAATTACTTGTTATATACTATTTTTATTGATTTTATATGAAATGTGCATAATTTGTGTGAAATATTAATGTTTAAATATTAAATATAATTTTAGAGCACTATTTGATGTCAACCAGATTCAAGTCTATTTAATGTATTAATAATAAATCTCACAGTAATTATCCAACTTTCAAGATTCCTAATTTTAGGGATCCATAATCAATGTACAACATTTCATTAGCTGGAGTCAGTGACTCATTCATCAATTTTAAGGGTCATATGGTCAGCACAAGAAGACCCAAATAATCTGTGAAAAAAAGTAGACCAACCATGATGATTGAGTTTCTGGTCTAACTCTCAAAGCCAAAATTTTATGAAACTCTAATATATGTTCTTTATTATCCAATATGATCATGGAAAAATATTCCAGGGCCCATATCCAAAAACAGGTGTCCCAAATAATGCTTTTAAGTTTATCCCTCCATTCTCTCGGGGAAATGAAATTAGCACACTAAATTGACTTTCTCGTGATATAGTAATCAAATCAAGCTGATATTTTTCATTTTGAAACATGTGATATAGGGGACCTACATTTTTGAATAAATAATTTGTAATTTAAGGCATATTCCTATAAAAAACCATTAATATTTCGTCCATCGAATAGCTCTGGATTGAAAAGGATAGATTAACCTTGTTTAATCAAACGACCATAACATGGGCTCTGTAAGTACGAATTCTTCCAAAGTTTGATAGTAATTGGAAAATATTATTATCTACAACTCTTATGAATAATATATCTCGAGATTCATCTGTCTAGATGTCCAAATCATCGATCCATGTGGAGGGTCAGTTTTGGAATGCAAACAGTCCACCACCATGGGCTATAAATACATCCCCTCCTCTCCTTTCAAACGAGCTGTAATTTCAGAAGATAGGAGCATATACAAGCACAAACAATGCCTTGAAAAGGTATTTTGAGGACCTTCCATACTCATGTTTTCACTAGAGAGACCATGCCTCCTCTCTCTCTGTTTTCATTTACTTTTGTGTTTTTTATTATTATAATCATGTAAGTCTTCTTTTTGTAATTTTTTTAATGAAAGTTTTATATTCAATATCTATTATTCTTATCCACCTTCTATAGTTTAATATAAAAGTTCTTAAAATGGTTTAAGTCAAGAAAAACCCCTTCCCTTATTTTTCTTCCTCATTCAATCGAAAGTCTTTTTTTAACTCTCTTCAACGATCATGTGTGTGTTCAACGCACTACTCTTTTCTTATACCGTTTTATTCACTTTCTTTTTAATTCATCACCTTAAAAATATTTTACTAGATTAAAAATCATTTCAGTGTATGATTAAATCTCCCATTTTGTTGAGTTGTAATTTGGGGATATTAATTGAATTAGATCATTTGCTCAATTGGTATTCATTGAGTTAATATTGGGTATGATGAAGTTTATATGTCATGGATTAATGACATGTTTTGTTTAATATGTGGATTCCATGGATTATTGGAACCACAAATACACTGACATAAACAAGTAGTGGTAATGATTAGAACCCTAAGTTATGTTATGTCTTGGAATAATGCTTTAACACTTGGGTATTCTGATCAAAGTCATATTGTGAAGTGGGTATTAATTTAATGTAATATGAAGAAAAGATCAAGGATATCATAAACATAAATACCCAATAAGAAACTCACCTCAATCATCATCAATTTGTTAAACCAAAAATCATCCATAAATTATTTCATAAGCTCTGAAAAACCCTCCCAATTAAAATTCAATCAACTAAACAAATCGACTATTAAAAAGTATCATCGTCAAGGATTCAACCTGAGTGCTGCTATACACATTTCCAGAGCACCAAAACCTTTAATGGTTGACAGGAGACAATTGACTACACTTTCAAGTATCCTTATTTTGAAAATGATCTGAGTAATCTCCATCTTGTGTTATCTAAGGATGGAGTTAATCCTTTTTGTTTTCAAAGAAGCAGTCACAGTAACAGGCTAATTATTCTGATAAAATATAACTTTCCATCATAGTTAAACATGAAACAAAAATAGATCTTGTCATATATTCTTATATCATGACCAAAATAACCAGGTAATAATATTGATGTTTATTTTTTTCTATTGATCAATGACTTCAAATTATTGTGGGATTCAGGTGTTACATTTTATGATGCTTATAGAAATATAGATTTTACACTGAGATCCATGTTATACTAGATGATAAATGACTTCCCTACTTATGGAAATTTTCTGGGATATAATATTAAAGGAAATCGAGGGTGTCCTATTTGGGAACAAGTTAGATAGTCAATTAAGTCAATACATTCATCAATGAATATGTTTCTAGGACATTACATATTTCTACCTAAACGTCATAAGTACGGATATTTGATGACATTTTTTCAATGGAAGTTCGTTATTACATAAAAAATCATCTCCACAAAAAGGTTATTTACCATTTCAAAAATTAAAATATGTAAAAAATTATTTTGGTAAACTATTTAAAAAAAAACATAAATAAATTTGTTGTAAAAATAGATTAGTTCTTTTTTGAAAACTATACTCGCATTGTCTCTACGTCATAAATTTTATAGATGTTATGCATCTTGAACAAAATGTTTCTGATAGTGTAATTATAACATTAATAAATGGATAAACAAAAAAATATAGAATTAAGGTTCGGTTGGACATGGTTGACATGGGAAAATAGGAAGATTTAGCACTAGTGAAGGGAGAGAAACAAAATTTTCTTCCTCCAGTTACTTACGCTCTTTCCCTAAATGAGAGATATCAATTTTTCAACTTATTTAATGATGTAAAATATTCATAGGGATATTCATCGAATATCAAGAATATCATGTCGATGTTTGATTTAATGTTAAAGGTTTTTAAATCACATTGTTTTCATTTTTTATACAAGATTTAATCCATGTAGATCTATGATTAATTTTGCCCAAAAATTTCTATCATACATTAACAAAGCCCTATATATTCGTTCAAATCGATATACTGAAAAGTTATAGACCGTGAGAAATTTTTATCTGTGGAAAATAAAATTTCCATAATATTATGTGAATTGGAAATGTTCTTCTCACTAACATTCCTTGATATGATGGTTCACATGACAGTTTACTTGGGGATATAGATTCAACTATGTGGTCATGTATACTAAAGATGGATATACCCCCATTGAATGGTATATGAAGTTTTTGAAAGGGTATAACAAAAATCGAAGTCATAAATAGGGTTTTATTGTAGAGTTGTATATTTTTGAGGAGCTATTTAATTCTACACCGACTACCTATCTGGTGTGGAATGTATGGGTATGATGAAATATCATCACATTGGGTGGCTTTTGGGTGAATGAATTTATAGAAGAGATATTTCCAAAATCAATATTACAACTAAGGAGTAGGCCCAAAATTATGTTTTTTATAATAGTTTGGAGGTTTCCTCATATGTGGAAACCCATAATGAAATTATTATGGATTTGAATCCATCATGGGATGAAATATGGATATCATATACACATAATAAATATTTTATTGAATGGTTTTAATACTATAATTTTAAGGAGTCATAGGAAAATATGGATTCAATTTCAAAATGACTTTGATGTATAGATAGAGGACTATGTTCATATTCTTATCTTATAATGGTTTTTTAATTAATGATTATATGTTCTATACAAATTAAAATAATGACGGCAGTACCATGAGAAAAATATTGGGGTTACCCTTGTGGTTGAAGAAATTCATTTTTCTAGTACTAATGATAGAAATCCAATTTGTTCAAATATGTCATACTTTAGTATCATCAAAAAAATATGGGACTTGGATTATACAGCATTCCAAGTGCCAATTTTTCAATGCATGTTGGTTGATTATAGGAGTATTGTTAAAATAGATGAATTGGTATTCGTTAAAGTGGATTATAGTAAGGAAGGGTACAAAGAAGAACCATTTATAATCATATCACAGGCAGTACAAGTATTTTATATTCTAGATCCCACAATCTAAATGTGGTTAATTATTTTGTAATCGACCAAAAACATTAAAGGTTCAGATGACAATTCAAATCAGGATGACCCTTTCTTGGGATGTCGCAATCATTTTATAGTTTTCCAAACAAAGACATGGTTTATTATGTCAAAGGAGACTACAATGAAGGGATTTGGATACTCTATAGAGGGGATAAATAACTTCAACCTTTTAAAAAATGAGTTAAATAATCAGATTATATCTTTTTTGTAATATACATTGTGTTACCTCATGTTGTTATATGTTTGATTCTACATTTATGTAATATAAATCAATCATTAAACCACTTTTATAGATAATGTATTCTATACATATCAATACTCTCAATATTGAGGAACAGTAGGTTTCTTAACCTGTTTATACTCCCAATGTAGAAGAACAATATGTTTCTCAACCTTCTGATGCTCCTAATACAGAGGAACAATGACCTTTTTCACATGATGATACTACCAAACCGTAGAAATAACATATTGATGATATTTAATCTAAGGAAATGGTATGTGAAGAAGAACCAATGTAGCATAAAAAACAAGATTTATGTAGTGTGACAATGTTGGAAAAAATTATTATGGTGAAAAGATAAGGCATAAAATATGAGGTCGTATGGATTGAGCACGAAAAACATGTTAAACACAATAGGTCCATGTTATGTAGTTACATTGGTCTCATCACATTGCAATGCATAATGATTGATTGATGTTGATTTTTGGAACAATGTTGTGACCATGTGTAAGACACTGATTTGGGAATAGATTATGATAACATAATGATCTCGTTTATTTATTTTACTAAAAAATAATGTTATGAAACATTGACTCACTCTTCATAATTCCTTTTATAGTTCATTTTTAGTAGATGAATCCCCCAAGAAATATGTGATAATTCTTTCTTGAATTATTCAACAATTATTTCACATAATTCTAACAAAATTTCAACTTAAATATGCTGATTTAAAAATAACCCCAGACCCACCGCTTATGAATTTCCACCTAATAAGATAAGAAGTGGGGGATGCGTATACTGGACACTGTGCTGATATGCCTTTTCTGGTATGTTGTGGCTGGTAATACATTGTTTGAATATATGTTTATTCATCACTTTTATTGATAAATTCTTATTTATGAAATGAAAACTCAGTGCTAAAAATATGTAATGGAAATAAATACCAACTTACCCATACCATAAAGCAAGAATAGGGTATGATTATCTTGAAAAAATTGGTACATATTTTAAATATGTCGTAATAAATTTATGGAACATGAAACAAAAGTATAATTGTGTTCATCTATTAATATGTAGATTGATGAATCTAAATCCAATGACACTTCCATACCATTTCATGTGATATTAAAGGAGGCATGTGTAAATAAATATGGTATACTAATAGATGAAAACATAGAAAAAGTGTTGGAAACATGTTTAAGTATGACATAACAGAATATTTTTTTCATTAAATCACAATTAAAAAAGAATGATTACATATTTTCCTATATTTTATATCTAAAATAGTCACAGGAATCATCAACACCTTTACTAGATGAAAACTTACTATTGGTGGCCTTGAAGTTTCTAGTACAGTATGTCCACATTAGAGGTGTGGGTTTTGTGGTGACACCCTGAACACATTTTGATAATAAAACAATAAGAGGATAATGAAAATGAAATAGAAGAGATTAAAGAAGGATTATATTCCCTTGAAGAATAAGTTAATTGGAAGACTCAGTTGCAATAATAGTTTCTGATGGAGGAAAAGAAAACAAACAAATCAAGAACATACATTGCAAGAAGATCCCTCCCAACCCCCACCATATTTGAAGTGATCCATCCCCCTCAAAGTTATATATTAGTTGAGGTATTCAATATAATAATAATTGTTTCTGAGAAATGTGAATTAGATATAAAATTATACCTTTCCTATACTGATATTCTATTGGGTGAAAATGACTATTATTTATATCTTTCAACATCCACTCATCACCTTGTATTGATTTCTACAATGTTCAATATCAATGATGACTTTCTACACAGTAAATCACTTCCAACATGTAATGTGAGAGTGGAAATTATCAAAGCTCATGAGTTGGGCACTGATATACCTTTTCCACATTAAGAAGTAGATGTTTATGTGGTTGAAAAAACTAATGGAACATTTATCTCATGGATGTTAAATCTTCTTAAACACATATCAAAGAAGAGGTATTCATTTCTAAAATATTTTTCACACTAAAACATTAACAATTAATGAAAAAATGTCTCAACTGATGAATTTTATTATGGAAAAACAATTGGAATAGGGTGAAACTAAATTTCAAATCAAAACTATCTAAAGGATCAACCAACTAATCAAAAATATATTCCGAAAGAACCTTTAACCCACCAGTTCAATATCTTCATTTACTAACATTCATGGTTCAGGCGGATACAAAGTTACGAAATGGTAGTAGTCACATAATTGATTTTGAAGAAAAAATTTATGGAGAGGATGTTATATTAAACATTTCTTTTTAGAATGTAAATGAAATCCTCAACTATGAATGGCTAGGAACCCCAGTTGTAAATGTATACATGAGGTATTTTTCAATTAATATTTTTCCAAAATAAGATATAATATGTTAATTTTGACTAAATACATATCATATTTTTGTAGGCATACATATCAATACCAATTAAAGGCATTTACCTATGAAAATAAATTTGAACTCATTAGTCCTCACATCACTTCTATGGAACAAATGACAATAAAGTCTAAAAATGGATGAAATAGTGGTACAACTAGCCAATTTTTTTGAACAAAAACATATGGATAATAGACTCTTCTTAATACCGGATATGTTGGGGTAAAACTTCCAAATTTAATCATATCAAATATTTTTTAATTTATTTAATTATATATTTATTTTTTTTATTTTTAGGAAATATTGGCTGCTCATTTTTGTCAATTTGCATACTCAAAATATTTATTTCCAAGATACACAAAATGGGTACCCAAAAAACCAACCCCGCATGAGAATTTTTTTGAATTGGTAAAACACTACATCAAATGTTTAAAAAAAAAAGTCAAGTTATGTATTTTATATTATTTTTTAATGAAGATTCTATAATAATAGGACGATGATTAAATATCCCGAAAATAATGGAATGAGGAATGTTAGTGCGCACAAAGATTCAAAAAAATTCTCCAAATAGACAAGTATGAGGGTATATATAATATGATTTCACTTTACAAACACATATCAAACTAAGTTACTTGTATTTATCAATGTTTCTATAATTTTTGAAACAATCTAATGGAAAAGATTGTTGTTATTATATTTTTAACTTTATTAGAGAGATCATATTCCATCAATAAACTAACATCCCATAATAAGTATTTTAAACGATAATTAATATTTAATTTATAATATTTATTTATCCATTTTCTATTTATATTTTTTCAGTAATACTATGAATTCCAAAAATTCTCATATTCCTAAGATGATATAGATTTTCTTATAAACGAAAGGGATATATTCCAGATTAAAGAATGCTCTTAATGGCTGTGAAGATGTTACTTCCATATTAGTAATGGATTTTTTAATATTTATTTTTTATTTATTTGTTTTTATTATTACCCATATATAAATTATTTTTATATATAGTTGGATTCCTTTATTCGAGTTGGTCTGGTTTGTTTGAAGCTTCTCATGCTCATGAGATATTTCACTTCAAGGCTACAACTGAGATTATGACAGTAAAGAAATTTTTGAATAATGTATACAACCATCATCAAATGTTGAATTCTTATTACATATCTAATCAATTTTTTCATAATTATATCTACTATTTTATAGTTATCTTCTCCATTATTTTTATCTAATACTTATTTAGTTTATTTTTCACAGATCTCTTTCGATGTCATGTTTTGATTTTATCTATCTGCAAAGAGACATAAAAGACATGGAATTTTACTTTATACAAATGTAACAATACTTTCAATTTATGTTCTTTGTCGAGCTACCAAAACTGAATATTTAGTCAATGTTCTTAGATGAAAATCCTTTATCGTTGCGGAAAACTATAATGGTAGAAGAAGTTCTTTCAAAAAGAACATAAACTCAATATATAGTGTTGGTTGTTAGACAAAGAAATTAAATGGAAATCATGGTATCATTAGAAGCTCATATTGTTTTGATACTTGAGTAAAGTTATCTATAAGTCATTTGGAACATGAAGAAATCAGCATCACCTCAATCCGACTAACGGTGTTACCAGTATGACTCCAAGTGCGTATTTTTTTTTAAAAATTAACATTAATTTTAGAAAAAAATTAAAGTAGTGTACTCAAGGCCGAACAGAAACATTTTGATTATTTTTATATGTTTATAAAATGATCTATAAGTCATTTAGAATGCATTGGAATTAGCCACAACTCATTCTGATGCACGGTGTGACTGGTATGACTCCACATTCATCTTTTTATTTAATACTGACATAAATTTCTATAAAAAATACAACTTACATTCTCAAAACTGGTAAAATGAATTAGTATTTTTTTAGAACATTAAGACAATGATTTATATGTTATTTTTGATGTGTAGAAATCATCAGCACCTCATTCTGATAAACAATGTTCCCTATATGACTGAATGTGTCTATTATCAGTTTAAAATAGACATTTTATTTTAATAAGTGTCACTTAATGAAAACTAATAAAATTTATTCATATTTCCTTGATAATATATGAAAAATATTAATAAATCATTTTTTAGGAATTAGTCTTGCATCAAATCGGAACATGATGTGACCGATATGACTCAATGTGTGTGTTTCCTGTTTAAATTTACATTTTAGTAAAAACAATTGAGGCACTTAAAACCAAGAAAACACATTCAAGTTGTTTTGATACATTATGAAAATGATCCATAAGTCATTTGATATTTGTAGGAATCAATTTCTATATAATCCAACTCATGGTGCGACCTGTATGACTCCAAGTGTGCTTTATTATTTAAAATTGACATTAATTTTAGTAAAAAAACTGAAAAACTCAAAACCAAGAAAACACTTTTAGATTGTGTTTATAATATAAGAAAATGATCCATATTTCATTTTTGAAATGTATGAATTAGCCTCACCTCAATCTTTGACATGATGTACCCAGTATTACTAAAAGTGTTCGTTATCAATTTAAAATGGACTTTTTAGATTAAAAATTATCACTCACTAAAAATGAAGAAAACATTCTTACATTATCTTGATAATTTTTAAAAATTATTCATAAGTCATTTTTCATATGTCGGAATTATTATCATACGAATGAAACACATGATGTGACTCGTATGACTCAAAGTGTGTATTTCCAATTTAAAATGTCATTTTAGTAAAATAGTCATTTAACATACTCAAAATAGTTAAAAAACATTAATATTGATTTTATAATTTATAAAAATTATCCATAAGTCATTTGGGACATGTAGAAATCAGTGTCACCTAAATTCAATGCTTGGGGTGACCGATATGACTCAAAGTGCTTCTTTTTATAAAAAATGACATTAATTATCGTAAAAAATATAATTGACATACTCAAAACTAACAACATGCATTAATATTGTTTTTATACTTTATTAAAATGATTTTTAAGTCATTTATAATATTTAATAATCAAACTCAACTCAGTTTGACACAAGATATGCCCGGTATTACTCAAAGTGTTCATTCTCAATTTAAAATTGAAATTTTAGTTCAAAAATTGTCACCCGCAAAAAACTAAGAAAACACACTCAGATTGTCTTTATAATTTTTTTTATGATTCATAATTAATTTTTTGCATATATGAATTAGTCTCATGTTAAACTGACACATGTTGTGACAGGTATTACTCGGATTGTGTGTTTCTCATTTCAAATGAAATTTTATTTGAAAACATTAGTGAAAAACTAAAAACTAAGAAAACAAATTCATATTGTTTTGATACTTTAGTAAAATGATCCATATGTCTTTTTTGATGTGTAATAATTATCATCACTTCATTCTAACACAAATTTTTTACCTTAATAACTCCAATAATGTAAATTTATTTAAAATTGAAATTAATGTTTTCGGAAAGAATGAGTGACATATTTAAAAACAATTAAATGCATTCTGAGTGTTTTCAAATTTTAGGAAAACAATTTATAATTAATTTATAATACATAGGATCAACCCCACATAAATTTGATGCATGGTTTGACATAGTTGTGTCGTTTTAATTAATACTGACATTAATTTTTGTAAAAAGAACAAGTGACATATTGGAAGCCTAGAAAAATCATTCATATTATTTTTATAATTTAATAAAATGATCTATAACTCATTTTAGATGTGTAAAAATCAACTGAACATCAATCAGATTCATAGTATGACGAGTAAGACTCCTAATGTTTGTTTTTATTTAAAATTTACATTAATTTTAGTTAAAAGAACCATTGATGTACTGAAAATAAGGAAAACAAATATATATTATTTCGATACATTAGGAAAAATATCTATGGGACATTTTTTATGTGTGGGAATCAACCGCACATCAATTTGATTGATGTTGTGACTGGTATTAATCCAACTATGTCTTTTCCATTAAAATCAACAATACTTTTAGGAAATAGAACTAGTAACATACTGAAAAAGAGAAAATATATTTGAATTATTTAGATACATTAGTAAAACGTTCCATTAGTCATTTTTGATGTGTAGGAATCAAACTGACCTCAATATACCACATGGTGTGACCAAGATGACTAAAAGTGTGTCTTTTTATTTTAAATTGACATTTATTATAGAAAAAATAGAAATTGATGTAACACCCTGACCTCAGTTACCCAGAGTCGGTGAATTATTACATAACATTGGCATGATACAAGGAATCATGTCCCGAAAGACCGATTAGTTTTGTAGCCTTGGATGTACTAGATACATTCATAAGTTTTACATTACATCATGAAAAAAAATATCAACAAAATTTTTACCCTTTTGAACACACTTATATCCTTAGCCTATCCCTACAGGTCATCCATAAAATACTTATTCCCATTTTGGGAAAAAACATAGAAAGGGGTGAGCTCAGATGCTCAGTAAGGATAAAAATATAGCAGAAACTTTTTTAAATAAGATCAAACATTTAAGGAAATGTCTAAGACTAAAACAAAATATTTTTAAACATAAACTTCAGAATAATATGGCAATGGTAAAATAAAATAATTCCATTTACTTATTCAAATGGATATTCTACTAGTTTAATAATCACATGCAATATCAATAACCACTTTCATAATGATGGAATGCATAATGCCAGACTTCATAACCACATAGTCAAGGCCTTGTCCCAAAACTAAAAATAAGATTTTTTCAAGGCCTTGTTCCAAGACACTAGTTTGTCTCATGAGACCTACCGATGCATCGAGGAGCTATAGCGGGCTCCACTAGTAACTTACTAAGTCCATTGCATTCCTCATATGAAAAGGTTTAAACATAACATAAACATTCTTATTAAAACTAGCAAACTAAATGTCAATAATTTATCCATAAACCCTGAATGGAATAAAATAATACATCCATAGTAAAACATATTACAAAACCTTCAATAAAATATGGATGATTTGTATCATAGTAAATCTACTTCAATCAATTTTTAAAATCTATCAAAGGATGTTTACTTACATGAAATGAAAACTATTTGAAAGAAATACCTATTTCTATTTTGAATCATTTAAAATCCACATAATTATAAAATAAAATATTTATTTTGAAAATATTCTTATAAGCTTGTAAGGGAAGCTTCGACGATGTTATAATGGGGGAAAATAGCTGCACCCACCGTATAAGTTAAAAAAACATTCTTACCTTAATTTTGTCGAAAAGGTCATAAAGTACCTTTTTTGGAGAATGAAGGAAATATTCTTTTAAAATACATAGAATGTAAAATAAGGGTATAAATGACTTTAACCCATTGTCTATTAAATAGTAAAAAAAAATTTGAAATTCATTTTTAAGAAACACCAATGTGGATGATAAAGCAGTGCAGTAGATGCTTACGTAAAAACAACCTCGGATAATAAAGAGATTGTGAAATTAACATTTACCTAGTACTTTTCCTTGGTCAAGGGTAAGTTAACCACCTTTATGATAGTTAAATCATTGTTATTAAATTATATAAGAACCATATACATAAAAATGATATCGTATATGATATTTTAATATTTATTGGTTAATAATATTTTAGTATTATCGTCATTTCGGGTGTTAAATGATCTGTTTTCCTTTATATGTTTTGTTAAATAAGCCGTGTTTTTATAGAGAGGATGTATCTTATTTATATCCAGAATGATATCAGGTATTTATACATTATTTTTAATCATTAAATGAAAATTATTCTAAAATGGTTACGATGAGGAATTGAATCTCATAGAGTTCGTGGAGACGATATTCTGTACGTACACACTAGTGACAATATCATTCATTTGATTTAAAATCGTATGTAAATATATGGTATATCATATATATATATAGAATCATTAACATGTTATACTTATTTTTTACATCAATTATACTCATTGTTATACCCATCCAAAATAATGTATTCAATAACAACTACACCACGACGTAGAGACGGTATGTCGTACGTACGCACATATGATGACTTTGTCATTCATATCATGGATAGAATAATGAATATGATTGTACCATTTTTATAAAAACATCATATTATATATAATACACTGAATTTATTAGTTTATAATGGAAACAAAAAAAATAGGAAGTGGAAGAAGAAAAGAACTAGAAAGAGGTGAAGAAATATTTACTTCTTTTTCCTGTTGTTCCTTTTGATTTGATCAAAAGGGATCCTTGGGATGGATTTATAAATAAACTAAGACCTCTAGGATTACGGGAGGACAGTTGAGAGGATATTTGGGCAGGGTTAGGCCGTTCCAAATGGATTTTAAGGTGTGAATTTGAGAGAAGGGGAAGTTCCCTTTTATAAGAGAGGTGAGGGTCACTTTAGGAAAAGCTTGAAATATTATTTTATAACAAAATAATTTTAGGTTTATAATGGCCAAGAAATGTTTTATTTAGAATATAAGGTGGGGATGGGTTCAAAACTACTAAAATAATAGGTTTTATATAGGTTTGGGTTACAATATTAACCTTATGTTTTAGATTTAACTCTTAGTTAAATAGTTTGACATTTACCATGTCTCTTTGTATTTTTATATTATATGGTTAATAAACATACTATAAACATCCAAGTGAACCTCAAGTGGTTTATTAATTAAATATATAATTTTATTTAATCCATTTGGCCTAACCTTATATTTTTAGGAATATAATATCAATTAAAAATATAATATTTGTTTTAAAAACTCTTTTTTGTCAATTTTGACACTATTTGGTGTTTTGTTTCTGTTAAATTCATAATAGCATTATTACTTGGATAAAAATTCATTTTATTGACCTTGGAATTTCATATTAACCTATAAAATTACTGTAATTCATTAAAAGTGTCAAATTATATTTATTTGGATATTTATAATATCAATTATTTTAAACATTCATTTATAAGGTAATTACTGCATAATCATTGTGTCATAAATAAATGTAATTATTTAATGTCTAAAAATTATAAATAAAATACCATTTTGTATTAAATCTTATTATATTTATAGTGAATATTTATAGTTGAATTTATATTATGTATAACCATATATTAAAAATGTTTTAGTTATTAAACATTGAATTTAACACTTTTAACTCTTCTTTAAATTAAATAATAACAAATGTCATAATCTAATCCAAGTGGACCTAAAGGATCATATTTTTTCCTAAGGTTGTTTTTGGTCGAAATAAACTTATCCCATAGAATTAGGACATGTGTTTGAATAATAATAATATCATTTTTACTATTAATTACTTTATTTACTTTTAACCTTGGTAAATAAAAGTCAAAAGTTACTATTCACCAAAAATTATATTCATCTTGTTGAACCACATTTCACTTAATAATATCAACAATGTCTCTCAGATTTTCGAAATTCAACTCATAGAGGTGTTAAAATTATGTTTTATGCAAAATTTCAAATACTCTTAGGAGGTGGGTAAAAGACCGAAAAAATTCAATAAAATTTTATAGATCTAATTTTATTATAAAAATGACTCCAAAGAATTTACATTGAATGGATATTTATATTATGTATCTATTTTGACTTAAAATAAATTTAAATAAAATAAATAATTATTTAAATAAAAAGTGGGTTTTATACAATTACGCAACGTTTTTCACTATTCATCAAAAATCGAAAGTTTTCGGAAAAATACCAAAAACTCACCCTAATCTAATTTTGATACTCCAAATCAAAAAATGAAGTCCATTTTGAATGATAAAATTTTTAAAATTTTAAAAAGTGGGTATTAATATTCATAACGGCTAGTTTGATTGGTCGCGGTGTGTTAGAATCTCGAAGTTGCATACAATGAATTTTATTGCATTATTCAATGGGAAACATACCTTGGAATATTGGGGTGTTACCTTCTCCCCTCCTTAAAATAATTTGGTCCTCGAAATTTCTAGAATACTTCTGCAAAAAAATATTCAGGTTGTTCTTATTCATAAGTGCTCGGGTTCCCACATTGCCTCTTTCATTTTATGGTTTCTCCAGAGAAATTTTATCAGACGAGTCTTCCACTTTCTCAGCACTTGTTCTCTTATATCAATAATATTAACATGCTCTTCTCAATAAGACAGATCTGGTTCAAGTTCTAATTCCTCATTGGTGATTACATGTGTTGGGTCAGGCCTGTATTTTCTCAATAGTGATACGTGGAACACATCATGAACTTTGGAGAGACTTAGAGGCATTTCCAAATGGTAAGATACAGTCCCAATTCGTTCTAGAATTTTGAAAGTTCTGATGTACCTAGGACTAAATTTACCCTTCTTACCGAATTGTATAATTCCCTTCCGTGGTGATACCTTCAAGAAAACATGATCTCCTACCTGAAATTCCAAATCCTTCCTTCAGTTAACAGTATATATCTTCTACCTACTTTGAGCTGCTTTGATGTGGGTCTGGATAACCTTCACCTTTTCCATCGTTTCCTCAACAAGTTATAGGCCTACGAGATTTCTTTTACTAACATCATCCCAACAGGTTGGTGTGTGACATCTCTTTCCATATAACTCTTCATATAGTGCCATCTCAATACTTGAATGGAAGCTATTTTTATAGTAAAATTCTACCAGAGGTAAATATTGATCCCACATACCTTGAACGTCAAGTGATCAAGATCTCAACATGTATTCTAAGATTTTAATAGTTTTCTCTAATTGTCCATCAGTTTGAGGGTGGTAGGTAGTTCTCAAACGAAGTTCAGTATCCCGGTATTTCTGAATACTTTTCTAGAATCATGATGTAAAACGGTGATCACGATTAGAAAAAATCGATAGGGGTACTCCATTAAGTCTTACAATTTCATTAATATATAGTCTTTCTAGATGCTCAAGTGGTAAATCTTCTCTTATAGATAGAAAATGTGCTGACTTGGTAAGACGATCCACAATGACCCATATTGCATCATTGCTTAAAGTAGTCTCTGGTAACCCCATGAAAAAGTCCATTTTAATATCATCCCATTTTCACTCAGGTATGGTAATAGGTTACATGACTCCTCTAGACTGTTGTCGTCCAGCTTTCACTTGTTGAAAAACCATACATCTCGACACAAAATTAGCAATCTCCCTCTTCATGTTGTCCCACCAAAAATGTTCCTTCAAATCCCTATACATCTTAGTGCTAACAGGGTGTATTGTGAAATTGTAGCTATGGGAATCATCCAACAATTACCTTTTTAGATCAGGTAATTCAGGAACACAAAGTCTCTTTCAAAATTTCAAAATCCCATCTTCATATACGAATTCAATCAATCTCCCATCGTTCGCAGATTTAATTTTCTTTTGAAACTCCTCATCATCACCTAGAGAACTTTTTATCCTCTCTAGTAAAGATGGTTTGGAATCCTTTTGAAAAATCATTGATGTTCCACATTGAATGTTAATTCCCATATCCATATTTACTAGATCCATGTATATAGGATCTCTTTCAAATCACATCTTGTACAAAACTCCATGGTCCTTTCTATTCAAAGCATTTTCCACCTTATTTTCCTTCCCCAGGTGGTAGTGTATCGTGAAATCATAATCCTTGAGTTGTTCAATCCATCTCCATTGACTCATGTTTAGTTCCTTCTGTGAGAAAATATACTTTAAACTCTTTTGATCAGTCTATATCTCACATTTTTCAACATAGAGATAGTGTCTCCATATTTTCAGAGCAAAATTACAGCTGCTAAATCGAGATCTTAAGTATGATGGTTTTGTTCAAAACAAATTCACTGTCGTGATGCATAGGCAATAACTCTATCGTTCTTCATAAGAACACTACCAAGTCCTTTCTTTGAAGCATCACTATAAATAAAAAACCCATCATTCCCCAATGGTAGAGTCAAGATAAGATCATTGACTAATCTTCTCTTCAATTCTTCAAAACATTCTTCACACTCTTTTGTCCAAACAAATTTATCCCCTTTATGTGTGAGCTTGGTTAATGGGTTAGCCAATTAGGATAAATTATTGACGAAATGTCGATAATAACCTGCTAAACCAATAAAACTGCATACCTCAGTTATACGCATCGGTGCTGACCATTCTTAGATTTCCATTTTCTTAGAAGGATCAATAGAGATTCCATCCTTAGAGATAATATTTCCATGATAATAAATCTCCTAAAGACAGAATTCACACTTTCTAAACATCCCATATAATTTATTTCTTCTAAGAGTCTTTAGGATAATGCGCAAGTGATTTTCATGATATTCATAGATTTTGGAGTATACCAAGATATCATCAATAAATACTACTAAAAAGTCATGAAGATATTCCTTGAAAACTTTGTTCATTAGATCCATTAAAATAGAGGGCACATTAGTCAACCCAAAATGCATCACTGTAACCTCATAATGCTTATACCTGGTTCGAAATGTAGTCTTTGGAATGTCTTCTTTCTTCACACACAACGGATGATATCCAGATCGTAGTTCAATATTTGAAAAATATGGATCTCCATGAAGTTGATCAAATAAATCATCAATGTGAGGAAGGGGATACTTGTTCTTTATTGTTATATAATTGATCTCCATGTAGTCAATGCACAACTTCATAGATCCATCTTTCTTTTTAACAAAAGGGTAGAGGCTCCCCATTGAGAAACACTAGGGTTAATAAATCCTTTATTACTCAATTTCTCTAGTTGTTTCTCTAGTTCAACTAATTCCATAGTGGTCATTCTATAATGGGTCTTCGATATGGACCTTGAACCAGGAATTAAATAAATGGAAAACACAATATCGCGTTCTGGAGGATGTCCAGGAAAATCATTTAGAAACAAATCAACATATTCTTGCACAATAGGTAGATACTCTTTTTGAACATTCCTTTCCTCACCCACAGTTATTTAATTCTCTTCCTCCACAATAATTGAATTTAGTTGAGCTACAGGGGTGGATATAAATAAGAATTATATGGTGACATTTCTTCTCGAAAGATAAGGTACTATTTATCATCATTGAAAATTTTAACCTCCTTCTTCTTACAATAAATTTTCACATCATGGTCCAAAAGACAATCCATAATGAGAATTATATCAAATTCAATCATGGGTATGGTGATGAGATCAGTAGATAAATAACGTTTATGATCCCTAATGGAAACTGATTCACAAAAATTTGATGCAATGATACATCCCTTAAGAGTTTTGACTGACAACTTCCTTGTTAAATCAAATTGGAAATATCTAATTTTATTAACAAACTTGGAATATATGAAACAATGTGATGATCCAGAATCAAATAAAGAATTTTCTAAACATGAGGAACGCATTAAATTACCTGTCACCAGGTCTTTCAGAGCTTCAACCTCAGCAGTAGTGATAGCATAATCTATTCCATAATCCCTTGGCCTTTTTTGAGGTAAATTTCCTTAGTGCTTCGGACATTCATTTTCATAACGCCCCCTTTCTCTACAATTGTAGCATTAAACATTGATAGCCTCTTTATTCTCCTTGTAATCATGAGCTTGGTGGCCTTTTTCACCACACATGTAATAGAATCACATTGCCTTCAGGCGTGTACCGGGGTGTTTCTTCCAAAATTTACAACAGGATAAATATTCAACTTTTCCCTTATTCCCCTTATTTCCATTTCCAGAGTGTTTAGCAGATCTCTTCTTCTCTTCCTTTTCATTAATTTCATAATAGATAGAGAATTCCTTTTCAATCTTGATAGCACATGAGACAATATCTTCATATGACAAGAAGGATTGTGAGACTAATGCTCGATGGATAAATGGTTTTAACACATCAAATAAACGATCAATATTACTTCTTGGGTTACGTATATAATCTGCAGCATGCCTCACTAACCTTGTAATGTTAGCTTCATAATTTGCAGCATTCTCATCCTCCTTTTTCCTCAGACTTAGAAATTGTCTTTCCACATCCACTCGATGGTCATAAAGAAAGTATTTTTCTAAGAAAAGTTCTTTAAACCCCCTCTATTCCATACATGATACTTATTCATCCTTCTTTGCCTTTTGAATTAATGACCACCATTGATCTACATCTCCTATGAGGTGATAAACTGCCATGAAAACCTTTTCTCTTTCACTACTCCCCATAGCATGAAATATTTTCTCTATGGAACATATCCATTTCTCAACTACCAATGGATTTTTAGTCCCATTGAATGTTGGTGGTTATTTCCTCATGAAGAAATCTAACAATGATCCTCCGCATTGTTGGTCATGGGGATCCATACAGGTGATGTTATTATTCATAACCTGATTGATTTTTCTAGATATGGTGATAAGCTGATCAACACTAGTTGCATCACCAGATCCACTATAATTATATTGAGTAGGAGGGTAATTCCTACATGGATTACGTGCATTGATATGGTTTCCATTTCATCCACTATGCACCATTTCTAAACAATGGCATACCCTAGATTTGTTTTTGAATCACAATACATAATTCCAAACTGGTAAAACACTTAACATAAATTTAACAGTTTATTGATATAATCCATAATCATAAAAATGTTTTCTTTGAGGAAGTATATACTCATAAACCTTTCATAATGGTTTGTAAATAAAATGAGAATTATCCTAAGCATATCGCCCGAGAGTGTCATAACCAAGAGTGCAGCAAGGCACGTCGTCATGCACGAGTTCCCATTCATGTTTAGCTCAAAGTGGTGTTTTCGGGTTTTACCCCTAGGTACATCTGTTCCAGATCTGCCTCAACCTGATCGTATCCAGAGAGGGATGTATTACTTGGAAAACTACACAAAATCTCTACATTACCGAGATTCTTTAAAGTTCTTCTATACTATTCCTCAAATTCTATCTTAGGATAATGTTCTCTATTCAGATATTATCTATGTAACACCCCAACCTTCTAAGGTACACTTCTCGTTGAATAAAATAGTATCATGTGTTGTACGCATCTTCGAGTTCTAACACACACCACGAACAATTAAAGTAGTCTTTATGAATAGTAATACCAAATTTTTGAACTTTTATAAATTTTATATCTCAAAATGGACTTCATTTTTGGATTCAGAATATTGAAATTATCCATGGGTGAAATTTTGGTACTTTTCGGATAACTTTCATATTTTGATGAATAGTGAAAAATATTGAATTTTAATTAAAGAAACTTTTTAAATTGAAATAATTAATAATGATAAAAAATGAATATGAGTGGTTTTAAATTATATTTAGAATATATTTTTACCATTTATTCCAATTTTGGTCATTGGACATAATTTCACATTTAAATCGAACATAAACAAGTGTCAATCTTTTGATAGTTATTGTTTCTTAAAAACACGCATTTTGTTTTAACAGCAAGAATTAATTTTAAATTAATAAATAAAACTTATATTTTTTGAATTTGGTAAAATAGACTTCATTATTGAATTTTTAATATCAAAATTAGCTTGGGGTAATTTTTTTTTATTTTTCTGAAAACATTCATTTTTTGATGAATAGTGAAAAACACTGAGTAACAGTTTAAAACCGGCTTTTTATTTAAATAATTATTTATATTATTTAAATTTATTTTAGGTCAAAATAGATACATAATACTTCTATAAATTCAATGTAATTCATTGGATTCAGTTTATAATAATTTTATATATATAAAAATTTTATTGAACTTTTTCACCATCTTTTACCAACCTCCTAGGAGAATTTGTAAATTCACATAAAACATAATTTTACCACTTCTGTGAGTGGAATTTCAAAAATATGAGAGACATGTTTAATATCAAGGAGTAAAATGTGGTTCAAAAACATAAAAATTATTTTTGTGAATAGTAACTTTTTACTTTTATTTACCACGGTAAAAATTAAATATGATAATTAAGGGTAAAAATGATATTATTATTACCCTAACACATGTCCTAATTCTATTGGATAAGTTTAATTAGACCAAAAACAACCTTACTAATAAATTATGATCCTTTATGTCCACTTTGATTAAGTTAGGACATTTATTATTATTTAATTCAAAGAAGAGTTAAAAGAGTTAAAATCAAAGTTTAATAACTAAAACATTTTTAATATAGGGTAATACATAAGATAAATTTGATTATAAATATTCATTAGAAATATAAAAGTATTTCTTATATAATTTTATTTTAATTATAATTTTTAGACATTAAATAAGTAAATATATTTTTGACACAATGATGATGCAGTAATTACCTTATTAATGAAAGAATCAAATAAATGGTAATATAAATATTAAAAGAAATATAATATGAACGTTTTTATGACATTAACGAATTTTCTAGGAGACTATGACATGTTAGGACTGATTAAATGTATTTTTTTCGAAGTAATCAAGTTTGTGATGACTTTTAAAAAAAATACCAAATAGTGTCAAAATTGACATAAATTAATATTTAAAACTAATATTATATTATTACTTGATATTATATTCTTAAAAATCTAAGGTTCAGCCAAAGGACTTATATAATGATAGGTGCATCATTACTGTACCACTTGGGTGTCTCTTGATAGTTTATTGTAAGTTTATTAACTATATAATATAAAAATACAAAGTGACATGGTAGGTGTCAAACTAATTAACCAAGAGTTAAAACTAATAGATAAGGTTAATATAATGACCCAATCCTATATAAAATAATTTTTTTGAAAGTATTTAGACCCATCCCCACCTTAATCTTTGAATAATCCAATTTGGAGCCATTAGAAACCGAATAATAATTTGTTATAAATTAATAATTTAAGTTATTCCTAAAGAGCCCCTCCTCCCCCTTATAAAAGGACACCAATTCTAACCAATTCCTCACACATCTCAAGCCTTTTCACTAGTGCAGAAAACGTTTTTTACGTCACCATTTTTTACGTCGGTTATATAAACCCGACGTCATAATATGTAAAACGAGGTTTTTTACGTCGGTTATTTCTTAACCGATGTAAAAATTTGTATTCGGTACACCTATAACGTCGGTTATTATTATAACCGACGTTATTAATCGCGCGGCTTCGGTTTTTACGTCGGTTATGTTTATAACCGACGTAAAAAACGCGGTTTCCGAAGGCCTTTTTACGTCGGTTATTGAATAACCGACGTAACAAACGCGGTTTTTGAAGGCTTTTTTACGTCGGTTATAAAATAACCGACGTAAAAAAAGCATCCGCAGATGTTTTTGACGTCGGTTATGGAATAAACGACGTAAAAAAACGTGGATTTTGAGCCCTTTATAACGTCGGTTATAAACTAACCGACGTAACAAATGAATCGGAGGAAGGTTTTTACGTCGGTTATTGAAATAACTGACGTTATAAATGTTTTTAAAACAATTATCACGTCGGTTATTGAATAACCGACGTGATAACTCATTTAAAAATTTACCCAGACCCGTGGATTGTCATTCGCGAGTTTACCTTCGACAGTCGCGACTCGTCTCTCTCGCGCGTAAACCCGAATCGGCTCGTCCATTTTGTTGGTTTAGATTCGTTTTGCGATCATCGTTTCTCATACTTAATATCCTCGGATCAATCATCTAAACTCGCAGCACTCAGGTAATCCTCCCACTCGTTCGTTTTTTTTCGCGGATAGTATATATATATGTGCTGTGATTTTTTTGTTGAAAGTAGCTAAGATTCGTCGATTGCGAACCCTTTTAACTCGTTTTGGCACCATAATCTTATTTATCATCCCTAGATCTATTTGTTCGACTTGCAATATTGAGTAATTTTATGATTTCACTAATTTTTCATCGTTTTATATAAATCCCCGAGAGGGTTGGGGCGTGTCCATTTGGATGGGTTGCCCTTTTACAGTTGTTACTACTTTATTCACACACAACCATGGCATAGGTGCATGGATTTGGGGTCGGGGGGTGTCCACGGGGATTTACAAGGGGGTGGGTGGGTGTGGGGGGCTGTCCAAGGGTGTGGGTGGGTGTTGGGGGGTGTCCAGGGGGGTGTCCAAGGGGGTAGGGGGTGGGGGGTGGTGTTTAGGAGGGGTGGGGGGCTGTCCAGAGGGTTGGGGGGTATCCAGGGGGGTGTCCAAGCAGGTCGGGGGTGGGGGGTTGTGTCCAGGAGGGGTGGGGGTGCTTTCTAGAGGGGTCGGGGGCTGTCCAGAGGGGTCGGGGGGTGTCCAGGGTGGTGTCCAAGGGGATGGGTGGGTGTGGGGGGCTGTCCAAGGGGGTGGCGGCCTATCCAGAGGGGTCGGTGGGGTGTCCAGGGGGGTGTCCAAGGGGGTGGATGGGTGTGGGGGGCTGTCCAAGTGGGTGGCGGCCTCTCCAGAGGGTATTTGGGGTTGTCCGGGTGGGTGGGGGGGCTGCCCAGAGGGTTGGGGGATGTCCAGGGGGGTGTCCAAGGGGGTAGGGGGTGGGGGGTGGTGTCCATGAGGGGAGGGGGGCTGTCCAGGGGGGTTTACAAGGGGGTGGGTGGGTGTGGGGGGCTGTCCAAGGGTGTGGGTGGGTGTTGGGGGGTGTCCAGGGGGGTGTCCAAGGGGGTAGGGGGTGGGTGGTGGTGTTTAGGAGGGGTGGGGGGCTGTCCAGAGGGTTGGGGGGTGTCCAGGGGGGTGTCCAAGCAGGTCGGGGGTGGGGGGTTGTGTCCAGGAGGGGTGGGGGTGCTTTCTAGAGGGGTCGGGGGCTGTCCAGAGGGGTCGGGGGGTGTCCAGGGTGGTGTCCAAGGGGATGGGTGGGTGTGGGGGGCTGTCCAAGGGGGTGGCGGCCTGTCCAGAGGGGTCGGTGGGGTGTCCAGGGGGGTGTCCAAGGGGGTGGATGGGTGTGGGGGGCTGTCCAAGGGGGTTGATGGGTGTGGGGGGCTGTCCAAGTGGGTGGCGGCCTCTCCAGAGGGTATTTGGGGTTGTCCGGGTGGGTGGGGGGGGGGCTGCCTAGAGGGTTGGGGGATGTCCAGGGGGGTGTCCAAGGGGGTAGGGGGTGGGGGGTGGTGTCCAGGAGGGGCGGGGGGCTGTCCAGGGGGGTTTACAAGGGGGTGGGTGGGTGTGGGGGGCTGTCCAAGGGTGTGGGTGGGTGTTGGGGGTGTCCAGGGGGGTGTCCAAGGGGGTAGGGGGTGGGTGGTGGTGTTTAGGAGGGGTGGGGGGGCTGTCCAGAGGGTTGGGGGGTGTCCAAGCAGGTCGGGGGTGGGGGGTTGTGTCCAGGAGGGGTGGGGGTGCTTTCTAGAGGGGTCGGGGGCTGTCCAGAGGGGTCGGGGGGTGTCCAGGGTGGTGTCCAAGGGGATGGGTGGGTGTGGGGGGCTGTCCAAGGGGGTGGCGGCCTGTCCAGAGGGGTCGGTGGGGTGTCCAGGGGGGTTTCCAAGGGGGTGGATGGGTGTGGGGGGCTGTCCAAGGGGGTGGATGGGTGTGGGGGGCTGTCCATATAACATCCCTCCATTTTACAACATAAACTTTCATTACATTACACATAACTGAGGATCTTTAAGGTCTAGTGTCTTGGAAACCAGGAACAAAATACATAAAAAAAAACATAAAACATTCTTCTTAAACACTTGAAAGGCTTCTCCTTTAGTTCATCCTATGTTCATTATGCATCTCATAACCTGGGGACATACATCAAAAGAAAGGGTGAGAAGAAGGCCCAGTAAGGGAAACAAGAGGAACATTTTACATGTGAACTTGAGATACTTCAATAAGGACATGAAAAGAACTTTAAGGCATGAGAAAGAAATCATGAGGCATTTAATAATAAAAATAACATTTTTCATAACTTGAAGATGTGGCTACATCATTTAACATAGACAATCATGAACATATCACCAAGGTCCATCCCCAAGGTGTCATTTGAAAATTACCAAGGTTATTCACCAAGGTATCATGAAAATTGTAATCTCTAGTGGTTACATCATTACCCAATGCATTGGAGCGCTATCAGGGCGCACCCTTAAATTTGCCTTTATTATCATGTGAGCCACATATATCATCATCAAACATTTCATAAATAACCCACATAGCATAAAATAAATGGGTTTCATTTCATAATCATAAAGTTTTAAAAACTGCTTTAAAGACATGATCTTTACGTCACTTTAAACCCACGGAAAGGGAAAGCGGGTCTCATGTATGTAAATCCCAGAATTTAAAATGGAACATTTTGATATATATGTGAATACCCTTGTAGAAATAAGAGCTTTGAGTATTCACTTTATAACATAAAATAATTTTTGAGAAAAGAGAGAGGCATTTTGAGGGGAAAATTCTGCAGCATAACGGCTAAGTTTCGGGGTTTTAGAAAACATTGAAATGATAGGGGACATGGGTCACCCACTCATAAATGATCCATAAAACAGTAGGGTGAAAGAGTAAGAAGGACATATGGACATGGTAATGAAATTTGAGGGACATACCATTTGAAATGAAAAACATGGAAGGAAAAAAAATTAGATTTCTCTTATGAAAATTCGGCAGCCTTACGGCGTCACTTAACTTCAAAAGAAAATGATTTGACAAGATCAAATAGGGTCCCTCATAATATGATCATAAGAGATCAGTATGATAGATATAGAGATCATACCCCAACATAATAAAAAGGAACTTGAAAGACTTGACGTGAAAATCGAACTTGAAAAATGAGAAGGGTGAAAGAATCCCTTAAAAATTCGGCAGCCTAACGGCGTCACTTAAACTTTCATAAAACGAAATTATGAGAGTAAGAGGGGATCTCTCATCATATAAACATGAAAGGTCAGTAAGAGGAATATAAAAGAACATCCGCTCACATAAAAACAAGGAGCATAATAGGAATGACATAAAAGAGATTACATGAAAAGAAAGAGAGGGGTCGGATCCCTTACCTTAAAATGTGACTCTTGAAACTCAAAGGATTGGACCTTGAGGGCTTGGGGGAACCTTGGGAGGACTCTTTGGAAGGTAAGAAGACCAGAACTTCGTTGGGGGAGAGTTGGGAGTGAAAACTAAGGGAGGAAAGGGTGGGTATTTATAGGGAAAGTGAGGGGACAAAGCATTAATGGCCAAGGGACACCTCACTAGTGGTTTTGGAAAAACCATGGGCTTGCCCATGGTATTTGCCCATGGTATTGGCCACTTGGGACACCTCACACCTTATCTTACTATTCATAATTCGACCATATTGAATATATACTTAATACATCATTTAATGATGTCATTAAACACCCGTAACTTAAAAACTATACTTTCACTATTCACCGAAAATTCAACTTTCTCAGAATAATCCCAAAATTTCACCTTAACCAAATATAAATGCTCTGATTTCAAAAATGAAATCCATTTTATAAAAATAATTTTCTAAATATTTTTAATTTAATTTTTAAATAAAAACACTATTCATCGAAAATTCATTTTTTTCAGAAAAAATCCCAAAAATTACCTTAACATAATATCGATGCTCTGAGTTCAAAAATAAAGTCCTTTTTATAAAAATAATTTTCTAATTATTTTTAATTAAATTTTTAATTAAAAAACACTATTCATCCGAAAAAACTAATACTTGAATAATAATTTATGAAACCGTTATTTAACCATTTTATTGAATCACATTACTTAATCTAGGTGTCTAAATTATATTAAAACTTTCTTTGAGTGAAATTACTAATCCATTTGGTCATATTACTAATCCTAAGCGTAAAATCACTATTCATAATTTACTATTCATCAAAAATTAAGTTGATCTTATTAGACTCCAAATTCCTTACTGAACACTTTTGTAGAAGACCATTTTTTGAAAATCATTACACATCATTAGTTATTTAGGGTTTACATATATATTTCAAAATATCCCTTTTTCAAAATTCATCAATAAAATACATTCTAAAATTATCTAGACATTTGAAATTTCACAAACATCACTAAAGGAAGAAATCTCAATTTATTCACCCGAAAGGATTACACAAGGAAACTAGGGTCTCATCACATAGCCCCTTATAACACTGGAATAAGACCTAAGTGTAAGGTGTGCTATGGTGAGAGAATCTGAGGGAGTCTCAGATAACATTGCCCTAGTAGCAATCTCCACTAACTTGAACTTCTCCTGCAAGCGTTTTCGTTCAAGCTTGACACGCTGGAGCTCGGCTTGGGCTTGGTCCAAAGCGAAGCCCACAGATGCTACCTCCTTCCCAAGCTCTGATAAGTGGTCTTCGTAAGGGTTGAGTCTACTGGATGAAGCCATCAACTCCTCTTTCTGCATTAACCATTAACGTCTTATTA
The DNA here is from genome assembly GCA_963277665.1 of Viscum album. Classification (NCBI taxonomy): domain Eukaryota; kingdom Viridiplantae; phylum Streptophyta; class Magnoliopsida; order Santalales; family Viscaceae; genus Viscum; species Viscum album. The sequence continues at coordinate 10,241,322 of CAUJRU010000001.1, forward strand.
AATCATTAAGAGTAAGTTAATATACAACTCAAAAAGATTGGGTCGTTACAGTCCAAGTGGGTGGAGGCCTCTCCAGAGGGTATTTGGGGTTGTCCGGGTGGGTGGGGGGGCTGCCCAGAGGGTTGGGGGATGTCCAGGGGGGTGTCCAAGGGGGTAGGGGGTGGGGGGTGGTGTCCAGGAGGGGTGGGGGGCTGTCCAGAGGGGTCGGGGGGGTGTCCAGGGGGGTTTACAAGGGGGTGGGTGGGTGTGGGGGGCTGTCTAAGGGTGTGGGTGGGCGTTGGGGGTGTCCAGGGGGGTGTCCAAGGGGGTAGGGGGTGGGTGGTGGTGTTTAGGAGGGGTGGGGGGCTGTCCAGAGGGTTGGGGGGTGTCCAGGGGGGTGTCCAAGCAGGTCGGGGGTGGGGGGTTGTGTCCAGGAGGGGTGGGGGGCTATCCAGAGGGGTCGGGGGGTGTCCAGGGGGGTTTACACATCGATTTGTTTTATATTTCAAAATTGTTTACATTCAAATTATGATTTTTTTCATATAAACATATATTTTTCTTATCTAAAAAATATATATATTTTTGCTATTTGTTATAGGTAATAATGAGTCGAAGTTGGATTACGGCACATCGAATGAGCAATGAATATGAGGAAGGTGTTGATGCCTTTTTGGAATTTGCTAAACGAAATGTTCCAAGTAGTGACATTTTTTTCTGTCCATGCCTGAAATGTCTGAATATGAAGAAGTTGAAAAGTAGAGAGATAAAAGATCATCTGATTTGTCATGGTTTCAATCCGAGTTACAACCCTTGGATTTGGCATGGCGAAACTGGACAGAATGTCACTGATGATAATGAATCGCAAGATGGTAACTCCGATGGAATTGAAGAAATGATTCGCGATATTGTAGCAGAACAAATTGAGATAGAACCGACAGTTGCACGTCTATATGGTGATGCCGAAAAACCATTATATCCTGGTTGTACAGATTTTACGGTTTTGTCGGCGGTGTTAAGATTGATTAACCTGAAGGCGAAACATGGATGGAGTGACAGAAGTTTTACAGAGCTGCTACAATTGATGAAAGACATTCTTCCAAAAGATAACGATCTTCCAGATTCACATTATAAGGCCAAAAAAATATTATGCCCGATGGGATTGGGATACAGGAAAATACAAGCCTGTCCGAATGACTGCATTATATATAGGAAGGAATATGAATTTCTGAAAGAGTGTCCTAAATGTGGGACATCACGGTATAAGGTGAAAGAAAAATCACAAGCTGATGTAGAGATTACAAAGCTCCCTTCAAAGGTATTTTGGTATCTTTCTATAATTCCTCATTTCAAACGTTTATTTGCTAATTCACATGATGCAAAAAGGTTAAGATGGCATGCTGATGAGCGGGTATGTGATGGAAAAATACGTCATCCAGCTGATTGTCCACAATGGAAGAAAATTGATGCCCAGTACCCTACATTTGGAAATGAAATTAGAAATTTGAGACTAGGCTTGTTCACAGATAGAATGAATCCATACCGAACCCTCAGTAGCACACATAGTTCATGGCCTGTTTTATTGGTAATTTACAACCTCTCTCCTGAAGTTTGTATGAAGCGCAAATATGTCATGTTGAGTATCATGATCTCTGGTCCAAAGCAAACCAGCAATGATATTGATGTATACTTGTCACCGCTGATTGATGATTTGAAACTGTTATGGGCTGATGGTATTAGGGTGTATGATTCTTATAAAATGGAATATTTTCAACTGCATGCAATGCTTCTATTCACTATAAATGACTTCCCAGCATATGGAAATTTGTCTGGATACAGTGTTAAAGGGCATAAAGCATGTCCAATTTGCGAACAACAGACGTCATATTGTCAATTGCATCATGGGAGGAAAACAGTGTACATGGGTCATCGAAAGTTTTTGCCTATGGATCACCCTTATAGAAGACTAAAAAAGGCATTCAATGGCTCACAAGAATTTGAGACTGCTCCTCAACCTTTATCCCCAGAATTGTATTTTGAGAGGGTGAAAAACCTTGATGTGACATTGGGAAAGACACAGAAATCTGGTAATGATTGACATATTTGGAAGAAAAGGTCAATATTTTTTGAGCTACCATATTGGAGGTATCATGAAGTCAAACATAATATTGATGTCATGCACGTGGAGAAGAATATCTGTGATTCTTTGATCGGAACATTGCTAGATATTAAAGGAAAGACAAAAGATGGGTTGAATGCAAGGTTAGACCTACTGTCAATGGGAATACGTTTGGAGTTAGCTCCCACTCCTAAAGGAAGACGAACATTTCTTCCCCCAGCTTGTCATACATTATCGAAGAGGGAGAAAAGTAGCTTCTGTCAGTGTCTTCATGATATCAAAGTGCCTCAAGGTTATTCTTCAAATGTAAAAAATTTTGTCTCATTGAAAGACTTGAAGTTGATAGGTATGAAATCACATGATTGTCATGTCATGATGCAACAAATTCTACCAGTTGCACTGCGTGGAATATTGCCCATCCATGTCAGAAAGACTATAATGAGGTTGTGTTATTTTTTCAATTCAATTTGCAACAAGGCGATTGATGTGAATGCTTTGAACATTTTGGAAAAGGATGCAATTTTTATACTTTGTCATTTGGAAATGTATTTTCCTCCAACTTTTTTTGATATGATGGTGCATTTAATGATTCATCTGGTTCGAGAAATAAGGCTTTGTGGACCTGTATATCTTCGTTGGATGTATCCTTTTGAAAGGTATATGAAAATATTAAAGGGATATGTTAAAAATCCATATCGACCTGAAGCCTCCATTATTGAAAAGTATATTTCTGAGGAGGTAGCAGAGTTTTGTACGAGCTACTTGGCTACGGCGCAACACATAGGTTTGCCTCCATCTCGCCATGAACGGGTTAATAATGAGGGAAAGGGGATTCGTGGCTTGAAAGTCAAATCACTGTCAGCTGAACATATGAAGAAGTTAGAATCATACATCTTGAATAACATAGCTGATGTTCAACCGTATATCACATTACATATTAATGAGTTGAAACAATGTCATCCAAAGAAGAAAGAAATGTGGATTTTGAATGAGCACAACAAAACTTTTTTTCCATGGTTTAAAAAGACCTTGCTTGGTAGATCAGATGTATCAGAGACATTAAAATGGATAGTGGGTGGTCCATCTTTAAATGTGATAACATGGTCCGCTTATGACATTAATGGCTATACATTTCATACGAAAGCTCAGGACAACAGAAGTGCAGTTCAGAATAGTGGTGTATTGGTGTTTGCAGAAGCAATGCATTTTTCGAGTGCTAAGGACATAAACCCAATTTCGGCATCAAGTGCATATTATGGAGTGATTGAAGACATATGGGAGGCTGATTACTTTAAAATTAAAGTTCCCGTTTTTAACTGTAAATGGTTTATCGGTAACAACAGTGTCAGACACGATGAATTTGGAATGACACTTGTTAATCTGAATAGATTGGAAGACACAGCTGATTCTTTTATAATGGCAACACATGCCAAACAAATTTTCTATGTAGTAGATCAATCAGATATGCAGTGGGCTGTTGTTTTACAAGGGAAAAACCAATATGTTGGTGATGATGAATTTGATGAAGATGCTGATTTATGTGAGATCCCTACTTCCATGGAAAGATTAACAGAACATAATGATGAGTATGTTGAAGACATGGTTTGTGCCATAAGGAACGATCACGACGAAGGAATTTGGGAAAACAATCCAACTGTACATTCCTAAAATTACAGGTAACACAAGTTTATTTCTTGTTTACATTTAGTTTTTTCATATAATGTTAGATACTGTAAATTTTTTACTTATTAAAACATGTATCAAACCAAAACGATAAAACAATAAAAACCGTAAAGAGGAGAAGTCCTGGGCGCACCGGCTGGCCGGTGGTGGATCACCTGTTGGCCGGTGGTCCAGAACAAAGCTCTGTCTGGTCCACCGGCCGGCCGGTGCTGAGCCAGCAGCCGGCCGGTGGTCCAGACAGAGAGCCTTCCTCTCTGTCTGGACCACCGGCCGGCCGCTGGATCACCACCGGCCGGCCGGTGGACCAGACAGAGAGGAAGGCTCTCTGTCCGGATCACCAGCGGCCGGCCGGTGTTGAGCCAGCGGCCAGCCGGTGGTCCAGACAGAGAGGAAGGCTCTCTGTCTGGTCCACCGGCCGGCCGCTGGATCACCACCGGCCGGCCGGTGGACCAGACAGAGAGCCTTCCTCTCTGTCTGGATCACCAGCGGCCGGCCGGTGATGAGCCAGCGGCCGGCCGGTGGTCCAGACAGAGAGGAAGGCTCTCTGTCTGGTCCACCGGCCGGCCGGTGGTGATCCAGCGGCCGGCCGGTGGCACCAGGCAGTGGGCAAGTCTACTGCCTGGGTCCTCCGGCTGGCCGGTGTGCTCACACCGGCTGACCGGTGGACTCAGTGAGTCCACTTTTCAGCTTTCTTGGGCCAACTCCTTGGCAACTTTTTGCCTGTGTTTACCATGTTTATCATTGTTTAACATGCTTACCATATTACCAATGTTTACTATTATGTAATTTAGTACACTTTTCTATTTGTGAACTAATGTTTTTTTTTTGATTTGAAGGAAAATGACAGATCAATCAGTTGATCAGCCACATGATTCTGGAGATGAGCATATTGGTCATACATCTGGGGAGGAACATTCACATGCTCCTATTATGAAAAAGAGTTCAAAGGTTGGTAAGCGTGGGTGCACACGTTTACCAAAATTATCACTTGCCCGTACGAAGGAGGAGAGGATAGTCGTGGAGTTTGATGATGATGATCTTCCTAGAGGTCCAAATGCTAAAGATTTTAAGGGTTTTGTAGCAACTCAGGCTAAGAGCAAAGTAAGCATTCTCTATGATGATTGGAGAAGTGTGGATAAGGCGCTAATTTCTCAGCTGTGGGAGACCATTTTGGTAAGATCTTTTGCTATTGTTTGACTGTTCTTTAAATGTTTCTAGTATATATAATATTTTTAACCTCTTTTTTATCAGATGACATTTGATATTCCTGACACTGGAGGAGTCAGGAAGAAATGCTTATCGTTGGCTGCTAGGAGATGGAGGGATTTCAAATCAACCCTCTCATCTGATTTCATTTATGGTCATAGGAGTCGTGAGAATCCATGTCGTATATATCCTTTTATAGATGAAGACACATGGAGACAATTTTTTGAAAGTAGAAGAAAAGAATCATTTTTGGTAAGGGCAATGTAAACTTTTATAAGCTTTCTTATATAAATGATCTTATTATTGTTTTGTTAATGATTACTTATTCTTAATTTACAGAAAACAAGGAAATCTCATCAAGAGATCCAATCTAAAAATGTATACCCTCATAGTTTATCTCGGGGAGGGTATGCATTATTGGAAGAACAAATGATGGCAGAAAAATTTCAACAACTAAGAGCTGAGTCTTCAAGCTCTGGAGAGGTGGCCCCTCCATCCCCTCCATCTAGACATGAGAAATGGAAAAGAGCTTGGAAGGGCAAAAAAGGACAATATCTTTCAGAAGAATCGAGACTCGTAGTTGAGAGGATTGTAAGATATCTATTTTATTTATTTAAGTTTACTATTTTCGTCATATATTTCCAATCATTATAGAAATGTTCAATTAATTATTACAGGACTCTCTTGAGGAGCAGAGTTCACAGGGGACATTTACACCATCTGGGAGGGAAGATATTTTATCTGTGGCATTGGGAAAGCCCGAACATCCTGGCCGTGTAAGAGGATATCCGGTAGGTGTATCGGTAAGAAAAGTGTTGCCACGTTCCTCAACTTCTAACGTTGAGGGAGTTTATAAAAAAAATAGAATACTTGGAGGCTGAAGTCCATAATATTAATGCGACAATGGAGGAAAAGATTAGAGCATCGGTGCAGTTAATGTTTGCAGACTTGCAAAGACAATTTCAGGGTGCAGCTCCCACTCCACCTCTCCCAGTAGCTCCCACTCCCCCACCTCAGCCTGCGGACCCCATTTTTGATCCTCCTCCTCCGCCGCAGCTACCTACTTATTGTGAGTTGTATGTTGATGATCCTCAACATCATATAGTTGCATATGGGATGGTATATTGTATAGGAGATACAGTTCATCATCAACAGTTAGAGGTAGAGAATCAGAGGGTCACTGTACAGGATATTATAGATAGATCAGCTCGGATACCATTACCTACAGATGAGGTGACGACAGTTGGACATAGTATCGGCCATTTTTTTACTTTGGCCATCCAGACTTCTTAGACTCATTACCATAGAGGTATGGATGTTATATCTTTTATTTTATATTTTTATTAATGTTTTATCATTTGAAAACTAATATATTTTTCAATTTATTTTTACAGGAATACTTCAAAGGTAAAGAAATACTGTATAGACAACAACAAAGACAGATAGCTATGACATCAGATGCAGATACTAGCAGTCTTGACAAATTGTCAAGATATTCAAATTTGTTGGCGGATCATTATGACTTTACAATGGAAGCTCATGTCTGTGGACGTGAACTATGTGTGGGGATTATGAAAACTGATATCATGGAGTTTGTCACTGGAGATAAGTTGGGCATCAACGTGGTGCAAATTTTTATCATGTAAGTCTTAACACCTTTTCCTTGCATTATATTTATTAAAAATGTATACTTATGTCTGCTTTGTATTAGGTATCTGTATAAAATTTGTGAGAGGAATGAGCTGACAGATGTATATGGATTCGTGGACCCACAATTGATTTCCCCTGAAGCATGTGCATTGGATGAGGAACAAAGAATGCTTTATATTGCTGATAGATTTGAAAAGAATGTAATCACACAGTGTTGGATGATGCCTTTTTGTGAGAGGTATGAAACACATCCCTCTCAAAGAGTTAATTATCTTTTAACATAAAAAACCACTAACGTTAAATTTCCTTTTATCAGGGATCATTGGATGTTAGGGGTTTTTTGCCCTAGGGAGAAAACACTTTATTGGATATGCTCTCTCCATGATGATGTGCGAGAAAGTTTTAAGAATATATTGGAAACATAAGTTTCAATTTCACAATAGTTTTATATATTATAATGAATTTTAAATTTACCCCATTCGTATTATTTTCTAACAGGGCATGGGTCCACTTTCGAAAAAGCGCAAAGAAAAGGAATTTCAAGATCAAATATGTACATGCGAAGGTAAATATCCATTTATAATTTGTACATTTTGATTTATTACATAAAAATAATATATTGAATTTACACTCATTCAAACAAAAATGTCATGAGCAACAAGGCATCATCGAATGCGGATATTACATGTTAAGATTTATGTATGAAATAATAACAACTGGGATAGTTCTGAGTTTTGACCTGGTAAGATTTCCTCTTTCTCATAATATTTCAATTTTATTTATTCATTATACACGTTGACTACTATCCTTTTCCTTTGTAGCTTTTTGATGACCCTCAACCCTTTACTGCTGAAGATATCAAACACTTACAAGTGGAGTGGTCAAATTATTTTACAGGTTTGATTAACTTTTAGTTGTTTGTAATGTAAAATGTAATTTTGAATATTGTCAATGTAATTGTGTATTTCGTAGTCATTTAGGTTGGATTTAGTTTTTTTTGAAGTTGACAGTGTAAGTTTTGAATGTTATATAAGTGAATGTTTAATTTTTCTCTACTTCTTGTTTTGGTCTACTGTTGATGGTTTTTCTGGTCTGGATTTTGGTATGGGGGGAGAGGTTCCAAGGGGGTGGGTGGGTGTTTGGGGGGTGTCCAAGGGATATGGGAGGGGTGACCAAGGTGTGTTTGGGGCTGTCCTAGGGGTCGGGGGGGGGGGGGGGGTGTAAATGAGGGTGGGGGGGTGTCCAAGGGGTGGGGGGTGTCCAAGGGATATGGGAGGGGTGTCCAAGGTGTGTTTGGGGCTGTCCAAGGAGTCAGTTGGGTGTAAATGAGGGTGGGGGGTGTCCAAGTGGTGGGGGGTGTCAAAGGGATATAGGAGGGGTGTTTGGGGCTGTCCAAGGGGATGGGGGGGGGGGGGTTTCCAAGGGGTCGGGGGGGTTTCCAAGGGGTCGGGGGGGTGTCCAGGGGGTGGGGGGCTGTCCAAGGGGTGGGGGGTGTCCAAGGGGGGGGGGGTGTCCAAGGGATATGGGAGGGGTGTCCAAGGGGTGTTCGGAGGGTGTAAATGAGGGTGGGGGGGCTGTCGAAGGGGTGGGGGGGTGTCCAAGGGGTGGGGGGGTGTCCAAGGGATATGGGAGTGGTGTCCAAGGTGTCTGGGAGTTCTGTCCAAGGGGCCGGTTGGGTGTAAATGAGGGTGGGGGGGCTGTCCAAGGGGTGGGGGGGTGTCCAAGGGGTGGGGGGGTGTCCAAGGGATATGGGAGTGGTGTCCAAGGTGTCTGGGAGTTCTATCCAAGGGGCCGGTTGGGTGTAAATGAGGGTGGGGGGGCTGTCCAAGGGGTGGGGGGGTGTCCAAGGGGTGGGGGGTGTCCAAGGGATATGGGAGGGGTGTCCAAGGGGTGTTTGGGGCTGTCCAAGGGCTCGGGGGGGTGTCCAAGGGGTCTGGGAGGGCTGTCAAGGTGTGGGGGGGTGTCCAATGGGTGTTTGAGGCTGTACTAGGGGTCTTGGGGGTGTAAATGAGGGTGGGGGGGCTGTCCAAGGGGTGGGGGGGTGTCCAAGGTGTGGAGGGTGTCCAAGGGATATGAGAGGGGTTTCCAATGGGTGTTTGAGGCTGTACTAGGGGTCGTGGGGGTGTAAATGAGGGTGGGGGGCTGTCCAAGGGGTGGGGGGGGGGTGTCCAAGGGTTGTGGTGGGGCTCCAATGTGGTGGGGGAGGGCTGGCCAGGTTGTTAGGTGGGTATAGATGAGGGTGGGGTTCAGTTGGGGCTTGGGGGAGGGCTGGCATTGTTATTTTTGTTTGGTTTCTGGTTGCTTTTTGGTGAGAGCAGTGCAATTATTTAAAAAAAAATAAATTTTCTTTCACGTCGGTTATAAAATAACCGACGTGGTAAATAAATCGGCAGGGGTTTATCACGTCGGGTTTTTCTAGAACCGACGTGATAAACCGTTCCCGGGGCTTTTATCACATCGGTTCTTAACATAACCGACGTGCTAAAAGGCCTGGGAATCGATTTACCACGTCGGTTATTGGATAACCGACGTGCTAAAACGTTTCCCAGTCCTTTTTATCACGTCGGTTTCTTAAATAACCGACGTGATAATAGCCCAGGGGAAGGGTTTATCACGTCGGTTATGACATAACCGACGTGATAAACGATATCCCAGGCGTTTTATCATGTCGGTTTAGGGAATAACCGACGTGATAAAGCCCCCCCGCGCATATTTATCACGTCGGTTATTATATGAACCGACGTGATAACCACCGTGATGTTAGGGATATTACGTCGGGTTTTAAATAACCGACGTAAAAAACGTTATTTATAACGTCGTCCGTATTAACGTCGCCTAAAAACCGACGTAAATAATAAAAAATAACCGACGTAAAAAATGTTTTCTGCACTAGTGTTTGGCTCATCCAAACTCTGCCCAATTAAGATCCCTACATCCCACTACTCCTCTTAGAATCCTTACCTTAGGCAGAAGGCACTTCAAGAGTCCTTTTTGGTTCAAACCAATGGGAGTTACCCTAATTAAAGGTAACAATTTCTCTTAGCTTCTTTTCTTTTATTTTACTTCTCCAACCCCTAAACCCTTCTTATTATTTTGTTTTTTTAACAAAAACAGTATCCTAAATATACTAGGATATTGTTATTATATGTATTATAACTACACTTACACACACCTCCATCTAATGGGTGAAGAACATAATGTTTCTGTCAATGGCAACCAAAGGCCCCACAAAGCAATGATTGTTCAATTATCTCCTACCACCTCTCATGGTGGAGATTATGATGGAACTATAATTAAATATGATATTAATGATATTTATTTTATATATAAGCTTCTGTAATTCCATTTTATATCATACCATTATTCATTTCATGTTGTATGAATATACGATAATTTCATTTGACGAAGTGTGGACTACTGCCCCCTCAAAGTGATATGACTCGTTCATACCATACATGGAACGTATAAAGGATGGTGTTACTAAACATAAGTAACAAATATAATATATTATATTATACTGGAATAATAATATACCTATGTATCATTTGGTTTTTAATTCCTTTTAAAATGAAAAACTAAATGGATGTAGCGTTCGTGCGTACGTACGGATTACCGTCTCCATGAATGCGATGAGATTCATTTCCCCATAATATCCATTCAAGAATAAATATCGTTTGATGATTAAAAGTATTTTTTAAAGACTTTATATCTTTATATGAATAATATACAACCTATCCATAACAAACATGGCTTATGTAACGAAGCATATAAGGGAAAACGAATCCGTTAACACCTGAAATGACGAAAATACTAAAATATTATTAACAAAGCAATATTAAAAGATCATATATGATATCATATTTATGAATATTTTCTTTTATATTTTAAGAACAATGATTTAACTATTATACAGGGGGATAACATACACACTATCAAGGAAAAGTACAAGGTAAGGGTTTTCATCTCACTCCTTATTCCCGTGAGATTCGTGCCATATTGCCACTATTACCTTTTGTGTGATGTATGTACTACCCATTATTGTATTCCTTGTGTTATACAATTTAAGTTATGTGTATTTACATATTCATTGTATGATAAATCTTTCATGGGGTATATGTTTCGTAAGTTACCAAATTGGTAAGGGTTAATATCACAATCTCATTATTATCCAAGATTGTTTATGTGTAAGTATTTACTGGGACATTTTTATCATCCACGCCCATTTTTCATAAAAATGATTATAGAATGAGTATTTTAAAGATTTGTGAAAGGTACTCTTTATCAATATCAAAATTTTAAATGTTTTAAAGATTTATCTTTCTAAATCTTTTTAATTAATCTCCTTGTTTTCAAAATGATTTTAAGGATTTATTTAAAGGGACATAAATGTTTTAAAATGTTAATTCCATTCAAAAGTTTCAAAGTGGTATGGGACACTTTGATTCAAAAATGTCTTTACATGAATTATTTTCCAAATTGTGTGACTTTTAAATGTTTTCATGAAAAGGGGTATTTCTATCAAAGAGTTTTACAAATCATTTCCATCTATGTCAAATCCTTTAATGGATTATAAACTTTTTTTGAAGTAGATTTATTATGATACAAAACTTCCATATTATATTGAAGGTTTTGTGATATGTTTGACTGTGGATGTGTTAAATTTATACCATTCATGGTTTATGGTTAATGTATTGACATTTCCTATCCTAGTTTTAATAGGAATTTTTATGTTATGTTTCATCCTTTTCATATGAGGAATATATTGGTCATAGTAAGTGACGGGTGGAGCCCGCTATAGCTCCTCGATGCATCGGTAGGTCACATGAGACAACTAGATGTGGAATTGGCCATGACCCTTTCCCAATTTAATATATGGTTTTGGCCGAGGCCTTAATCAATTTTAGACATCTTGGAAGAGTCCTTGACAAAATGTTTTAGAATGTATGGCATTATACATTCCCTAATTATGGAAATAATAATGATTGTTCATGTGGTTATTCGACTAGTAGAATACCCTTGATTATGTTTTATTATGGCATTATTTACTCAACTCATATTCTTGCCATAAAATTATTAATGTTTATTATCGGTAAAGGCACGTGGATTCAATTATTCACCATGCTTAATATTTATGTCATTTTCTGTTGTATTGCTTACCCTTACTAAGCGTTTGAGCTCACCCCTTTCTATGTTTTATTTTTCCCAGTATTCCAAGAAGTTTATTATGATTGATATGCATGGTTATGAAAAAGGGAATAATGGAGTTCTCAAAGAACTATTTACGCTGTGTTTTATGTTTGAAATTATAATGTAATATTAATATATGTAATCTATTTTCCAAGACTTCTAAACCGATCGGTCCTTCGGGACTTTATTCTTTGTAATCATGCCAATGTATTAAAATAATGCACCGAATCCAAGTAACTGGGGTCGGGGCTTTACAGTTGGTATCAGTGGAAGTTTAGCAATAACCTTGGAAACTAGATTTAGATAATCTCTGATTAGAGCACATTACCCTAAGATAGACTTTGAGGATTATTATAGAAGAACTTCCTAGAATTTTGGTATTGTAGAGATTTTGTGAGTTTTATATGCAATACATCCATGTCTGGATACAAGCAGGTAGAGGCGGCTCTAGCACAGATGTACCTAGGGGTAAAACCCGAAAGCACCACTTTGAGCTAGACTCGAATGGGAACTGGTGCATGACAACGGGCCTTGCTGCACCCTTGGATACGACACTCATGGGGGATATGCTTAAGATAATTCTCATTTTCTTTACAAACCGCTATGAAGGGTTTATGAGTATATACCTCCTAAAAGAAATTTTTTTGTGATTATGGATTATATCCATAAACTATTCAATTTATGTTCAGTATTTTACATGTTTGGAATTATGAATTGTGATTTATAAACTGACTTATTGTATGCCATTTTTTAGAAATGGTTCCCATTAGAAGGGATGAGAACTCCAGCAATATGTATGATCCAAAGAGTAAGATGGGTCATATCATTCATGGTATTAAGAAAACATTTAGAAAGGAAATATTCTCCCATGTATTATCATCATATGAATAAATATTATCAAAAGATCAGTAAAGAACTCTCTGAATCCTATGGATTTGAAGGGAAGACAGAGAAGAAAAGGATGGTAGAAAGAAATATGGATAAATGGAATAAGGGAAAGAACGATTTTCCAATATGTGATAAATGTGGAATGAATCACCTTGGTAAATGATTGAGGGGAATGGGAGTTTATTATAAGTGTGGAGAAAAAAGACACCAAGTACGTGATTGCAAGTGTAAGAAAAAGGTTTCAAATGTACAATGCTTCATCTGCAAGGAGTTTGGACACTACGCGAACCAATGTCCCAGTCATCAGACTTTTCCCAAAATGATGCTATTGGATAATAATAAAGTTTTGATACTACCACAGATGAAGAGAAATGACTAGTGTTTTTATTTTGTTATTAAATAATTATTTCATTTTAGTGTTGTATCAACGACGTACTGGTTATATGAATTATGGAGATAAAGAAGGATTGTACTGCAGTACCATTTCATTGAGGATTTGAGATATTATGGTACTATGAAAAGTGACTCTACAGTGAGTTAAATTTTTTGGAAATTACAAGGTTGAAGGAAAGTTATACCTTAATATAGTCCTAATATTGATGTACTGGTTTTGGAATAAGATATGGTTGATTTGGGTAAATTATATTGTATATTCTTGACTACCTTGAATCTAATTAATGATTTATATATTCCATCAGTGTTGGAATTTACTACATTTCTGTATAGAAGGAGTATATCATGTATTCTCTAAATAATAAGGGAGCCTGAATGTAATCAATAAGATTTTATGGTAATTCAGGATGTTACCATGTTTTAAAATAATACATGATGAGGGTGTTCACAAGTTTTTCCGTGGAAAAAAGGATCTTCATTGTGTTTATCTTCCGCATAAACATTGTACTATGCGTTTTGACAGAAGTATTTTGGATAAGTCTAGTTTGAGATTATTTTTGGATTTCCATAAAAAGGACAACCCAGAGGTCGAGCGGCAACTCATCGCGTCCGGCAAGGCCGCGAGACTTGAACCCGCAACCGAAGGGCGACAAGGGTGTATCACCTACCACTAGCCCACATGATGTCTTGGATTGAATAATGTAGTTTTTAAAAAAAATTATTCTAGATGAATTATAAATTCATTTTTTTAAACCCTATACTAATAGGATAAATAGAATATTTTTTTAAGTTCTATTATCTTTTAGAGTGAAAGATGAGTTTGTGGTAGAAATTAGTTAAAGGATGGGACTCTACTTGTCAAGAATATAATTTTCATCTTCTCTTATCCTATGAAGAAATTAATTCTTATAATTTAGTGAAGGGATCTTAAAACAAATTTTTTTTATCATAATACCATATGTTTTTTTGAACCGATTGTATTTTAAATCATCATAGATTGATGAATTTAAGGCCCTCAATTTTACACTTGTTGGTGATTGATGACCTCAATCACTACCTATAAATATTTGAATTTTCCTCCAATTATATGTCTATAATTTCCACCAATGTTCTCCTAATCGAGATCACAATTTGTTGGTGACCCTTTCATTTCCCTTTTCTTCATATTAAGACTAAATTTTATTAACCTAATTTCGGATGTGGGTTTTCCCAAAGGTGTTTTCTATTTTCAACCTTTTATTTTTGAAAAATGCTTTCTAATTGAGAGGAAACAATTTATTGAAGGAGGTAAGAATGTAACACCGCAAGCTTCTATGGTACACTTCTCGTTGAATAATACAGAAGCATGTGTCATACGCAACATCGAGTTCTAACACACACCACGATAAATCAAAGTAGCCATTATGAATAGTAATACCCACTTTTGACATTTTATAAATTTTATCTCTCAAAATGGACTTCATTTTTTGATTCAGAATATCGAAATTAGGCAAGGGTGGAATTTTGGTACTTTTCGGATAACTTTCATATTTTGATGAATAGTGAAAATTACTAAATTTTAATTAAAAACAACTTTTTAAATAGAAATAGTTAATAGTGATGAATAATGAATTTTAGTGGTTTTAAATTATATTTAGAATATATTTTTACCATTTAATCCAATTTTGGTCATTGGACAAAATTTGTCATTTAAATCGGACATAAACAGCTATCAATCTTTTGATAGTTATTATTTCATAAAAACACGCATTTTGTTTTAACAGCGGGAATTAAATTTAAATTAATATATGAAACTTATATGTTTTTAATTTGGTAAAATAGACTTCATTTTTGAATCATTAATATTAAAATTAGCTTAGGGTAAATTTTTGGTATTTTTCTGAAAACATTGAATTTTTTATGAATAGTGAAAAACACTGAGTTACTGTTTAAAACCGGCTTTTTATTTAAATAATTATTTATATTATTTAAATTTCGTTTAGGTAAAAATATATAAATAATTCCTATATAAATTCAATGTAATTAATTAGAGTCAGTTTATAATAATTTTAGATATATAAAAATTTTATTGAACTTTTTCACCGTCTTTTACCCACCTCCTAGGAGAATTTGTAAATTCACATAAAAATTAATTTTACCACTTCTGTGAGTGCAGTTTCGAAAATCTGTGAAACACGGTTAATATCAAGGTGTAAAATGTGGTTCAATAAGATAAAAATATTTTTTGGTGAATAGTAACTTTTTACTTTTATTTACCACGGTAAAAAGTAAATAGGGTAATTATGGGTAAAAATGATATTATTATTACCCTAAAACATGTTCTAATTCTATTGGATAAGTTTAATTCGACAAAAATCAACTTTAGGAAGAAATTATGACCCTTTAGGTCCACTTGGATTAGATTAGGACATTTATTATTATTTAATTCAAAGAAGAGTTGAAAGATTTGAAATCAATGTTTAATAACTAAAGCATTTTTAATATAGCGTTATACATAAGATAAATTCGATTATAAATATTCATCAGAAAGCTAAAAAGATTTCCTAAATAATTATATTTTAATTAAAATTTTGGACATTAAATAATT
This sequence comes from Viscum album, assembly GCA_963277665.1. Classification (NCBI taxonomy): domain Eukaryota; kingdom Viridiplantae; phylum Streptophyta; class Magnoliopsida; order Santalales; family Viscaceae; genus Viscum; species Viscum album. The sequence goes on from CAUJRU010000001.1 coordinate 10,257,011, forward strand.
AAATTTATTTATGACACAATGATGATACAGTAATTTAAATATTAATGAAAGAATCAAATAAATGGTAATATAAATATTAAAATAAATAAAATTTCATAGGTTTTATGACATCAAAGAATTTTTTAGGTGACTATGACATGTTAGTATAGATTCAATGTACCTTGTTCGAAGTAATGAAGTTTTTATGACTTTCACAAAAACAAAATACCAAATTGTGTCAAAATTGACATAAATTAATATTTAAAACTAATATTATATGATTAATTGATATTATATACCTAAAAATATACAGTTCGGCCAAAGGACTTATATCATGATAGGTGCATCATTAATGGACCACTTGGGGGTCTACTGGAAGTTTATTGTAAGTTTATTAACTACATAATATAAAAATAGAAAGTGACATGGTAAGTGTCAAACTAATTAACCAAGAGTTAAAACTAAAAGATAAGGTTAATATAACGACCCAAAACTATCTAAAATCTATTGGTTGAAATTATATCGACCCATACCCACCTTAGGCTTTGAATAATCCACTTTTAATCCATTATAAATCTAATATGAATTTATTATAAATTAATACTAAAAGTTATTCCTAAAGAGCCCCTCCTCCCCCTTATAAAAGGACACCACTTCTAACCAATTCCTCACACCTCTCTAGCCTTTTCGCTCGTCCAAAATCTGCCCAATTAAGCTTCATACATCCCTATCCTCCTCTTAGAAGTAATAAATTAGGCATAAGGCACTTCAAGAGTCCTTTTGGGTTCAAACCAAAGTGATTTACCCAAATTAAAGGTAACGATTTCTCTTAGCTTCTTTTCTTTTATTTTACATCTCCAACCCCTAAACTCTTCTTATTATTTTATTTTGTAACAAAAACAGTATCCCAAATACACTAGGATATTTTTATTAGATGTATTAGAACAAAACTTACACACACCTCCATCTAATGGATAAAGAACATAATGTTCTTGTGGATGGAAACCAAAGGCCTCACAAAGCGATGATTGTTCAATTACCTCCTACCACCTCTCATGGTGGCCATTATGATGGAAGTATAATTAAATATGATATTAATGATACTTTTTTTATATATAAACTTCTGTAATTCAATTTTATATCATACCATTATTCGTTTCATGTTGTATATATATACGATAATTTCATTTGAGGAAGTGCGGACTACCGCCCCCTCAAAGTGATATGACTTGTTCATACCATACATGGAACATATAAAGGATGGTGTTAATGAATGTAAGTAACACATATAAGATATTATATTATATTGTAATAATAATATACCGATGAATCATTTGTTTTTTATTCCTTTTAAAGTGAAAAACGAAATGGAAGTAGCGTTCGTGCGTACGTACGGATTACCGTCTCCATGAACGCGATGACATTCATTTCCCCATAATATCCATTCAAGAATAATTATCGTTTGATGATTAAAAGTAATGTTTAAAGACTTGATATCATTCTGGATATGAATAAGATACAACCTATCCATAAAAAACACGGCTTACGTAATGAATCCTATAAGGGAAAATGAATCAGTTAACACCCGAAACAACGATAGTACTAAAATATTTTTAACAAAGACATATTAAAAGATCATATATGATATCATATTTATGAATAATATTCTTGTATAATTTAATAACATTGATTTAACTATTATACAGGAGGTTAACATACACAGTATCAACGAAAAGTACAAGGTAAGGGGTTTTCATCTCACTCCTTATTCCCGTGAGATTCATGTCATATTGCCACTATTACATTTTGTGTGGGGTATGAACTGCCAATTATTGTATTCATTGTGTAATACACTTTACGTTATGTGTATTTACATATTCATTGTATGATACCTCTTTCATGGGGTGTATGTTTCGTAAGTAACCAAATTGGTAAGGGTTAATTTCTCAATCTCATTATTATCTGAGATTGTTTATGTGTAAGTATTTACTGAGACATTTTTATCATCCATGTCCATTTTTTATAAAAATGATTTCAAAATGAGTATTTTAAAGATTTGTGAGAGGTACTATTTATCAAGATCAGAATTTTAAATGTTTTAAATATTTATCTTTCTAAATCTTTTTAATTAATGTCCTTGTTTTCAAAATTATTTTAAGGATTTATTTAAAGGAACATGAATGTGTTAAAAGGTTAATTCCATTAAAAAGTTTCAAAGTGGTATGGGACACTTTGATTAAAAAATTTATTTAAATGACTGCTTTTCCAAATTGTGTGACTTTTAAATGATTTAATGAAAATGGGTATTTCTATCAAATAGTTTTACAAATCATTTCCATCTATGTCAAATCCTTTAATGGATTTTAAACTTTTTTTGAAGTAGATTTATTATGATACAAAACTTCCATATTGTATTGAAGGTTTTGTGATATGTTTGACTGTGGATGTGTTATTTTTATACCATTCATTGTTTATGGTTAAAGTATTGAAATTTCATATCCTAGTTTTAATATGAATGTTTATGTTAAGTTTCATCCTTTTCATATAAGGAATGTATTGGACATAGTAAGTGATGGGTGGAGCCCGCTATAGCTCCTTGATGCATAGGTAGGTCTCATGAGACAACTAGACGTGGAATTGGCCGAGGCCCTTTCCCAATTTGAAATATGGTTTTGGACAAGTCCTTAATCAATATTAGACGTCTTGGCTGAGGCCTTGAAAAAATGTTTTAGAATTTCTGGCATTATACATTCCCTCATTATGGAAATAATATTGATTGTTCATGTGGTTATTCGACTAGTAGAATACCCATGATTATGTTTTATTATGGCATTATTTACTCAACTCATATTCATGCCATAAAAGTATTCGTGTTTATTATTGGTAAAGGAACATGGTTTCAATTATTCACCATGCATAATATTTATGTCATTTTCCGCTGTATTGTTTACCCTTACTGAGTATTTGAGCTCACCCCTTTCTATGTTTTATTTTTCCCAAGATTCCAAGAAGTTTATTATGATTGATATGCATGGTTAAGCTAAAGGAAATAATGGCGTTCTCAAAGAACTATTTACGCTATGGTTTATGTTTGAAATTGTAATGTAATGTTAATGTTTGTAATCTATTTTCTAGGACTGCTAAACTGATCGGTCCTTCGGGAAATGATTCCTTGTAATCATGACAATGTATTAAAATAACACACCGACTCCAGGTAACTGGGTTTGGGATGTTACAATCTAAATCTAGTTTCCAAGGTTTGTACTGAACTTCCTATGATACCAACTGTTACACCCCAACCCTAGTTACCCAGAGTCGGTGCATTATTACGTAACATTGGCCTGATACAAAGAATCATGTCCCAAAAGACCTACCAGTTTAGTAGCCTTGGATTTACTATATACATTCATAAGTTTTTACATTACATCATGAAATAAAAACATCAACAACATTTTCTCCCCTTTTTAACAAACTTATATCCATAGAATATCCCTGCAGGTCAACCATAAAATACTTCTTCACATCTTGAGAAAAATAAAACATAGAGAAGGGTGAGCTCAAATGATCAGTAAGGATAACAATATAGAAGAAACATTCGTAAATAAGCATAAAATTTTAAGGCAATGTATAAGATTAAAACAAATTCCTTTTAAACTTAAACATCATCATAATATGGAAAAGATAAAATCAAATAATTCCATTTACTTATTCACATGGATATTATACTAGTCGAATAATCACATGCCATAACAATAACCACTTTCATAATGATGGTATGCATAATGCCAGACTACATAACCTCATAGTCAAGGCCTTGTTCCCAGACTAAAAATAAGATTTTTTAGGGCCTTCCGCCAACACACTGGTTTGTCTCATGAGACCTACCGATGCTTTGACGATATTATGATGGCATAAAATAGCCGCACCCACCGTATAAGTTAAAAAAACATTCATACCTTAATTTTTTAGAAAAGGTCATAATGTACCTTGTTTGGAAAAGGATGGAAAGATTCCTTTAAAAACATATATGGTCAAATAAGGGTATAAATTAATTTAACCTATTGTCTATAAAATAGTAAATTTTTTTTGAAAAACATTTTTAAGAAACACATATGTGGATTATAAAGAGGTCCCAGTATATACTTACGTAAAAACAACCTCGGATAATAAAGAGATTGTGAAATTAACCCTTACCTTGTACTTTTACTTGGTAGAGGGTTTGTTAAACTCCTTTATAATTGTTAAGTAATTGTTATTAATTTATAAAATAACCATATACATAAATATGATATCATATATGATCTTTTAATATTTCTTTGTTAATAATATTTTAGTATTATCGTCGTTTTCGGTGTTAACTGATTCCTTTTTATTTATATGTTTTGTTTCATAAGCAATGTTTGTTATTGATATGATGTATCTTATTAATATCATGAATGATATAATGTCTTTAGAAATTACTTTTATTTATAAAATTAAAATTATTCTTAAATGGTTACTATGAGGAATTGAATCTCATTGCATTCATGGAGACGGTAAACCGTACGTACGCAGGAGCGACAATATCATTATTATGATTTAAAATAATATGTAAATAGATGGTATATCATATATAAATATTCATTAACATGTTATATTTATTATTTACATCAATTATACTCATTATTATACCCATTCAAAATAATGTATTGAATAACAACTACACCATGACGTGGAGACGGTATGTCGTACATACACATGTATGGTGACATTATCATTTGTGTGATGAATAGAATAATGAATATAGTTTTAACAATTTTATAATAACGTCATAGTATATAAAAGATACTGTATTTATAATTTTATAATTGAAACAACAATGAAAGAAAAAGTGGATGAAGAAAAATACTTGAAAGAGGTGATGAAATATTTACCTCTTCTTCGGGTTCTTCCATTTGATTCAATCAAAAGGGATCATTAGGTAGGATTTATGACTAAAGTAAGGCCTCTAGGATGAAGTTATTTAAGTTAATAGGATATTTGGTAAGGGTTTTTCTAAGCCAAATGGATTTTAAGGTGTGAATTTGAGAGAAGTGAAAGTGCCCTTTTATAAGAGATGTGGGGGTCACTTTAGGAAAAGCTTGAAATATTATTTTATAATATAATAATTTATGTTTTCTAATGGATACAAAATAATTTATTTCAAGTATAATGTGGGCATGGGTCTAAAAACACTCGACCAATAGGTTTTATAGAGTTTTGGGTCACTATATTAACATTAACTTTTAGATTTAACTCTTAGTTAAATAGGTTGACATTTACCATGTCTCTTTGTATTTTTAATTATATGGTTTATAAACATACAATAATATTCCAAGAGAACCTCAAGTGGTTCGTTAATGAAATATATAATATTATTTAATCCCTTTGGATGAACCTAATATTTTTAGGAACCGAATATCAATTAATAATAGAATATTTGTTTTAAAAACTCTTTTATGTCAATTTTGACACTATTTGGTGTTTTGTTTTTTCTAAGTTAATAAAAGAATTATTATTTAAAAAATACATTTAATCAACCCAAACATGTCATATTAACCTATAAAATAAGTTTAATTCAATAAAAGTATAAATTTAGATTTATTTGGATATTTATAATATTAATTATTTTAGTCTTTCATTAATAAGGTAATTGATGCATCATCATTGTGTTACAAATAAATTTAAATATATGTTTTATAAAAATTATAAATAAAATACCATTATGTAGGAAATATTTTTATATTTATAATTAATATTTATAGTCGAATTTATCTTATATATAACTTTATATTAAAAAACTTTTAGTAATTAAACTTTGAATATAACACTTTTAACACTTCTTTAAATTGAATAATAATAACTGTCCTAATCTAATCCAAGTAGAATAAAGGATAATATTTTATTTATAAGGTTGTTGTTTTTCAAAATAAACTTATCCTATAGAATTAGGGCATGTTTTAGGTTACTAATAAAATCATTTTTACCATTAATTACCCTATTTACTTTTAACCATGGTATATAAAAGTCAAAAGTTATTATTCACCAAAAATTATTTTTGTGTTGCTGGACCCAATTTTAATTACTAAAATCAACTGTTTCTTTCTGATTTTCTAAATTCAACTCGCAGAAGTGGTAAAATTATGTTTTATAAAAAATTTCAAATACTCTTAGGAGGTGGGTAAAACACGGTAAAAAGTTCAATAAAATTTTATAGATCTAATTTTATTATAAAAATGACTCTAATGAATTACAATAAACTAATATTGGTATTATATATCTATTTTGAATTAAATTAAATAAACTCAATAATTTTTTAAATAAAAAGTCAGTTTTAGACAATTACACAGTGTTTTTTACTATTCCTCAAAAATTGAATGTTTTCAGAAAAAACCAAAAATTCACCCTAAGATAATTTAAATATTCCAAATAAAAAATTGAAGTCAATTTTGAAAGATAAAATATTTAAAACATTAAAAAGTGGGTATTAATATGCATAACGGCTAGTTTGATTGGTCGTAGTGAGTTAGAATCTCGAAGTTGGGTACAATCCAAGATATTGCATTATTCATATGGAAACATACGATAGAAGATTGGGGTGTTACAGGTGACATACTTAAAACCATGAAAACTCATTCTCATTATTATCATACTCTAATAAATTCATCCATGAGTCATTTTTGACATATAGGAATCAGCATAACCTCAATCCAATGCATAGTTTGATCGATATGACTCAAACTGTTTTCTATCAGATTAAAATGTACATTTTAGTCAAAAACATGTGTCATTCATTGAAAACCTAGCAAATTATCTTCCATTGTCTAGACAATTTGTGAAATCTATTCCTAATACAATTTTTATGTGTAGGAAGCAATAACATATCCAATAGACACATGATGTGACTGGTATGACTCAAAGTGTGTGTTTCCAGTTTGAAATGGAATTTTATTGAATAACACCAGTGACATACTAAGAACCAAGGAAACAGATTCATATTGTTTTTACACTTTACTACAATGATCCATAAGTACTTTGTGATGTTTAGGAATTATCAACACCTCAATCCGACATATGGTGTGACCGGTATAACTCCAAGTTTGTCTTTTTTTAAAATTTATATTAATTTCATTAAAAATAAAAATTGACATAATCCAAACCGAGAAACTGAATTTTTATTATTTTGATACTTTATTATAATGATCCATAACTCATTTTACATCTGTCGGAATTAACTGAACCTTATTACAATGCATGGTTTTACCAGTATAACTCAATGTGTCTTTTTATTTAAAGTTGACATTTTATTAATGTATTATTTCATATTAATGTCTAATTTATTTTTTTATAATATTAGTAACATAAGATTTTTTTTCTTATATAGGTGGAATATTTTTCTCAGGTTGAGGTAATTGGTTCGAAGACTAATATCATGGGTGGATTTTTTTAAGAGGGGATCACGGGATCAAAAGATGATGAAACATTAAGTTTTTTAAATGTTTGTGGGTAGTAATTGTAATGTAATTATAAAAACAATGTTTTAAATGTATATATCAATGTTTTCTTTTTATTTTTTATCTAAATTTTATTTATTTTCATTTATGTATTTTATTTCCGGGTTACATGTTCCTTTTTTGTTCTGTTATACAAACATCACACAGCAGTTGGGGGGCCTTTATTAGAAATATTTCTAGCAATGATAAAGGACTCCCTTTATCATCTCTACTAAAAGGACTGATAAAGGGACCCCTCTTTAAAAGTTTGGAGGATAAAAATGTTATTTTAGCACTGTTAAAATCCATTTTTTCTGCGGTTAAAGGGAATATATATAGTATTGTTTGTTTTTTTGTCACCTTGTTTTCATCCATGAGTGTATCCTTTCCCTTATTTGTTTAAATCAGTGAGTCATATCCTTCTGCAACATGTTACTCTATATATATTCCCTCTTTATTATGAGTCATTTATTCAACCCTTTCATTCCAACCATGTGCCTTATTCCCTCCATCCATCCTAACAGGTAAAAAACGCCATACATAGTTTTTTTCAGAGGAAGGACTCTAATTAATTTATCCCCTAGATGGTGACCCACATTTATAATATACTAAAATTTTATTTTACATAGATTCTTGAGTTACACATCATATCTATATGTATATATATGTTATTATGTATATAGTGTATATATGTACATACATACTTATATATATATATACCTATTTACATGTTGACACATATTCATAAGTATTTTAGCTAAGACCTAAATAGGTATGGATGACTAGGTGCCCTTAGAGGAACCTAGACCCGACTAATTTATATTTAATTATTTCATTCTTTTTGAGATAATTGCACATATCTCTATTTTATATCCATAGACAAGATCACATTATACACCATTGGTGGTTACCTACTGGGTATATCTCACACCCTCTTCAGGTCACCATTGCACATTGGTATGTTAAAAGACCTAGTGGTAACAGGTTCAAGATCAGGGACAATGCTAAATGTTTAAGTAACGTTTAAGCATGGGTTAGGAAACATCCTAATAAATTTAAACCATTTTAAATACTTATTAAGAATTTATGACATTAAGAGTTGTCCGGGTCTAATTTTTTTGAAAAAGTACTCTTAGTTATGATACAACACACCTCAGATAGACAAGTGTTCATTTGGTAAGTTGAGCCTTTTTGAGGGAGTTACCATCATGTAATGCTCCAGTTCAGTAGGTTATGCATGTCGAGGTCATGGTCGGCTAGTTAATAGGTTGTGTGGACCTTCAAGTCCTTCAGTGATGAATGACTTAGCAGGACATTAGTCGGATTAACAATCAAATAGAATAATGGGACTCCAGGATTAATCACTTAGACAGACCATAAGATAATAGGGTGTATACTGCTAAAAGTCCTATGGGTAATATCATTTTCTGTTCCATTATATTGATGAAACATTTACGTAGTATGCATTGATACTTGCAGTACCCTTTAAGTTATTATAATGGTTCTACAATCCATATGATTTCAGTTGAAATCATTAAAGCCTTGAGTTATTACCCTACATTATTAGTTCATCTATAGAGAAGAGTGACCTGTATAATAGAGGAAGCTGGACTTATCCTGATTTTACGGGATGACGTTTCGAAGGAATCAAGTGGTATAACACTATCGATAAATTTTTTTTGGATTCTATTCCTAGTTCTAATGATGTTCATTAGCGTGACATGGGAAAGTTTCATGTGTATGTCTAGAGTAAATTTTATCTAGTAGGATCTTAGGTGACTATTTTCCCTCTTTTTCAACTTGGGGACCAGTAAAAGTGTGTTGGAAACATCCATAACCTTTTTTCAGTTGTGGATGGATATATTTTCATGGGATGAGTTCCCATTAATAGTAAATGATTACTAGGACACTCTTAATGTGGGGAGCATCATGTAATTTTTTTTTAAAAAATTTCCTTCCAAGTATAAGGATCACAACCAGAAAAGGCCTTTAAGATATGGTCAAAATGGATTTTGAAATCCCATAAGGCTGGAAAGTTAAAAATTCTAGTCCTTGGGATGATGCTTGAGAGAAAAAACCATATTATGGGTTTGAATCATATATGGTTTCTAGATTTAGGCTAGTACTATGTAAGTGACCCAGGAAGGGGAACTTATGAGATGCATTGATTATTTCAATGAAACACAATTATAAAATGGTTGGTTGTGTATAAAAATTTTGGATGATGTTATTCAGTTTGGATTACAGTGGGGTATTTTTGAAACAATAAAAATAATTCCTCAGTGGTGAGGGAATAATGTTCGATTAATGACGATGACATAAAATGTGAAGGTAGGCACTTTAAAGGAAGCTAGAAAGAGGTGGGTTGGATGCCATTTCCTATGAATAGTTTACTACGATTGGTTGAAACCATGTAGGATAATATTTCATGGATATGAAATGAGTTTCTCGAGTCTTATTGGTAATTAATAATATCCTCTTATTGTACATTTGGATATGTTATAGTCCTTCCTTTATCCTAACATCTTTCAGGGTATGCTGCGAGAGAACATATTTATATGCTAAGCTAATGAAATAAATTTAAATTCAATTTTTTGAATGATAAATAGACTCATTAGGAGTGTTCTCAAGGAGTGGTTTAAAGGAGACCTTATATTGTGAATTGACACCTTGGACTATAGGAGGTATACCCTCTAGTGATATGGGTTGTATTTATTTTGGAATGGTCATGGGACATTTATTTTGGCACTCATACGCCATTGGATAAAAGGAATCAGGAATGGTTTGATAAGGAGTCATAGATAATGGTCAGTTTCGAGTTTCAGTGCACATTATCAAAATGAAATTGAGGTTCCTTGGGTAAAGTCATCTAGTTTCAATTTTTAATTCCATGACCTTATAAGATGGGTGTTTTGAGATAGTTGGCTGGTAGTGGACCGACTTTCCATCCTCTTGTTTTATTGAATACAGCCATTAATGAACTTATTCACGCATATCATTGAGAAGAGACAATCACATTGTGAATTATTGGACAATAATATTCATGGAAAATACAGAAATACACATACAAATGAGGCAGATGGTCCGTTGAAAATTCAATCAGGTTTAAAATCATGCTGAGTAGCATCGTTAAAATTCCAAGGTCATGCTTAAATAAAAATTCAAATGGTGGAGATACCAATAATATAAAATTATACATTCAAACTATTAATTTTGATTGGTTGTTCCATAGGTTGGTTGGTAAAGGAGATGAGGGTGTGACTGTGTCTTGGGTTAGATGGTCATGTGTAATTTTTGTCTTGATGTTTTATTTTTAGATGCTGGTGTTGGATCGAGATTCATTGATTAAGTACTATGTACTTAAGGATGAATGTTTAGAGGTTTTCGTTGTGTTTAAAATATAATTTATCAATTTTCATGAAAATTAATCACCCTAGGTAGGTATGGTTTTGGTTTTTTATTCCCCAAGTATCCTCAGTGATGAGTAGTTTTAAGGTGGGTAGATTGTAAGGTCTCATGTTTTTTAACTGCGACAATTTCGAAAGAAATTTGAAATTTTCAATGGCTGAAAACTAAAATTTTAGATTGAGTTTCATAAATAAAATATGATATTTTGACAACTTAATAGTGGTTATTTATATGGGGTTCAAAGATTAAGTTGTGTCTTAGGAGTTTCATTGAGTTTTGGGGTCATCGGGCACTAACCACACCGTTTCAGGAGAAACAGATAGAGGCACACAATTAGTAAAAACCATGAATCCCAAACTTTGTGGCATGTTTTCAATGGGGAAATAGTTTTTTGAAATTATGAATCCATCTAGGGAAAATTTTTTGGCCTATTGTAGGGGCCTATAGAGTGTCACATGATTTAATAAACTATACAAACAAGGACATATGGACATATGAGTGGTCTACAGAAAATTATAGAAGGAGATGTACAAACTGTGCACAATTTGGTTAACCATGATCCTAGCCATGAGTGGTAAGTGGGTTCTAAAAAAGTAGCACCATATGGGTGGTTCATGGATTTCCAAACTGTGTGACCAAATCATGAACCTCGTTAAAGTGGGGTGAAATTGCAATTTTTTTCCTACCACTTTAATTATTATTTCCCTAATTTCTTTCCCTATTCTCCCATGTACACCAGCCATTCAAATCATCCCTTGGTATATCCTCTAGGAATCCATGGTTCTTCCTCATGCATAATTGTAATAGTTCACTGTCTATCACACTGTTATCTTCTTGAGTGTTTTGTGATACTTCTATTTTTCCTCAAACTAGATCAAATCAATGCTAGAGAATGGACAAGTGAAGCATATTAAGATTAAGGTAGTTGTTCCAGTTTTTTTCCCCTGATGTCTCATTATATTATAAATTATATTAGTGTATTGTGTTCTAGATTCTCCGTGATTCACCACATAAATTAAAATCTAAATATTCATATACTATTTCCAATGATTAAATAACTAATGTTCATAAATTTAAATTATTGGAGGTTGTTCCCTTCATGTCAAACAATCTCATTGGGTGTGTTTCTTTTTTCCCTAGGACCTACGATCCATATGGGTAATTAAATCACTATCCTTGAGTGTTTTTATAAATTTTAATAATTATAATTTATTTCATAATATTTATCACCACATGAGTTGTGATGAATAATCCCTCTTATAAAGGATAATTAAATTGAGTTAGATGAACTTGGTATGACAGTTGTTCCCATGTTTAATAACAAAACCACCTCTATGTTGTTCTGTCTTCTCTGATAAAATGTGGAAATAAAATTGAGATATTAAATACACTTCATTATTATATATAATTGAATGGTTATATGACATCATTATGGAAATGGTCTTTTTTATTTATTATATTTTATTTTTATAGAATGATCCAAATGAATCATATTTAAATTTGATTAATGATTTATCATATACTAATTATAATATTAAAAGATTAATTGTGAAGAAGATCCACAATGCCTTGAGCGATGCTGGGTTCCTCTTTACGGAATTTCTATGGTAAGGGCTCATGGGGTAAGTTGGATTACCTTGTAATAGATTATTATATAGGTACACTAGTTGGTATTGTGGGCATGGGGTTTCAGACCACCTTGTTCAAGGATGTTGGACATGGAATTTCACATCACCTGGGTAGTTGGACTAGACATTTCAGGCCCCCATGATTAGGGTGTAGGGAATGACCCATGTCATCATTATTCATGATACTCATCATGGCTTCCAATATTATTTAAGATACTCGTCATATAGTCCTACATTATTCATGATACTTAGAATGATTTCCTCTATTTATTATGATACTCGAGAATGGTGACCCTAATATAAAATATGAGACTCTTATATTATACAATCATGCTTAACATACACCTCTAGTCCTGAAATATGAGACTATTATATGGATATATATTGTTACATATATAACACACATACATATATATGTATTCAAGATTAAATATATACAATCCTATATACATGGTGACACATATTCAGAGGTATTCTAGCTTTGGCTGAAGTTGGCATGGTATGCCAGATGTCCATTGAGGAACCGAGGCCTGACATATTTACATTTAATTATTTCTATATTATTTATATACTTTCACACTATTTGATTTTATATTCACATAATGGATTTAATTTGAGATCATTTTTGGTCTCCTACCGTGTATATATCACACCATGTTCGGGCCGCTAATGATATGGGGTAGCCAAAAAGGCCTCATGGTCATAGGTTAAAAATTAGGGATTTATGCTTATACTGTTTCACTTGTTCATGAGATCATAGGAGAATAGGACTGATCCGAATCATATGATGATCATGAAATTAACCCTTTGGATTTTTTTTAAAATGTATTTTGTAGTTTTAATTTTTTACCCACTATACCTCACTTATTGTACATTGTAGAATCACATGGGCATGAATGGTTGTATCATTTGGCATTGGAAATGTTTTCACTTATTTTTAGTTTCCACTATTTAACTATTTATCTAATTCAACTCTTGATTTAAATTTTTATGTAATGTTATTCTACTCTGATCATGAGGTTATAGTCTACCCATTGTACCATAATTTGACCATCAATAGTTGTTGGTAGCTTATGGAATACAAAGATGTGCACATGAGCCCATGTGACTGACCTTTTTAGGGTTCGACTTCAATTCCTCTTGGGTTAGTATGTTATATAAAAAATGACCCAACTAAGTCATCCATGGTGGTGGGTTATAACTAATAAAAAATAAGAGGTTGAATAATGATACCCTCGTAGAGGTAATAAGAATGTTGAAATGTGATTGTTTGTATTATATTCATTCCATGATATGGTTACATTGACATGAACAAAATTTTAAAAGATGATTAAAAGTAAGGTAAATCCCTTGAGAAACATATTACCATGATAATATTGTATGGATTTAATGCTTTTGTCATTGATGTACCCAATATAAAGGCTTTTTGTTACAATATTGTATACATACGATAGTATTTTGGGTCAAAAAATTTAAATGTGGGGAGGAAAATACTCTCATTGAGGACACAATGGATATGAAAAAACTTTTGAGTAGATGTTAAAAGTTCATGTTTTTTATTCATACTAAGAAAATAAAAGTCATGGGGTTATGGAGTCTATTCTTTTCGAATCCTTGATATTATTTTTGAAATGTGAGTTTATTTTTATATCAATGAATTTCCTTGTAATGATATTAGTTTTATCAATGAATTCGGGGAATGTGGAGTCCTAGAATTGAAATTCCAAATTAATGTGATTTAAATAAGATTTAGTAATCGAGACTTTCATGATCTAGGTATATCTAGTTTTGGACCCCACAATAAATTAAGTAAGCATGATAAATGGTATATTTTATATTCCTATGGGGTTGGTTTAAAAGATTCATTATTTTTTGTCTCAATTTTTTTCTTTTCTATCATGAAAATTATAAAGGTGGGACGAATTTTATATCCCGTGTTTTTTCTTTATTGTAGAAATTGAAAAATTAGGTGTTTTGAATCCCTAAACCCATAAAAAGAGTAAAATTTTAAATTCATCCTAGTAAATAGAAGTTCAATTTTTTTGAAGGATTCATTTATCACAAGAAACAATATTTTCTCTTTCGAGAATTTTAATAAATGTTTCGAAATGGTGTATTTTTAATGCATATTTAAAATTTAATTAATAAATATATTTTAGTTTCATATATGCGAGCATTAATATGTACTAAACAAGGCACTGGTTGGAAAATTAATCACCATAGTTGTGTTTGGAACAACTGGTTTTATGTGACACCCATGGTTTGAGGTATGTACTTTTTTATATATTTATCTTTCATGTTTTTAGTGTGTTGGTTAAATAGAGGGTGTTTTACCAAGGAGAATGTTTCTCAAAAGTGGGATCATGGGTACAGGATCCAGTTCACATCATGAATGGTTATTCTTGATGTAAATGATTTTTGGGTAGATGATATGGATTTCGTTTAGGAAATAGATTAATATTTGGGATATTTCATTATTATATACTCTAAATATATTCATTTCATGAAATGTTATTCAATGCATGATTATTTTTTCAATATTTTAAATCATAGATGACATGAATTTTAGTGTATGTAGAATTTTGAAGATATAAAATGTGAAATTTTATGTCACGTAATAAATGCTTTTAGTTCTATCCAATTTATTAACATCAATACACTTTCATCCATATTTTTTCCACTCATTCCTCTCAACCCCATGGATCCTATAGGAAATTTTTTAGTGATCTTCAACTTCTAGACTTCATATTAAATATATCATTAACTATTGGACCTTGGAAGAAATATTTAATGTCTATGTTATTCCATTATAATCTAGATCCACAAAATTATCTTGAAAAAAACTCTATACAGGGATTTTTTATAGCTTTATTAGTGGTATCATAAGAAGTTTTGATCAAACCTTCTTATGATTTATTAGAGAAATATAAGGAAGATCCCAAACCCATTAGATTGTGTGATGATTCATCATATTGATCATATTCATGGTAGGTAGTTTTTCCTCTATTCACTTTCTATAGAATGTGAAGGCTCTCATGTTTCTAAATAAATTACCTTATATTTAAACTCATGATGATTATTTGATGAAAATTATAATTGTTAGATTATCTATAAATATTTGGATATGATTGATTCCCCCAACATGTATGGTTAAATATTTATTGTTTTCCCTAAAATATATGCTTTTTCTACGAAAACAATTAGAAAAATAATAGATTTGAAATGTGTTTATATTTCATTGCATGCAACCTTGCTGGTAAGCACATGGTGCTCGATACTGGATTTGAGGCATGTTAATTTATATCACTATGTGAAAAATTAGGGAAGGATGATTCACCCATAATAATTTTATCCTTGTAGTTGTCGGATTTAATGATTCACCATTTATATAGTTATCTTGTTTTTTTCTTTTTGTGGATGCATGTGTGTGTTCTATGTGTTTTTAAAAATGGTAAAATTTTCCCCCTATTTCTTCCTAAACCCTTTGCACTTATTTGCAACCATTAGTGTATATGGAATGCCACCTAAGGTGAATGGAACCTTGGCTCTTTCCAAACCAATGGTTAGTGCAAGGCTATTATATATGGTATCAATTTTTTTCAACCCATCTTTCAAGATAGTGACAAGGATATTAAATGTGTGAGGACTTGAAATGTATATCATACAAAGACATAGGTAGCCTATTTATTATTAACATAAAGTTACAAGGGAGGTATGGGTATAAATTTTTTTTCATAAAACTTCTACGTGCCATTTCACCTCATTGTCATGGGTATAACTGATGATTGTAGAGTTTCAAGAATTAGTAGAAAGAAATCCCGCTAGGATTGAATTTATTATATGATTATTTGATTATAATATGTTGATATTATGATTTTTATTGTTCTTACATGAAATACGATATAATCAAAAAAAAGGAAAATAATGAAATGATTAATTTGAAATTGTGATATTGTTATAGAATAAAAATTTCAGTGATTAAGAGAATAAGAAACTATCATGAGGGCCTAGTTGAGAATGTAGGTCCACCTAATCAACAGGTGAACAATGAACTAGTTCCAAGTATTGTGAAATCATTCCAAGCTATTGACAAGGGACTTTGTACTATGGTACCTCATGGATTGAATCCTTTTTCAGAATACTGGAAAGAGAAACCAATGAAATTTTAGTGTGATTCGGGGCTTGAATAAGAAGAAGAATGGATGGGTGGGATAAAAATTATATTTAACTTCCTCTAAACTCTAGCTAAGATGAATTCCATGCTAGTGAAATACATTCTTGAAGACCTAACACTATAGTTGTTGTATTTAACAGTTTATGATAAGATTGATCATGGTTTAACTTAGGGAGGGTTCAACAAACAATTTCAAAAAAATTATTATCCACACACCTTCCATCTAGTAAGGATAACATAATTCTTCTAGCTAAGAGAAGAAATATATAATTGACTGAATATTCAACTCATTTTATGAACCTGGTTAATTTCGCATTGTAGGTAGCTTCTAGTGAAACAATGAAAGTGTGAATAAAA
Organism: Viscum album; assembly: GCA_963277665.1. Lineage (NCBI taxonomy): Eukaryota > Viridiplantae > Streptophyta > Magnoliopsida > Santalales > Viscaceae > Viscum > Viscum album. Next base: position 10,274,068 of record CAUJRU010000001.1, read on the forward strand.
GAGGCAGATCTATGACCTGATATTCACTCTAACCAAGTAATGTTATGTATTAAAGATTATAATGATATAGTGAAAAAGGAGTTGGGGATAGAGAGATCATACTAGGAACCCTAGTGAAGGGAAAACCTTTTTCTGTCCATGTATAGGTGAGAACTCCAATATAGGGAATAAGGGGAAAATAGAGAGATATTCCAAAGGAATATGAGAACCAGAGAATCATTCAAATTATTAGTATCTTATCCATTGATTTAAATCAATATACCATGTTATTTTTGGAGTGGATATATTCTCCCATGAAGAACGTAAAAAACTCACCACCATGATATTTTCAAAACTGTGTCAAAACATGTCATATATAGAAATATTTCCTTAAACCATAAAAGTAAATAAGACAAGATGGATAAAATAAGTCTAAATTACCCTATTCTCAATCCAGATGTTCTAATTAAAATATTATTCTACCTTTGAATCAAATAAACCAAGATGAATCTAGGAACACCTCAATTATCCTACAGACACCACAGTAAGGAAATAATTACTATTTATGGGAGAAAATCAGGAGTTATATGAAGTTGGGAAGTCTATTTCAACTGACCAACCAGGACCCTTGAATATGTGATGTACAATTCTTCTAAATTTGAACTTTATAAATTTCTTGACTGATACTAGTGAATGAATTTTTTTTGTTTCTGGTCATGTGGTCAAATAATTGGGATTGAATATGGATATTATACCTCACATCACGATCATCAAAACACCTCTTTTTAATAAGAAATACAAATCACTAGCTTGTTCCATTTCAATTGATGCAATACAATTACTCTACAAGTTTACTGTCTTAGAGATGAATATTTTCAATGTAATCTTTATAATGGGATGGTTTGTGGGATCTAAAGCCGGTATCGACTGCTACACTCAATACATAATTTTCACAAACCCTGATGGAGATGTTAATTTATTAAAAGGGGATCTGGATATAAATACCAAAAGGTAAATACCATTAGTGAATGCATATGTAACCTTTTCTAGTCAGTCATAAAAAATAACATTGGTCATTAAAAATGGTATTGCAAATATGAATCTCCATTCAATATTGGACCGCTACCCATAATTTTTTATAATGATTTCTCTAGGATGACCTATAAATAGGAAATAAAATATTTCTTCAATATACATCAGAGAATAAGCCATATTTCACTTCTATCATATAGAATATCTCTAAAAAAATTCCTATGAAATAAATTTATAACTAGAATATTTTTTGAAAAAATGGCTTCAGTAGCCAATGTACACCCCCTTTGGATGCTTCAGTTCTATTATAAAGGAATTAAGATGGTTCACTTTGATTCTATTTCGATTGTCATAAATTGAGTCATGTTATGATCAAGAATAAATATCCTCTTCCTTCCATCAATGATCTGTTTGATCAATTGAACGGATCCATGTGGTTCAATGAGATTGATCTATTTTCAATATATAAACAACTAAGAGACAAGAAATAGGACATCCAAAATACAACTTTTAGATTCGAAACAACAAATATGAATATATTATCATACCCTTTGGTTTGATCAATACAACTATAGTTTTTATAGAATTTATGAACCATATATTCCATATGTATCTTGAATCCTTTTTCATGGTATTTTTTGATGATATTTTGGTCTGATATCAAAATGGAATGACCATTAGGGGAACATGGAGATTATGATGAGCATATTAAAAAATCATCAACTTTATGAAAATATTTCTAATAGAAAATTTAGGATACAATAAGTTTGTTTCCTAGGGAATGTAATTTATAAATAAAGAATATAATTTTAACCTAAGAAGATTAATGATTTCATTTCTGGAATCAACCAAATAATTTCATTGAGACACACAATTTTATGGGATTATCTATCTATTATCATTTCATTGTTCAAGATTTATCTAGTATTAATTCTCTCATGATTGTAGTAATAATAAAATGAATTCAATTTCATTGGACTGAAGATTTTTAAAAAATACTTTTAGGTTCTTAAAGCATAGATCACTTTAGTATATGAACTTAACATTCCAGAATCAGGACATGTCTGTTTTGTCTATTGTGATTCTTATAGTTATGGATTGGATTGTGTTCTTTTATAAGGAGATTATGTTGTGGAATATAGCTCAAGGATGTTTCAAGTACATGAATGAATAATCAATAGCACAATATAGAATCTAGTTCAATGATACATGCTTTAAAAACATGGTTCCATCATCCCTTGGGAGAGAAGTTCACAATCTTGAATGATCATAGAATATTGAAATGTATATTATTTTAGAGAGACCTGAACTTGAGGAAATGATTTTTTATTGAATACCTTTAGATGTTTGACATCAACATTGTGTGTTCACCAACGAAACAATATTTAGTGGATAATGCTTTGGGTCAGAATTATTATAATGAGAGGGTTATAGTATCCCATGATGAAAAGTAGATGGTGAGTATTATTTCTAAAATGCTTCTAGACTATTCTGAAAAAAAATTATGAATAGGCTTATTTTGAGTCAATATTTTCCTCAATTGTTTTGTATCTAGTTAAAGAGACTCAATTATTAGATCACGATGTATCACCATTAAGTCAAGACTAAATGGATGGGATACTATGGGTGATGGGACAGAGGATTAAAACGTATAATTTCTTTTTCAAAACCATTTTTTTATTCTTCAATCATTCTAGGAACATATTCTTTCCACATATGACCATTGAAAATGTTCTATTGACCTATTTAATTAGAAAATGTATAATGTAATGAAAGATTTTTTATCACGGTCTGGTATTAAAATATATTTTGGGAATTATTTCATGAAATGTCTCACCTATGAATAGTTCAATGTAGAGCATCAATATCTATCTTGTTTATAGCATTCTATTCTTATACCCATTGGAAAATTGGATTACATTTTTAAATACCATGTCATAGGTTAACCATGGATTCTTCATAAGTATGATGTTATGTGGGTGATTGTGGATCAATTTTTAATCATGAGTTTCAAAGACACGATTTAAACAATAATGTTTTATTACTATTTCATGTATAGAGTGAGATATGCATGATGTATACTTTACATTATAGTTTTTATATTTCTTCCTCCACTATTTAAATGGTAATGTCCATAAATTATTTTTCGTATCAAAATGTTATAATAGCTCCCAATCTATATTGAGATCCTGGAGATATTATGACATTAATATTCAATATATGTCCATTGGTCTAGATACAACATACTAATTGGTCACAAATTATGTTTGACTATCAGTTTATGGGGTTCATAATAATTGAGACTTATTCTAATGTGGTTCGCACTTGGTGATCTCTAGTATGTGAGATCATGAGGACATACCCACCAATAAGAACACCACTTGTTTTGGTTGTCATTGGTATGTTCCTATCTACAAAAAATATTTATGGTCTCCTGAATTGATATCATTTTCAATTTGTGACATTTGATCACACACTTTGAAGCAATAAAAAAACCGTGACATTGAAGTCATGGAAATGTAGCTTGTCTTGGTTGTGTCATTGGTGATGTGACATTGGTTGAATGGTTAAGAGAGGATTTGTTGTTTTCCAGTTGAGGAAGGGATATCACAGGCCTGGTTGATCAGTATGGAAGTACCTTCATAAATCCTTTACCATCATAGTAGAAGGCAGGTATATTTGGTTAGATCAAAAAATAATAATTCACGAATGGATAATGACACAACTTTGCATCCAAAATTAATATATATTGTGAGACTAATAGATTATACCATACATTTCATGTTCATAGGAAATTTTTTCATTGCTACAACATTTTCTTATCTCATTTGGGGGACATTATGGGTTGTTAGACACTTCTATTAGCATGTGAATGGTATTCAATGTTTTTGAGATAAGTGCCTTGAAGACCACACACAATTGTGTATTTAACATTTTTCTCTATTCTGGTGAATAAGTGTGTTAGAAATAATGGGCCCCACTATGGGGTCCATGATTTGTCCAAGTAATCGATCACCAATGAATAAATTAATTAATTATTATTCAAGTATAGAATAATTGGGTTGAAATTTTTTATTAAAATCATTCACAATCCCTAGAGTAAATACAAGAAAAATATTATTTGAACGAACAATATATGCAATGATAATTTAATACTGTCAGAATTGTTAGTCGACATAATGACTTAGGTTTTACCACATAATATATGTATTATATATTATGAGGAGGTGATATAATATAAATGATGTTAGTGACCCAATTAGTTGGTCATATCATATCATTTACTTATTATTTTGTGGGTGTTTTATTTCTAGAGGCTAGGGAACCCTTTTTGATAATTCTAGCCTCCCACTACACAAGAGGAAGAGTGTCTCTCATTAAGTGACTATTCATTGAAATAGAATGAGATCCTCTCTCTCTTTTCTCTTACTAGAGAGATTAATTCTCTTACAGTGTTATCGTTACAAGAATATATTCGATGGATCAAAGGGATGGGATCAATGTGATCATCATGACATCAAAGGAATCACTGGAGCTCTATGATAGCACTTAGAATTAAACAATTAGAATCCATGTATATTCATGGAGCATGTTTTGATGATTTAGAGAGGTTTAATCTTAGATCCATTAAGAAATTATCTTTGTTGAGGAACTGCAGTCAGGTGCGTTTCGATTCAAATGAGAAAAATGATTGTTTTTATTTTTCTTCTTATAAAACTTATGTAGTATCCTAAGACCTCTTTTGGGGATCAAATAACTAATTATGACAATGTTTTTTCACTCCAATGATGAAAAATTATAATTTTATAGACCATCGGCTTCCATTACGTTCCATGGTACCCTGAATCGGTTTCATACGGACCACATAAATTTGCTGATCCAGGAAAAAAATTATTTTTCTTCAAATTACATAGAGGATTGTAATTTAGTTCCAATGGAATATACCACATTGATCATATTTAGGATAGAAAAGTTATAGACATGCAACAAATTTGACACATATCATTTTCAGTTTGATTTTGGGTATTATAATTTGAAACATATATTTTATATATGTTTATTAATGTCCCTAGAAGATTGTATGTTGTAGATTCTAGTTTCCACATATTTTCCAACCTATCCCGATCAGATTCCAGAGGCTGGATTTCGGTTGCTGGATTTGATCTGGACAGCAAGGGTATTTTTCCACCAAATGTGAAATACAAAAAAACAATTGAAAAAAAATTGTATCAGGATATTGAATATTTAAATAAAAAACAAACAAAGACTTATAGGGAAGCTTGAGGGTCATCGAAAACAATAAAAAATAATATTTTATTTTGAATATGGGGGAGGGTTTCACGGATCATGTTAAACATGAAAAAATTGGTTCTTAAAAATTTCTTCGTGGGTATCAATTTTATTTAATATTTAAAAATACTGTATTTTATAATTAATCAATAGATTCTAATGGGATATATTCTATGGGTGTCTCCTCCTTCACTCCTCCCTCTGTAGCACCGCCTACTGGAGAACATCACCACCTTATCGACCCAACCAATCCACCATCGTCACCTTCGGCCACCCCGTCCACCAATGGTGGTTGTTGTCGTGGGTCCCTATATATTGAATTGATCTCACATTACTGGCCTACAATGCTACCTTCTCATCAATCCCTGATGTCATCCAACCTTGCATCTATAGCCTTAATATCATGTGTTTTCCGTAATGTGAGCTCTCGATCATCGTCCCCTCATCGGTCTCCTCTCATCCCCACCACCTGTGGGATGTGCTACCGATGCACCTTTCAAGGTAGAACACAAAACTCACTAAACACATGGATGTTGCCTTATTGAGAACCACCACCACACATCAGACCACCCACCTCAAAATTGAACCACCTCAGGCTACTAAGCCACTTCTCATGTTACGTTTCTTCAGTAAAGCCATTACTAATTCCCCTACCGCATTACCCATTGTCGTGACTGGTTGATCCACAACTTTATTCAGGTTCTTACCAACCTCAATCCCCTATATAGTGGATTATTCCCAACCAAAATCCCCCTACAGTGGGTCTTCCCAACCCTTAATAACCCTGCACGGGGGGTTTGACTAGCCCGGAATAGGCCCACATGGGTTTGAACCGTCTCACAATGGGTTTTGAAGGGTTTTATGGGGAGATAAAATTTTTGTACAATCCAAAATATAAAAATAATAATTTTTTGAATTTAAACCAAAATAATAATTTTAATATTCAAATTATTAATATAATTTGGGTCTAAAACTAATTTATTTTATTAATTTAAATTCGGAATAAAAATTAAATTTACAACTATATATAATTAATTAAATTATCAGAATTGAAAATAATTTATTTAATTAATTAAAATCCAACGAATTTAAATTTATATGATTTTAATTTTATCATGTTATTAATTTACCCATATAATAGTTTCGAAAAAAATTGGGCATGTCTAGTTTTAATTTAATTTAATTATTTATTATTACTGCATGTGATGATTGTAATACATAATTAGTTTTATTAATGATTTGCACATCTTCATTATTTATTCAATTTTTATAAGGGAATGCACATCCATCATTATTTGTATGTATAATTCTCTTCCCAATACCTCATGCTTTTGTGTGTTTACTGATGAACTATTGATTATGACAATGTATTTGAGTACCACAATAAGTCAAGGTGAAATCCCAGACAAGGTATGGACACACTGAATAGGGTAAGAGATGCATCAGGAGTCAAGACCTGACTCATGTATGATACCTATAGGTAATAGTTGATCCTTTGAGTTTAATTGGATCAACCGATATTAGTTTCTCTAGAACTTTCAGGTAATTTATTTCCATTATGAATTATTTAATATTTTATGCATTTTTCTATGGGAATACCAAGATTAATAAATAGAATAATGAACATATATAATAGATCAATTTATTCTATTATGGTTAAGTTGTGAGTTCGACAACATAGTATGTATATATTTAATATAAAGGGGTTACATTTTTTGAGAAATAAATAAAAAAAGAAGTCCTTTGGGTTTTCCATGCATATTAAATACCCTCAAGGAAATATTAAGTTGTATATTCCTTTTATCATTTGAATTTGAACAAAACCATGTGTACGGGATGCTCATTATCCATAGTTGAGGGTTCCTCCTACTACTGGGGAGTTCTCAAAAGAGTTATGGTTAGACTTAACTAAATTTGGTGGTAATGCAGTATCCGTATCTAGTTTTTCACATCTTTATAAATAATTATTACATAAATCATGTTTTTTATTTTAAAATATGAGACTTCACTCAAACGATTATGGAGCCACAAGTTAATGTGGTTGGATAGTCAAACACCTACCTTGAACTCTTCATGTAGTGGTTCAGTTGTAGCTTATAGACCTTGAAGAGATGTTTAAAGGATCCTTACCAATAGAATACTCTAGCGACAAAGTATTCTAATTCTAGTATAGAAGGCTACTATAATTTGATAAAATAGTGGGGGAAATTTTCGGATTAAATTAGTCGGTAGTGTGTTATTATTAATCCATTTAAAAGTAATAATATTATAGATTTTAGTTTTGTTGATAATGTAATGTATTACCACAAGTATACTGAGATGTCTTCTGGACAATGTAAATGTCATATCCAGCACAAATTTTAAATGATTAATTTAGGATCTTACACAATGTACTATGATATAAAAAATCCAAGGTGTTCGAGTCCACAATACCTATTAAGCATCCATAGGAAGAGAGGGTGACAAATATTCTTATAGGAGACTCATGTATAACATAAATTATGATCATTTCAAAATTCCATCATCCACATCTGATGTGAGTTATGGATTCAACATTAGGACATATATTATTTCACATATTGTCTCATCTCAAAGAATATTACAAGCATAACATGAATAGATATATGAATGGGTGATCATTATAATGGATATGTGTAAATTGAAATATGAATCATGCTCTTTTAATACATCACATTCTTAAATCATTACTTCCCCCTTTCTCCAAATTCCTTTTAGATTACAAAGAGAATAATAAAATGGTAAAATGATTCATTTCCTTTTAGGTAAGATCCACCATGAAAATAAGAATGTAATGAATCTATTAGATTATATGGTCAATCAGTTGAAAGATGTGGAAAATGGCCAATGGAAATAGTGACTCCAAATAAATCTTCACAATGAACATCAATGAAAATAGAAAATAAATTAATAAGTAGTTCATTTTCTATATGAGTCATGAAATATTTCTATTAATGTTTAAATGAAATAAACTAAATCGAAGAAGAAAATATTCACTCCTTCTATAGGTATATTCTTCAATTTAAAGTAATGTTTATATTATACTTTTTGGGTATTAAATATAATCGGCCAATAAAATATATTTATTTAAATAAAGTAACCAAGTAATAAAATAAACATTATAATAATTAAGGTGTGATCTACAAGTGGATGAGAATGGGTGGTTCCAAAGTCATTGGATAGAAGTTCATAGCTTCTAATAGCCTATTTTAATTATTATTATTGAAGTTTTCATTAGTATAGATGGAAAATTTATCACATGTGTCCAATGGACATAAGGATACATTATTCATGTTTTGGAATGAATTTTAGTGGTATTTAATACTCAACTAATAATTTAGTAATCCATGAATCAATGGAAATACCAGATGAAAATAAAATTTAAGACTTATATTCCTAGTTGTGGAAAGATAATAATTTTTTAGGAAAAACAAAATAGTTTCCATGGATATAACAAGTATGGTTTTAATGTCTTTGAAGTTAATGACTTAAGGTATTATCAACACACTTTTTTATTTAGTTTTTAAGGAATAATTATTTATAAATAAAGGTAATCTAAAAAGATGGTGGCATTTGTTCATCTAGGGAGTGTGAACCATTCCAAGGGTAAGCTATTGGTAAATATACCTCATAAGATTCCTTTTAGTGTTTATTAAAGAATGTGAAAATGAAGTGTGGTATATGAATGGTAAAATGATTTGTGTTACTTTGGTCCCATGTGAAAAATAATATCTTCAGAAATCATTCGTAAATAATTATAATATAGCATGGATTAATTCTTAAATGAACATTTCCTTATACACATCAGAACATTGATGTTAATAAGGAGTATTGATGAAGAGTCTTACATTTTAAGTTGATCAATATAATGTAGCATAGAGTAATTCTTAAATGCACAGTTTCTTATACACATCAGATTTTTAATGTATGTAAAAAATGTATCAATGTTGAAACTTATATCTATTATTGGTACTTCCATTATTTTTCAATAAATGCATCACAAATAATGATTTATCTAATTAAATAATTCCAACTGTGAAGGAAAATGGATATTATATGAGTAATAGTATGATGAAAATCCACTATATGAAAAGAAATTGTGTTTACATGCATATTGTTTATTGATGATATAAAAAAACATTCATTAATAAAAACACAATATACATCTAAATTAATTATCAAAAAGGTTTCATAGGATTTTACAATAATCCATAGAATAGAAAATTGATAAACATATTATAGACTATAGTTCCATAAAAGGGTTAAAATATCTATTCGACACAGTGAGATAAAGTTGTAATTGGGTTTAGTAAATGCTACATATGCACAAATATATGACATTGGAACTAGTTCCACAAGAGCATGTAAAAAGGGTCTGTTCCAGTGACACATACTATATAGTAAGAATTAAACAATTTTAATGGTTTTATATTCACCATAGCTAATTATACATTATTCATTAAGAATAATAATTCCCACAAGTAAGAATTATATGGAAATTAGATTAAATTGACAATATCAATTAAAATAAAATAATTGATTCCATGTGTCCAAGTAATTGAGTTTTTTTAATACTATAGTGGGTAATCAAGTGAGACTATACATGGATGGTACAATAATTTAAACAAAAAGGATTGATTGGTAACACCATGTTGTTAGGATGTAATCCATTAGAATTTTACATGTCATAGCTACTTATTATGATAATTAAATTTGGAATTATATTTCATGACCACCAATAATGGAAGGAATATATAAGATGCAACTAGAAAGGGATGGTGGCACCACATAATTCTAATAAAGGGTGTAAGTTTCTAAAATATATTTTGGATTGAGTTATGAAATAAGATCATATAATATTCATTTGGAATAAATTTTATCTATGTTTCTATAAGTGGTCAGTGGGAGCACCACTTGTTTTACATGGAAAATGTTTTTGAAAAAATATGAAAAAAACATATTGGTCTTGTGGTTATTTAAGACTAGAATGAAATTAATTCTCTAAATATTGACATAATGTAGAATCCTATGTTCTAGGTAATAGGATCTAAAATGGTATATCTAATGGTTTCTTATACCTAGTTAATCATACATATATTGACAAGGTATTGAAAAAAATATAAGTTAGAAAAATTCAAGAGAGAATTGTTACCAATATCACATGAAATTAATCTGTCCAAGAATACATGTTTGGGACATAGGGGGGATTAATGTATTAAGTTGAATTACATAATCTTCCTTGATATATCAATCACATATGTCATTATATGTATAATAAATAATATTTCCATCATATATTATATGTTATAAAAATATTAGTATAATCTAGGAGAATTGTATGGAATACCATGATAACTATCTGATTGCACATAAGGATTTATTATGGGTTATAATTTCAGTATGTGGAGGGAAAGGGATACTAGTTATAATGGAAGATAAACTATTCATCTTATAGATCGAAATCATCTAATATCAAATTCAAGGTATGGTAGCGATCAAAAAAAGAACATTACAGATAGTGTGATCCATATCCATAAATATTGAATACATTACATATTCTGATGCAGCTAAAGAAGCAATATATAATACACAAAATTTTGTTCTAGTTCTTGGAATCACACCTAGCACATAAATTTTTATCATAACCTAAATTGTGATAATTCTACTACTAGTATTAGCCAAGATGTCATGATTATATAGTTAAAAAGGGATATATAATAAGGCTTTACAAATCTTGAGGATTTTTCTCAAGGAGGTGATGTTATGGAATGAATAATTACTACACTATTGAAACATGGTTAACCCATGAATAAATCCATAACTCATGTAGAAACATGATCATAATCATGTGAGAGATAACAAGAATGGTTAGAAAATCAGATCTAGTGCGAGTGGGAGAGTTGTAATATTGGGTGCCCTAGAACCAACATAAATAGTATTTTTCAATTACCAATTCACATATGCACTGAAATATGAATAATTTAAACTTACCATTATCGGGTTTATATTTTTTTAATCCACTATTTTAATAGTAGTATCTATAGATTATTTTTTGTATCAAAATATTATATTACTTACTCGAATCCATTAATAACACTAACATACTATGGAATAATCTTAAACATATGTTGTGATGTCCCTCGATCCATCCTTCTCTCACATGGAAATAAGTTTTTATCATGAGACCTTAAGAATACATCCCCATTTGCTAGAGGATATTGATAGAATCATGGGTGCGAAGTGTATATTGGGGAGACAATAACCCCTACTATGAAGTTTCCTATCAGTATAAACAATCCATAATAGATAGAAATAATCCAAGTACAAAAATAGAGGAAGATAACAATAAAATACAACTGAAATATCTAATAACTGATAAAGGATTAATATACTGACATGATAAAATATAACTAAATGTCATGCTAGAAAAATATAATAAAAAGACTATAAGAATTAAAGAAGACCCAAAATTCCATGATCTCAAACTCCATGTCAATCCCATCACCATACTTCATCCCATCATCAAAAAATAAATCAATTACAAGGTCCTTTGCCTTTTCCGAACTAGCATAGACATAATCTGCTCAGGTACCAAACAACGGCCCAAATAAAGTGTGAGTATGAATCAGTAGGTCAACACCACTATTTCTAAACAAACCAGTATGATAAGAATTTTATGAAATAAAGAAATAAATAGGTATATTCGTTAATTCGAAAAATAATAAAGTACAAAAACAACCTTCTTCATCTCTTTCCTTGTTTATCTCTAAGAATATCTTATAACCATGCCAAACGAAACTATATAACCAAATTAAAATAACCTGCTTCAGCACCATACCAGAAAATCTATGAGCATGTTTTATGAACATGCCAACCAAAACCATATAAAAATGGCAAAATAAACTCTTCCAACTGCATGCCAGAATGTTCTCTGAACATGTCTTATAACTATGAATTCCACAACCATATAACCATGGAATACTAACAACAATTTGTGTCAAATCCTTATATGAATTACATCTTCTGGTTCAAATACATACAACCATTATAACATGGGACTGAGAATAACCCACTATCTAAAAGAATTAGAGAAACGGACGGGGTTGATCTCGCTCAATATCAGCATTATAGTATATAAGTGTGCAAGTGCTAGGGATGAGCCTGATATATTAGCATTATAGAATGGAACACAATTCATGTCATCAATCAAGGATATCACAATAGCACATCACAATTACTAATGGTTAATTATTCAAATTTTCATTTTTATTTCATATTCCACTTGAAATTATGTCAAATTTGATTAATAGTTATATCAAGAATCAATAAGACAAAAATAAAGGATTTTATATCAAGAAATCACCTATGTTATAATGTCATTCCAAACATACATTAAGTTATTTCAAAACTCAATTATATTCATTTTCACTCACATCACAGGTAACCATATTCCAAGTCAGAGTCCAATTGAAAACAAAAGGACTTCAAGTAATAATCCTTCCATTTTTTTAATTGATTCATGCACACACTAAGATGGAATAATTACAATATTGCCTAAAATTTGGAAATTATCAAACCATAAGGTTAATATTCAGACCCCCTACCTTTAACCGTTGATCCAACAATGATTCAAATGGAAAATGATCATGAGTAAAAAGGTAAAGATGGTATCATAGAGGAACCTAGATCAATATTGGGTCTTCTTACACAAATGAGATGTCCATAAGGGAAGTTGGCACTCAAATATCTCCTTGAGAATGATCTAGTTCCAAGAGGCGAAGAGATACAATCAATAAAAAAGAGAATTCATCCACACAACATGTTTAAAATAGAATTTTGTGGAATTATGTGATGTGTAATATAGTTAAACCCTGTGTATATTTTTTAATGTAATATTCTGAAAAATCCATCACCTCGAATTTATTTTATTAAAACACTCAAAATATTACATGATGTGTAATCCCCCTAAATGATTAGTAAATGTTCTGTTGATGGATTTTCATATCATATTACCTTTAAACAACAAAAAATACCATTAAATATTCTAAAATTACCATGAAACAACGAAATACATTAAACCATTTGTATCGAGACTCTATTAACTCAAACCATAATACATTCCTGAACATTAGGTCAATTTCATAAGAAATTTCTCAATGTGGATCCTAGTTTGTTTTCTAAAGTTCCCCCGCAACCCAAGAACATATTTATTCAATCAATAGACATCCATGAAAAAAAAGTAGATAAATAAAACGTTAATGAAAAACTTAGAGATATATATAAATAGAAAAAGATTAGATCATAGAACCTACCAATCTTATAAAATCTCTTCCCTGAGCTGCCCCAAGAATTACTGATGGTTTTACGAAACAAGGATGTCCACAATTTTCACATATCAAACTCCCTCTAATAGGTCTCCCCTTGAACTCCCCCATGATTCCAATATACTCAAACCAATGGTATAATCTGGCCTCGAAGATATTTCTCACTACGATCAACAACCCATGTCAGATTCTCCTCAAAGGATGCATCATCACAATGCTCGATGCCTACAATGACTATCAAAAGGGAAGGGTCTGGGTAATATCATCATAGATAGATCATAATGAACATGTCATATAAGGCTTTGTACCACTGTGGAAAGGATTAACGGTATGTCGCTGGGATAACCCTTGCCACTATTTCAAATGTCCTTATAAACTTAGGAACTACATTTCCATCTTTCCTAATATAGTGATTCCCCAAACTATGTGACACTCGAAGGAAAACATGATGATCAACCTCTAATTCTAGAGGTCATATCCAATGGTTATTATATTATTTCTTCCTACTCTTTGTGATTACCAACTACTGTCTGATCAACTAAACCTTCTCTACTGTCTCCTACACAAGACTATCCCCAATAAGTGTTGACTCATGTACCTCCATCCAATAAAGAATAAAAATGAATGACCTTCCATAAAAAACAAAAAAGGTTCCATTTCGATTGATGCATGGAATCTATTATTATATAAAAACACCACGAGTGCCAAATGGTGCTCCCATTAACTACCAAAATCTAAAACATAAGCTTGTAAAAAAATCCTCAATAATCTGAATAGTCAGCTCAGATTTAAAATCAATCTGTGGATGATAGATTGTTCTCAAAAGAACTCATTATCCCATAGCCTTCTAAATACCCAATTATAAAAGCAATGTGAAATGATGATCTCTTTATGAAATGATACTCCTCATAACATTGTGCAATTGAACCACGTCACGCGCATAAATAATACCTAGATCATCAGCTATAAAGGATACCCTAATAGGTAAAAAGTATGATACCTTAGCCATTAAGTCAAATATTACCCATACATAATCATTATTTTTGGTTTTTTTGGGTAAAAATTTCATAAAATCCATTATGAAATCATCCAATTTCCACTCGAAATGGGTATAGTCTACAAAAGACTAGCTGGCCTCGGATGCTCGGTTTTCAACTACTTAAAAGTGAAGCATCTAGCCATGATGTTTTCCACCTCCTTCTTCATTCCTAACCACCAGTACAATCTATGAAGATCATCATACATAATTTTCCAACCCGGAATCAATACCCATCTATAATCATGAAACTACCCCATCATATCCTTGTATAATCATGTAGGAACCCATACCTAGCCATAGAAACTAAGAGAATTTCCACTACTATGAGACCATCTTGATGGTGTCTATCCACCATATAATTTTTCTCTCAGAACTAATCCGTCCATATTAGAAAACTTCTCTATCATAATATGGTCCAAAATCATGGGTATGAAATATGTGGAAGTCATATCCATTCATTATTCAATCTCCCAACCATCCAGATGCATATCTCAAAAAAAGGACATTATCATCCACTCATCGTAAGACAGTCGTACTACCTCTATATGTGTCTTTTAGATCAAGTTGTTGGCAAAGATGTTTCCCTTTCCTGGTATATAATCTAATTAAATGTTGAAAGTATGCAGATACTCAACCCACATATTTTGTCGATGGTTCAAGTCTCACTGAGAAAATTTGTACCTAAGGTTCTTATGATCTTTGTATACAAAATACCTATCACCGATGAGATAGTTTCTTCAACATCTCTAGAAATGTACACTGTTTATAACTCCAGATCATGAGTAGGGTAATTCCTCTTATCTATTCTCATCTTCCTAGAGCCATTGGCAACCACACGATTCTCATGTATTAGCACTTCTTGGAGTCTAACGCCGGATGTGTCACAATACATGATATATACTATACCCAGCAGAGGTAAGGTGTTGATAGGTGATGAGGTTATCTTTCATTTTAGAACCTGAATTGATCTTTCGCAAGTATCATACAAAACAAAATTCACCCCTTTCTTGGTCATCCCAGACATTTGTGCTACAAAATGAGACAAATCTTCGATAAAACGTTTGTAATATGCTACCAAACCTAGAAAGCTCAGAATTTTGAAGATGTTCTTGGACTATTCCCAAGACATAACAATTGCGACATTCTCTGGCCACACTGAAACTTATGCCTTTATGATGACATGGACTAAGAAGTGCACAGTCTTTATCCAGAAACTACATTTTGTTGGTATAAAGTTGATGCTCTCTCAACGTACATAGGACAATGTCATGTTGTTTGAAATGACTGTTTTTTCACTAGGAGTACACTAATATATCATCGAAAAAATGACACAAAATTGTCTAGAAATGGATGAATGAACATATTAATTATGTCTATAAATATTTCATGCACATTATTCAACCCAAAAGGCATCAATATTAATTCATACAAGCCATAATTGTTCCTAAAATCAGTTTTGGTATGTCTGATGGTCTCACCCTCAACTGAAGGTAACCATATCTCATTTCAATCATAGAGAAGATATTATCACCTCTCAAGTGATTGGAAATGTCATCAATGAGCATAAGAGGACATCAGTTCTTGAGAATCATCTAGTTCTACCTAGGATAATCCACAAATAAGTGCAAATAACCATCATCCTTTTGGAGAAGGAAACTAGAGAGCCCTAAGGAGATGTAATAGTTCATATGAATCCTTTACATTCTAGATCATCCGAATGATATTTATACACCTGAAACTCTATTGGTTCCATTCTGTATGGCTGGATAGAAACTGGCTCTACTCCCAGCACCAACTAGATCATGAACTTGATCTCTTTATCAGGTGGTAAGCCCTAAAACTCATTAAGAAATACATCCTGAAAATTTTCTACCACTAGATGAAAATAAGTTCTCTTCAATACACCATCATCAAGATCAAGATTCGCTATTTAATCCATTATACAATCCAATCATCACTGATTTGGTCTTACACAACCATCCTGAAGATCCAACTCACCATGGTAAAAATAGCTACCTCTTTCTAGGGAAAATAAGGTGACTCTCCTCCTATAACAGTCGAAATGTGCTTGGTATATAACAAACCAATCCATACTACGAATCAAGTCTAAGAAAATAATTTCCAACATGAATGGTTCCCAAAATAAATGGTAACCACCAATATTTAGAGAACATGCCTTGCAATTTTTGATATTCTATAATCGCACTACCAATGCTATGTCAATGGTAAAAACCTCATCTATGCCTTCCATATCCAATACCAAAATATTTTCAAAAATAGAAGATAGAAAATAATTTTTTGCTCCAATATCAATGAAAACATAAGAAAAAGTTGGTGATATAAGAATCATACCTCTAATGGTAGATGGTCATACATCCACATTAGCTGGAGTTGTATGCATAATATGCTACTGAATTGTCCATCTACCCCAGGCTCCAGT
Organism: Viscum album; assembly: GCA_963277665.1. Lineage (NCBI taxonomy): Eukaryota > Viridiplantae > Streptophyta > Magnoliopsida > Santalales > Viscaceae > Viscum > Viscum album. Next base: position 10,291,190 of record CAUJRU010000001.1, read on the forward strand.
CTGACTACCCATAGCTATTTCCCATTCTTAGTACTACTAATAATTCACTAGGGTATCACATCCCCATTCTTGGCTTGAACAGCTCCTAGAACTCCATATACTAGCTTGTTGAGGAGTAGTTGAGGCCCTTCTTGACTCTAGGGCCTGTCATAATTCTCTTCCACAGGTCTTATGTGGAACCTTCACACAATACAACTAAATATTACACAATCTGCAAAAAATATGACAATCGACTATGGGGTAAGGACATTATGAGTGCATGTGGCCAAACATTCCACACTAATAGAACTGGAATAACACAGGGCCTTGATTTGGTTTTCCACTTCCTTGACTACTCATCCCACTACTTCCTTAGAAGAAACTTTTATAACAACTCTTTTTTCCACTTGAAGTAGAAATACAAAATCTCACTACTAAAACATCTTGAACACTACTCAGGGACTCTCTTAGATCACTTTAGTGATGATTTCCTAGTTCTTCACATCCTCCAGGATTCATTAACAGAAAACATTTACTTGTGACATGATCCTATAGAGAAAACCATCATGAAAATGTCTCACACTGGAGGTCTCATAAGCTGCTAAAGTTTTCACAAAGCACTATTCGATGGTAAAACTTCTCTCCCTAGAGGTCTCGTCATCATCCAAAGATAGAGAAAAGCACTTTAGGTCAGAAAAACATCTAGCATAGTATAATAATGACAAGACATCATGTGTTAGATTCATGAACTCGTGATATTTTTCATCCCTCAATGTCTTGAGATAGAAATAGATCAGGAACATTATCTATATGTTCTTCCAAGATATCTCACATTTCTTCCCAAATTCTTCTAGAATAAACCACCAATGCATGGTAGGTACATTAAGCATATGCATACCAAGCTTCACCCCCTATCAATGGGTGTCTTTAGATGCTTGAAGACTGTCTGAAGTCACTCAATCAATAACATAGCTACCTAGGGTCCACCTTCCCCAATAAACATTGGGAGATGATGAAAATAAAACTATCTTATCAACCCAAAAATCGATGGAATAGTAAAAACAGTATCCCTTTCATGGATCACATGACCCTTATGAATCCATCATGAAGCTGAACATCCATCTCCTCCTCATGAACTGTAGTAATATCTTGTTCAACTATGTTAGGAGCAATCAACTGCACTGTCCTTTTCATTTATCCAAACCTACATCGACATAATATTTTCGGGTACCAAACCATGGCCTAAATAGAGTGTGACAATAACTCAGTAGGTCAACACAAATATTTCTAAACAAAAAAGTTTCATAAGATGTGTATTCATTTAAGTGATAAAAATGTGTATTCATTAATTCAAAAATTAATAAAATACAACAACAACATTCTTAAGCTCTGTGGCAGATTATCTATGAGAATTTATTATGCCCATTCTAACCAAAACCATATAATTGTGGTAAAATAACATTGTTTTGGGCTATTACATAATATCTCTGAGCATGTCTTATGTCCATACCAATCATAACAATATAACCTTAGTAAAATAACCTCCTTTAATTCTATTCCAGAATATCTCTTAGCATGTCTAATGACCATTCCAACCCCAACCATATAACTGTGTTATAGTCATAGTAATCCAGGTCAAAGCACTATAATCATTTCAACATTCAGTTCAATGACTTATAATAATTACAACATTTGACTGAGCATAGTCTGCTCTCTATAATCATTACAGCATGAGACTGGAATGAGCACACTCAATATCATCATTACAATATACAAGTGTTCAAGTGATAGGGCTGAGCCCGATCTGTATGCATTATAACACTGAACAAAATTTTTATCATAAATCATGTTTATCACATTTCACATCATAATTCACAATGGTTAATTATGAAAATTACTATTTTCTTTCATATTCCACTTGAAATTATATCATAATTTATTAATAGTTATATCAAGAATAAATAAACAACAATTTGGTGATTTTATATCAATAAATAACATAATGTATCATGTCATGCTAACCATACTCTTTTCCATTAGACAATTCAATTATATTCGTGTTCTATATCACCTCACGAGTAACTATAAGCCAAATCAGAAGCCAATTTAAAACAAAAGGACCTAGAGGAATAATCCCAGTAATTTTTTAATTTATTCCGACACACACTGCATTGGTGGAATCACAATGTTTCAAAAACATTAGAAATTATGAAACCATAGGGTTATGATTTTGAACTCCTTACCTTTAACTGGTGATCCAATGATTGTTCCAATGGAAAACTCTAATGTTCAAGAAGGTAAAAATGGTTTCCAAGAGGAACCAAGATCCAAACTGAGACTTATCCCAGAAATAGGATGTCCAAAATGGAGGTTGGTACTCAAAAATCAACTTGATAAATCACAAGGGTCTAGAGGAGAAGAGCTGCATCCAAAATAAATGATTATTCATCCACACATCATGTTTAAAAAATAAGATAGGGGAATTACATGATGTGTAATATTGTTACACATCATGTAAATGTTTTTAATTCAATACCCTGAAAAGCCAATCACCTAGGATTTATTTTTTTAAATCACTTGAATAATTACATGATGTGTAATCCCCTTACACAATGTGTAAATGTTCAACAAATGGGTTTTCAACCCATTTCAATTTAAAAAACCAAACTCCTTTTAAATCTTCTTAACATACTATGAACCCGTGAAACACACTAACCCATTTATATCTAGACACTAGTATGTCAATAAAGCCTACATCCCGGAACATTAGCTCATATTTTCCTAGAAATACCACAATGTGGTTCTACTCTAGTCTTCCACAGTTTTCCCACAACCCAAGGATATGGCTATTCAACTGAAAACCATTCATGAAGAAAACACAACTGAATGAAAAAAATCATGAAAAAATAAAAAAGATACATACCTAAAAAAAGAATGTATCATACATAGATCCTATAGTCTAGATACATCATAATGACTGGACATAGATGATTTCTAAATATGAGGTGTTGGGGGATCATAAGTTATGTGACTTCTTCTCATGATGTTCACACCAGTTGATCTATAATAGGTGAGATTATTAGGGCAAACCATCCAATTGGGACACCACATGTTTTGGGTGTCATTGGAAGTTCCTATCTATAAACATGTGTCATGAACCAAGCCGGGTCGCCATCCGACCCGGCACCCGACCCGGTCTGCGACAAGCCCCAATGGGTGTTACCAATCCCCACGGGATGGCACAAGTGCCCGAGTATCAAAAATAAAACATGGGAATGGTTTACCTGAATAGATAAACATAAAACAAATAGAAAGATGAATAAATTAAATCTAAAATTAGACAATCAAATAGACCCTTATACAAATTTCAAATTTAAATTTAACAACTTGAACTAAAAACCCCAAAGATACTAAATAAAGGGAAAGCCAAAACTCCAACACAAACCTCCGTGCGACATGAGGAGTCACATCCCCAAGCCACCACCACCAAATCCACATGAGGATGCCATTAACAACCGGAACCACCAATGCTATGCTCGATGCATCAACATAGAATGCAGAAGAAACAAGATCTATATACACCCAAAGGTGTATGCAGGGTGTGAGATAAATTCCCAGTAGGATTCCACTAAGAAAAGGTTCCACACATAATATTTAAATTACAACAACATTTGCAATTTTAATTAAAGAAAAGAACTAAAAGCTTGAACAATTTTAGAGAAAATAGGTTTTAAGAAAACAGTTTCGAAAGGAAAAACTTAAATTCAAACACACAGACACAAACACACACACTTACTTTTAAAACAACCAAAGTGTAACACTAATGAGCATAAAGCAACCAAAGAGCCCCAAATATGGGAGATGCCTCGTTGGTGTTAGCTTGCTTGGGTCCCTATATCTCCATGTCTCGATGAAGCGTGGCTTAGAAACCATGACCCTCAGAAAACATGGATTATAAGGCCACGACCCTTAGAAAACGTGTCTTAGAAGACCACAACCCTCAGAAAAGCATATGTTTAATTAGTGTTGCAATCGCCAATCCTACCAGTGGAACCAAGCCGAGTCACCTCTGGAACACTAGCCCACTAGTCCAGTCAACCCTCATAGCTACCCGGGCTTCTCGCTTTGTGCTCAAAAAAACTGAGTTCATGTCACATGTCATATTTATGCATCCAAATAAAAAAAGACAACATGCATGCCAAAAAACACTTATCTCGCTCAGAAATACCATTTTCAAAGAATACGCACACTAAAAATATTTCAAAACTAAATCTGCATTACTTACACAACTAATTAAAATTACTTTATGGTCAAAGAAAACACTTTCAATGTCAAACAAACCATTAAAAGAATTTATTAAACAATTTCAACATAGGTCGCACGATGTTAAATAGAGAAAACCTATACACCATGCTGTCAGAACAAATTTTTCATCCTAAATAATTATTTAATAAAATAATCCAAATTTTCATAAATAAATTTTTAAAGAGAAAAACCACTACTTTACACACTAGACTGACCCAATCCCCCTTACATTACCATACACACATAACGTCACCTCAGGAACACAAACCGCATTATGAACGCATTTGAAGAAGCCAGCCACATAGTTGAAAAGACCATCACTACAGTTGAAAACCCCACCAGAAAACCTTGATAGCATTTCTTAAAAGTATGCTGCATGACTAAAATAGCAAAACCCCACTCAAATACTCATTTAAGACTGAACACATACTGATGCTACACCAAAACACCAATTACACCCTTTTCACTTTCTAAGAAAACAAACTGCACAGTTTTAAAAAAACATAAAATTAACCAGAGATGTGATTTTAGCATCAAGTACACGTATTATGAAGACACCCTACTAAACAATTTCAAGGCATGTAAAACTTCAATAAAAATCAACTTTGTACAAAAAACATAAATGAAAATCATCTTCGCACCACACACATCAATTAAATAACACTCTAAAAAAATTAACCATTCAAATTAATTAATCAAATAATAATTTGATATGGAACCACCTACCTCGGTGTAGACCAACTTCACAAATTTGATGTGAAAATCCTTCCGCACAACAATCAAACCGCAAATAATACAATTAATCCTTAAAATCCAACCATCGAGTCACTCACAATGCAAAAAAACCAAATTAAAAACACCAAAATCCCATTGAGAACCCTATGCAAGGTGGGAATAAATAACCGGAGGGAGGCACGTGCACCGGAGGAAGTTGGGACGCCAGCGAGGAGGTCCGACCATCTAAGGGGAGGTGCATCGCTGTCTCAAACTGGACGGGAGGGTTGTGCGTGGTGGTACGGTGTGCCGAAGGAGGACGGGATGGTGTCGGTCGAGAGCCGGAGGGGCGCTGCTCGGAGGCGATTTGGCAGGGAGGCTCGGCATGCGATGGTGGTGTGCCAGAGGAGGCCAGTGGGTGAGGGGGGTCGTCGGGCCGATAGAGAGGATGGGAGGCGGCCGAACTAGGGTTAAAGTGGTGGGGGGGGGGCGCTGTGCAAAAACCAGGGGGAAGGGGGGGGGGTCTTGCGTTACGGGATGAGAGGGGTGAGGGAGAGAAAGAAAAAAAAAGAAAAAAACAAAATAAAATAAAATCTAAAAAAACCTAATTAAAATATAACCCAATTAAAATTAATCACAATAATAATAATAATAACATGCTAATAATTTCAATAATTATGAAAAATATTTAATATTAACAACCTAATTAAAATAATGACGACAATAATAATAATAACTTAATAAAAGAACCCTAATTAAATTGTTAACCAATTCAATAATAATAATAATAATAATAATAATGACAATAATATTAATAATAATAATAACCTTAATCCTATAATAATTATTATTATTATAATTTTAAAGAGTTCTAAAATAAATGTATTTTTAGCATTCACTTAAATTTTTATCCAATCAACAAATTAATTAGCCACGTACCGAGCTGGCGCATATTGTTCTGGTGAAGCCATATGGCTTCACCCATGCCCTTCCCTCTCATCAGACACTTCCAATCAAAATTGCTGATTTATCAGGAAAAACCAAAATCTCACTTTAGGTCTGGCCCACACCTCTATAAAGAAATTTTTGAGACTAGATAAAATTATAAAATGAAATAAAAGAATTTATTATGGATTTTTGGGTGTGACAATTCTCCCTGCCATGACACTTTCTGTCCCCATAAAGTCCCAAAATACTAGTTCAACCAAGGGTTCCAAGCTAGACCATGAAGACACCTAAAACAAAACCTCAATCACCCAACGATCGGGCATTCAAAACACCCATGACCTGAAACATCAAAGAACTAAAAACCCGAATCACCATGAAAAATAACCAACAACAAGGAATTCACCACCAAACACAACTACAACATTGAACACCCCAACCCCTAACTTAGGGGTCATCAGTGTTGCTTAAGATCTCTAAAAATAGTCATCCAGCGACACACTACCCATGCTAACCAATTATCATGGTCGAAGACGGGTGGATCAAAAGTATGGGTTTCCCCGCCAAGTGCACATTGAAGAAAAAGTTTTTTCCACAAGTTCATCCAATGGTGGTCTCCCCAACATATTAGGATTCTTGTCAAATATTGGTTCTCCAAACTAAGATGACTCACAACCTAGACAACCTCTAACACGGGCTTGACCCTCCAAACACCCTATGTTTAACCAACACAATAGGGGACATTGGCGAGACCCGCACTAGGTCTCCCCACCATTTTAAAATATCCTAACACCACGAAACCCTCGCGGGTATTCCTAGTTTACTTTGAGCGATACAGACTGAACTCTTCTCCACAAACCCACCAACACAGGTTGACCTGCACTGATTATTACTACAGTGGACAACACTCCAACACATGAGATGGTTTAGATAGCAAAAACTCCTAACCTAGCAGCATATTGGATAGGTGCATGTTAATTCCACAAGAAAAAAGCATCTCTGAAACAAGTACTATTTCGATCCATAACCAACCATGATAAGGTTCACAGAGCACGCCCACCGGCATTACAAAAATACTGATTCTTCAGACCTATTTAAGACCCAAGAGGAACTCCCATAAATTAAAACCACAAAAAAGATACAAGGCCCTTAGAGACAGTATATCAATAGGGAAATTTAAGTTGTCCTCATCCTGACATTGTGGAATTAAGTTAGACCAAGCCCGTCCCACATCTGGCGAGTTTTTGACTATGAGCAAGCTTCGCCCCAAGGCCTATGGCTGGGGCCCTGATGTCTGATGCATCTACCACCTCGCAGTAATAAGTTGACCCCATCTGACTGGAACATCGTCCACTAGAAAAGCTACCTACATACCTCTCCTCGTGCCCCAAGCGGCCACTTCGTCAACATAACAATTGAGAATTGCAGAGAACGACTTAGAGTTCCCGACTGACCACACTGGAGATAAGATATTGAGCGGTCTGTCAAACGCATCACACAAACTGACGGAAGGAGCACTCTAATAACAATCCCATTTGGTTCAAACTCCTCATAGGATGAGGTACCCACACTTACCATAATATGAGAAAGACCAAAACTATTACGAGTTTTAAATTGATTACTTCATAATACTTTTGGGGAACATGAAACTAACTCATCAGAAAGGTCAACCCACCTCCATATCAACCTATTGATTGGTTGAGTGCCTACGAAATCCACCACCTTCTCTCACCTTCACTTCCTCAGGTACAACCGTGGAATGAGGCTAGTCTTGAGGATCCCTAACGACATCCTCATTTTCAATAGAAACAGAAAAATCATTGTTTGTTGGTGTAGTCTCTCTCCTTCAAACATACTCAAGACAACTTATGCCCACACAACGTTTGGAGTTCTTCAAAAACTGGAGACACTTACAACTTTTCCAAACCATTCAGCGATATCAAACTGACCTCAACTTCTACGAATAGTCGACACCACCGAGCAGAACCCAACTCCACTACTCCATTGGGAGTGTGGGCTGAGCCAAGAACCGAAAGACTTGCTTGAAATCATTGGGACCTTTCTAGGGGCATATCCCAAACAAGAAACACAAAACATCCTTCCACAAATCCAAACAAATAATAAAAACATCCACACCTCAGACACAAATCCGAATGTTTCAATTTAAAAAATCAATTCATTCTTAAATAAAAACACCCGCTTGAAAAACCAATAATATGTCAATAAAATCCAACAACTCTTTTGAACTCATCAGTTTCACCCCGGAATCAAAACCATTTTCCAATTTAAAAAATCATTTAAGCACAAAAAACCATTTTAGAGAAAAAATCCACTTTTTTCAGGACATAAGAAGCGGCCTAAAAAATCAATCACTCACCATTGATATTCCATGATTCCTCACAAATATGCATCGTTGTTCCATTCAGGAACCCGTCCAAATGATCCACCCATTATCCATTAATCACTTCCACATTCACATGCGACCACCCCTAGGAATACCACTGGAAAAAATAACTCTCTTCCGCTTTCAAAATAAAACATTCCCAATATCCCGAAAATACCTTTTTCCAAACCATTTCAAAAATTCAAGAAAATTTTTCTAAATTCTTCCCATTTCCAAAATAACTCACTTCAATTTGAATAAACCAAAATGTTCTTTTAGAAATTCATCTTTGACAAATCAAATGCCGAATTCCAGAAAAAAATTTCAAAAGAAACGCCCTCCAAAAAGTATGCCAAAAGAAAACCAAAAATAAAATAAGAGCAACCCCAAGGTCTGATTTCCTCAACAAAAACACTTTTCAACTAACCCAAAACTAATGCAAGACATAACAAAAATTAAAGAACCTTAGCCGAGGACTGCTGGTCATGTCAAACTCGGCTACATGGTTTAGCAGACCATGCCCTAGGCAAGCACCAACCACTAGGAGTGTCGAACCGTACTCTCGGGCATCACATGGGTTTCTACACAATGTGATGCCATGCACAGTATCGCTTTACTCTTATTTCCATCCCCCATCCACATAGAGTAAATCCAAAACATAAATCTTGCAGTACCCCTGGTTACTTGAGGATCAGAATGAGAAAGTGTTTGTGACGCTATTCTCGCACTAACCTCTCGAGTACCAACAGTCTTATCCCTGATCTACCAAACATCCCAAATAACGAGGACACAAATATGCCTCTAATACCATTTTTTCATGAACCAAGCCGTGTCTCCATCTGACCCAGTTCTCGACCCGGTCTGCGACAAGGCCCAAAGGGAATTACGGATCCCCACGGGCTGGCACAAGTGCCCGGGTATCAAAATTAGAACATGGGAATGGTTTACTCGAATAGATAAACATAAAACAAACAACAAGATTAATAAATTAAAAATAAAATTAGACAACAAAACATACCCTAATTCCATGTTTAGCTTTAAAGTTAAAAATTTAACTAAAAACCAAATTGATACTACATCAAGTGAAATCCAAAACTCCAGAACAAACCTCCACGCGACATGAGGATTCACATCTCCAAGCCACCGCCACCAAATCAACACAAGGATACCGCTGACAACCCGAACCACCAATAAAATGCTTGATTCCTCAACCTAGAATGCAGAGGAAATATGATCTACATACACCCAAAAGTGTATGTAGGGTGTAAGCTAAAAGCCCAGTAGGATGCCACCGAGAAAAGGATCCATGCATAATTATTAAACGAAAACTATATTTGCAATTTTAATTAAAGAAAAGAACTAAAGTCGTGAACAATTTTAGAGAAAAAAATATTAAAGAAAACATTTTCAAAACGAACAAGTTAAATTAAAATACACACACACAATTACTTTTAAAACCACCAAAGTGTCACACCGATGAGTTTAAAGCAACCAAAGAGAAAGAAATATGCGAGAGCCCTTGTGGGTGTTAGCTAGCTTGGGTCCCTAGATCTTTGTGTCTCAATGAAGTGTGGCTTTGAAACCATGACCCTTAGAAAACGTGGCTTAGAAGTCCACGACCCTCAAAAAATGTGGCTAGAAGACCACGACCCTTAGAAAAGAATATGTTTAGTTAGTGTTGCTATCGTTAATCCTGCCAGTGGAACCAGTCCATGTTATCTTCGGAACACTAGCCCACTAGTCCATTCCACCCACCTAGCTAACCGGACATCCATCTTTGTTCTCAAACAAATTCTAGATCATGTCACATTTCATATTCATGAATCTGAAGAAAATAAGACACCACACAATCCAAATACCACAACACTCGCTCAGAAATACCATTTTGAAAGAATACGAACACTAAAAATATTTCAAAAATAAATCTGCATTACATACACAACTAATTAAAACAACATTGTGGTGAAAGAAAACACTTTCAAATTCAAAAAACAAACCATTAAAATAATTAATTAAACAATTTCAACATATGTTGCATGACTTTAATCACCGAAAACCTTTACACCATGCACTCAAAAAAAATTCATCCTTAACAATTATTTAATAAAACAATCCAAATTTTCATAAATAAAATTTTAAAGAGTAAAACCACTACTTTACACACAAGATCGACCCAAACCCCCTTACATGACCATACTCACACAATGCCACCTCAGGAACAAAAACTGCATTATGCACACAATTAAAGAAGCCACCCACACAATTGAAAAGACTATCACTATAGTTGAAATACCCACCAGAAAATCATGCTAGCCTTTCTTAAAAGTATGCAGCATGACTAAAACTCCAAAAACCCCACTCAAATACTCATTTAATACCAAACGCATAATGACACTACCCCAAAAAAACAATTAAACCCTTTGCAATTTCTAAAAAACAAACAGTAGGATTTTAAAAAAAACTAAAAAATAATCAGAGATGAGATTTCAGCATCAATTACACGTATTATAATGACACCCTACTTAAAAATTTTAAGGCATGTCAAACTTCAATGAAAATCAACTTTGCACCAAAAACTTCAACGAAAAACAAATTCGCAGCACACACATCAATTAAATAACACTCTAAACAAATTATCCTTACAAGTTAATTAATCAAATAATAATTGGACGTGGAACCACCTACATTAGTGTAGACCAACTTTCCAAATTTGATGTGAAACTCCTGCCGCACAAAAATTGCACCACAAACAATACAATTATTCATTCAAATCAAACAATCCAATCAATCACACCGAAAACAAACCAATTGAAAAAACTGAAACCCCATTGAGAAACCTATGAAAAGTGGGAATAAATTATCGGAGGAAGGCGCGTGCACTGCAGGAGGTCGGGACACCGGTGAGTAGGTTCGGCCATAAAAGGGGGCGCGAGGCAGTCTCGAACCAGAAGGGAGGGTTGTGCGCAGTGGCACGGTGCGCTGAAGGAGGTTGGGATGGCGTTGGTTGAGAGTCGGAGGGGTGCTGATCTCAGGCGGTTTGGCTGGGAGTCTCGGCGTGCGACATCGGTGCGCCGGAGGAGGACAGCGGGTGAGTGGGGTCGTCGGGCCGAAAGAGAGGAGGAATGGAGGAAGACCTAGGGTAAGAGGGGGATGGGGCATTGCTCAAAAACCAGGGGGAATGGGGGGTCTTTCTTGAAGCAATGAGAGGGGTGAGGGAGAGAAAGAAAAAAAAAGACAACAAAATTAAATAAAATCTAAATAAAACCTAAATAAAATCAAATCCAATTAAAATTAATCACATTAATAATAATAATAACATAATAATAACATGCTAATAATTTCTATAATTATGAAAATATTTAATATTAACAACATGATTAAAATAATGATGACAACTATAACAATGAGTTAAAAAAATAAACCTTATAAAATTGTTAACCAATACAATAACGTTAATAATAATAAAAACAATAATAATAATAACAATAATAACAATAATAATAATAACCTTAATCGTATTATTATTATTATTATTATTTATAATAGTTCTAAAATAATTGTATTTTTAGCGTTCACATAAATTTTTATCCAATCAACAAATTAATTAGCCGCATACCGAGCAGGTGTATATTGTTCTGGGGAAGCCATACTACTTCACTCGTGCACTTCCCTCTCATCGAAAACTTCCAAGAAAAAATGTTTATTTATCAGAAAAAACCAAAATCTCACATCGGGTATGGCCCGCATATCCACAAAGAAATTTTTAAAACTAAATAATATTATAAAATAAAATAAAAGAAATTATTATGGATTCTAGGGTGTGACAACATGGGCATTGGTCTCCCCACTTGATATCATTATAAATGTGTTTCATTCGATCATGTACATTGATGAAAGAAAAAAACCATGACATTGATGTCATTGTGAGGTATCTTGTGTTGGGTACATCATTAGTGGAAGGACATTGGTCAAACGTTCACGATAGAATTTGTCACTTCCAAGTTGAGGAAGTGATATCAAATTCTAGATTGATTAGGATGGTAGTACGTTCATAAATCCTTATCCATCGTATAATAAGTTAATCCTATCTCATTACATGAACAATTAAAAAATATATAATGGATAATGACACAAGTGTGCATCCTGCTTTATGAGATATCACGCGACAATGAGATTATATTACAAAAGGTGTGTTTTTATGAAAGGTTTTTGTTTCTATGAATTTTCATTATCCCCTTATGGGACACAATGGGTTTCTAGACTCCACTCTTAATCTGTGAATGGTCTACACTACTACTAGGATAAGGTCCTAAAGGGTCACAAACAATAGTGTATTCAAGAATATTCCACATTCTAGTGAATATGTTTATTATAAATGGTGGGAACAACCATGAATTCTGTGACTTATCTAAGTAATTGATAACCAAAGAATAAATAAATTCATTGTTATTTTATTATAGACTAAATTGGTTGAATTTATTTATTAAAATTATGCACAAGGTATTGAGTGAATATAGAAAAAATATTATATGAATGAATATTATATTCAAGGTTTGTTTAATATTATTGGAATTATTAGTTGTGTTAATTACTTGGTTTTTTTCATGTAATAGGTTTATTATCTATTATAAGGAGGTGATAAAAAATAAGTGACATTAATGAAATAGTTATTTCATCATAATGTGCCATTTGCTACTTATTTTTTGGGAATTTTACTTTTTGGGGGCTGTGGAACACTTTCTGAGTATTCTAGTATCCTACTATATAATTATTAGAGAGACTCGCATTCAGTGACTATAAATTCCAATGGATTGAGAGACACTCTATCCACCCACATCCAAGAGAGTGAAATTCTCTCACTGGGCGATTGATCATAGAATTCCTTTCATGAATCAAACGTATGAGATCGATGCGATCATGCTAATATCGAAGGAATCATCGGAGCTCCATGTTAGCCCTCAAAATTCAATGATAAGAATCTGCGTAGACAGTTGGGGAATGTGTAGAAGATCATGAGGGGTTAGGACATGTATCCTTCAAGAATTGATCACTGATGAAGATATGTAGTTGATTGTAATTTGATTTGAATGAGGTAAACATTTGGTTTTATATTTGTTCTTATTAAATTTATATGTGATCTTTGAACCACTTATGGTTCTCTGATTTCCAGATATGATGATGTTTTTTCGATTTGAGATGAAAATTTTTAATTCCCCATTTAAACTGCTTCTGATGCATTACCTAGTACCAACATATTGACTCATGAATTCAACACACATTCTCTCAATTTTGGAATCCAATATGGTAGAGTATCAAAAAATTAATATATTAAGATGGTGGATAAGATTCATGGAGTTCAAGTATTTATTATCTATGACAGAGACCCTTGGTTTACTTGTCAATTTTCAGACTCCTTAAAAGTGGCTGATATAACCCAGATGACCATGAGCATGACATATCATCCTTATATGGATGGGTAGTGAGATTATATCATTCAACAATAGTAGATATGCGAAGATCTTGTTTCATGGACTTTGGAAGCCCATGGGAAGAACATATACCATTAGTAGAGTTATTTTATAATAAAATTTATCAGGCTACATGACATATGCCTATATTTGAGGCATTGTATTGTTATCCTTATCACTCTCCACATTTTTTGGGTCGAAATGGAAGAAACTTTACTAATTTTACCTAATCTTGTTATGGGTAATACATATAAGATTTAGATAACCAGGATGTGCATGGATATGGCCCAGAGCTATTAGAATCATATATAGATCCTCATCACCACCATTTATATTTTCTTGATGGTGACCATGTATTTCTAAAAGTTTCACAACTTTTGGGTAATCATCATTTGGGAAGGAAATAAAAAGTAACACCTTTATTTTTGGGGCCATTTTAGATTTTGGAATATATTAGAAATTTGATATATCGATAAGATTTAGCAGTGAGATTCAAGATCATCTATAATAAATTCCAATTCTCTTAACTGAAGAAGTACCTTCTAGATCCTAATCATATGGTTGTATGGGATCAGGCGGCACTCAATCCCAATTTGAAATTACTACATGAACTGATTTGGATTATAGATAGCTAGGGAAAGATCTTGTGAGGGAGAACTATTTACTTGGTATGAGTCGTATAGAACCAAGGTTGGATTCAAGAAGAGAATTGTGAATAAGATGAGTTTATGCTAGAATAATTGTGTGATATTTTCAATGATTCCACCAAGATCCTTCATTTTTAGGATGAAAATCTAAATGGTGTAATGAATATAACACCCCCAGTTTCATGTGTGTCCTTTTTTTAATGGTTTTCATTAAATTATGGAGTGATTGTGTTGAATTTATAGTGGTGTTTAGAGATGAAAGTAGCTCATAAGTTGTAACCTGACTACAAGATACAGTTCACATCCGGAATAGTTATCTAGGAAGTGAATAGATTTGGGGAAAATATGAGGAATTTAATTTATGAAATGAATGATATTCTGAGATGTTTAATCATGATACTATCTTAGTTCATTCAAGGTGTGAAATATTATTTGGGGTGTGAATGGGATTTCAGGATTTTAAAGCCGAGGTGAATTAAATTTTTTTGTGTGTGGCATCTCAAAGATTCACAGTATGAACTCTTATATTACATCATGAATGATTTCTATTCTATATAATTTAACAATCTTATAACCCGTTTATCATTATTTTATTTCATCTTATTATTCTTGAATATAGGGCTCCTATAGGTGATTTTTTTGCAGTACTAAAATTTTGGACTATATATTCGATGAATATTTGAGTTTTGTACCTTGTAAATGAAATGTAAGGACACCATTCCTCACATCAAATACAGATCCACTCATTTCATAATTTATTTAATCATATTTCTACAAGCCATTATAAAAGTTAGGTTATAATGATAATATAATATTATTTAATAAATCGTTTAAGCTAGGTTTTGTGTGAAATGTAATCTATCGAATATATTAAATTTAAAAGAGTCATACCATAAAATATTGTGGTTCTAAAACATTCGAAAGTGATACACGTTGTACCATTTTCACCCTTTATTTATGGGTTCTAGACCAACTTCCATGCCAGATGTGAACAGTTTTCACCCAACATGTGGGTTTTCCTTTTTATAAAACTACATTAATATAAATCAAATAAATTTCTAAAACTATAATGAACATTCTAAAAAAACATTAATCAACGAATCAATTTTTATCCATGAATGTTTTCTATATGACTTATTTCTTCAAAAACTCAAATATTGTTCATTGACTATTATTCCCTTTACTTAAATGCTAATATTATCCCTAAAGGTTATCAATAACAATAAAAAAATTTCAAAAAAAATATAAAAGTATTATTCCACAAATAACCTTTTCAAGAAAAATAAGTTATACAAAAGGGTTACATAAACATCAAATATCTATTAACTCAATAAATAAATCCAAGGTACTTTTGTCACATTAAACCATATAAAGGGTAATTATTACTTTAAACTTATAATGTAACACCCTAAGATTTCATAGTATGTTATCTCTTCAAAGTAATTCAATAACATGCTCTACACGCAACACTAAGTTCGTTAGCACTACGACTTACCAAGCTAGTAGTTTAAAAAAAATTTTATGACTAGTATTAACTTAATTTTGAATTTTATATACTCCATATATTTTTAACATTCATATTATTTGTTTCCTAGACATAATATAAGAACAAATTCAATTTTTCAGATAAAGGAAGTATTTTTCAGAAAATGAAATTTTACCGCCTTTTAATGGATAACCCTTTTTAAATCCAATATTTGACACTTTAATATATTAAATAAGACAAAATAAAATTCTTCTTTAGAACTGGGACATAAAAATTTAGTTTTGAAATTTTTTTGGTGTTTTTCTGATAACTTTCATATTTTGGTGAATTGTGAAAAATATTAATTTTAATTGAAAACAACATTTTTAATCAAAATAATTTATTGAGTTAAATTATAAATTTGAATGGTTTAGAAGAATAATTAGATTATATTTTTATCATTTAATAAAATTTATATCATTATAAGTAATTTCACATTTATATTTGACAAGAACACATGTCAATCTTTTGATAGTTTTTACTTTTTAAAACCAGTTTTTTGGTTTTGACTATGGGAGTTAATTTTAAATTAATTAATGCATCTTATATGTTTTTAATTTGGTGAAATAGAATTAATTTTTAAATTTGGAATATCAAAAATATCTTAGTGTGAATTTTTGGTATTTTTCTGAAAACATTTAATTTTTGATGAATAGTGAAAAACATTGTGTTATTGTTTACACCCGACTTATTATTTTAATAATTATTTATTGTATTTAAATTTATTTTAACTCAAAATAGACTTATAATTCCTATATAAGTTCAATGTAATTCATTGGAGTCATTTTATAATAAAATTACATGTATAAATTGTTTTTGAACTTTTTAATGTCTTTTACCCACCATCTAGGCACATTTGAAAATTTGCATAAAACATAGTTTTACTGCTTCTATGAAATGAATTTAAAAATTTTGAGATATATTTTTGACATCAGTAAGTAAAATTTGGTTCAATAAGATAAAAATAATTTTTGGTGAATAGTAACTTTTGACTTTTATTTACCTCAGTTAAAAGTAAATCGGGTAATTAAATGTAAAAATGATATTATAATTTCCCTAAAACATGTATTAATTCTATTGGATAAGTGTATTTAGACCAATACCAACATTAGGACTTAAATATTATCCTTTTGGTCCACATGGATTAGTTTAGGACATTTATTATTATTTTATTTAAAAAATAGTTAAAAGTGTTAAATTCAATATTAAATAGCTAAACCATTTTTAATATAAGGTTATACATAAGATAAATTAGACTAAAAATATTCATTAGAATGATAAAGATATTTAATACATCATGTTATTTTATTTATAAATTTTAGACATTAAATCATTAAATTTTTATATGACACAATGATGATGCAATAATTACCTTGTTAATGAAATATTTAAATAATTGATATTTTAAATATCAAAATAAATGTAAATTGAGACTTTTCATGAAATAAAAGAATTTTCAAGGTGCATATGAAATGTTACAGTTGATTTAAAGTATTTTTTTTCGAACTAACCAACTTTTTATGACTTTCAGAAAAACCAAATACCAAATAGTGTCAAAATTGACAAAAATGAGTTTTTTAAACAAGTACTATATTATTACATGGTATAATAATTATAAACCTATTAGGATCGGAAAACGGAATTATATAATGATATATATGTCATTAATGAACCACTTAAGGCTCTATTGTCTTTTTATTTTATGTTTATTAACCATTTATTATAATAATAAAGTAAGACATGGTAAAAGTAAAACAATTTAGCTAAGAGTTTAATCTAAAAGATAGTGTTAATATGGTGGCCTAAATCTGTCTGAAACGTAATTTTTTAGTGGATTTAGTCCCATACCCACCTTAGATTCTAAATAAATCAATTTTGAGCAATTATAAATAGAAAATTATTTTATAATAAAATAATATTTAAATCTTTTCCTAAAGTGACCCCACCTCTCTGATAAAAGGGTACTTCCCATTCTCTCAAAATCACACCTCAAAATCACACCTCCAAATCCATTTATCTCGGCCAAAACCTACCAAATATCCTAAAAATTTCCCTAATGTCATCCTTGAGTCCTTTACATGAGTATAAATCCAACCTATGGAGCCCTTTTGTTCAAATCAAAATGAAACACCCAAAGAAGATGTAATTATTTTATCACCTCTTTCAATGTTCTTTTCTTCTTCCACTTTCCCTATGTTTTGTTATTTCCATGAAAAAATAATAAATACAACACCTTATACATACTGTGATGTTATTATAAATATGGTACAACCATATTCATTTTTCAATCCATCCTATTAATGATAATGTCTCCATGTGTGCGTGCGTACGGCTTACTGTCTCCACACCATGGTGTAATTTTTTATTCAACGCTGTGTTATTTGGATGGATATAATTATGTGTAATATGTATATAAATAATGAAAATAACATTATAATTTCTCTATAAAATTAATATAAAATCCAATTACACACCTTTTAATTATTAATGAAATGATATCCTTGCTCATTTTATGTACGGCTTATCGTCTCCACGACGCGATGAGATTCATTTCCATGTTCATCATTCAACGATGATTATAAAAGTATACATTATTAATAAGTATGTAATATAGGACATAATAATTCTCTTGGATATATATATATATATATTAATTTATGTACTTACATATATCTTATTCACTTGCTTCTATAGAATATGATATGAAAACGGAAACAACATTTATGTGTACGTACGACCAACCATCTCCATAAACTGTGTTTTCCATTTCATATATCTATCTATTATATGTATTTATATTCTAAATATATTTTATATAAAACTAATGTTTTATATTATGGAATTATTTAAATCATGATCTAAATGATATGATAAAAATATAACAAGTTAAAACATGTATGATAAATAAAGTGATTATTACCCGAAATGTTAATTTAACATGGAAATCATTATTAAATTGGTAGTATAATGTCATAAATGAATTTTGTATGACATAAGAAATATGAATATGGTTATGGTATAATTTAATAACATACTATTGTCATTATACAAGAGGTTAAACGTACCCTCGACCAAAAGAAAGTGCAGGGTAAGGGTTAATTTTGCAATCATATTATTATCTGAGATTGTTTATGTGTATGAATTTTTTGGTACATATTTATTATCCATGTCCATGATTCATAAAAGATATTTAAAAATTATTCTTTTAAGGTACTATTTAACAAAAAATACATTTTAAATATTATAAATATTGATTCTTAAAAATATTTCTCATTAATGTCCATGTTTTCATAATGGTTTTAATGAATTATTTATATGGACATGATTGTCTTAAAATATTAATTCCATTCAAAAGTTTCAAAGTTGTATGGGACACTTTTATTAAAAAATATCTTTTAAATTACATCCTTCATAAATGTGTGACATTTAAATGATTTCCCAAAAAGCGATATTTCTCTCAAAAAAATTTACTAATCTTTTTCATCTATGTCAACATTCTTTACTGGATATTATTCCTGATTAAGGTTGATTTATTATAATAAAATCTTCCATATTGTATCGAATGAGTTATGATATGTTTTATTTTGTATGTGAAATTTATATACCCTTCATTTATTATGGTTTATGTATTGACATTTTTTATTCTAGTATTAATATGAATGTTTATGTTATGTTTAAAAGTGTTCATATGAGGAATTAAGTGGACTTATTAAGTGATGGGTGGGGCCCTCTATATCCTCACGATGCATTGGTAGGTCTCATGAGACAAATTAGTGTATTGTAACATGGCCTTGGAAAAAAATTTATTTGTAGCCTTGGCACGAGGCCTTGACTATTTGGTAAGGATGTCCAGAGTTAGGCATTCCATCATTATGAAAGTAATTATTACATGTGATTATTTGACTAGTAGAATATACATGTACATGTTTATATGGTAATTTTTGATTTATTTTCGCCATATTATGTTCAATTTTATTTTTATAAGGAATTTGTTTTTATTACACATCTTGACTTAAAAGTTTATAGCTTCCGCAAAATTATTTACCCTTACTGAGCTTCTAAGATCACGCCTTTCTTATGTTTTATTTTCCCAGGATTCCAAGAAGTGTATTGTGGTTGATAATCTGGGTAAAGCTAGGGGAATAATGGTGTTTTAAAAGGATTATTAATGTTGTATTTTATGTTTGAATGTGTAATGTAATGTTAATGGATGTAATCTATTTTCCAAGACTTCTAAATTGATTGGTCCTTCGGGACATGATTCCTTGTAATCATTCCAATGTATTAAAATAATGCACTAGATCTAGGATTCTGGGGGTGTGGCTTTATATTTGGTATTAGATAAATTTTAGTACAAACGTAGGAAACTAGATTTGGAAAAACTCTGATTAGAAAATGTTACCCTATGATAAACTTTGAGGATTAGTATAGACGAACTTACTAAAATATTGGTAATTTAGAGATTTTGTGAATTTTCCAAGCAATACATACCTTTCTAGATATGAGCAGGTAGAGGCAACTCTAGAACAGATGTTCCTAGGAGTGAAAACTCTGAAAAGGAGTTTCGGGCTTGACCGGGGTTATCGTGGTACACGACAACAAGACATACTGCACTCTTGGTTATGACACTCCTGGGGGATATGATTAGGATAATTCACATTTTCATTACAAGACATTGTGAAGGATTTAGGAGTAAATAATTCCTCAAAGAAAACATTTTTTATGATTATGTATTATATGCATAATATTTACAATTTAAATTAGGTATTTTACTAGTTTGTAAATATGCATTGTGATTCATAAACTAACCTATTGTATGCCATTGATAATAAATGGTTCCCTGTAGAAGGAATCAGAACTCCAGAAATACATATGATAGAAAGACTAAGAAGGATCGTATTTTTCATGGTATTAACACAAAATTTAGAATGGAAATAGTCTCCCATGTATTCTCATCCTATGATAAAATAGTATCATGTGTTAATAAGACAAGTAAATAATTATCTGAGTCCTATGTCTTTGAAGGTAAGCAAGAGAATAAAGGGATGCTAGAGAGAAAGATGGGTAAAGGGAATAGGGGAAAGAAGGATTTTCTCATATGTGATAACTGTGGAAAGAATAAAGTTGATAAATAATTAAGGGGAATTGGAGTTTTTTATAAGTATGGAGAAAAACGACACCAAGTAAGTGATTTCAAGGGTAAGAAAAAGGTTTCAGAAGTACAATGATCCATCTTCATGGAGTTGGGAAACTAAGCGAATCAATGTCCCAATCATCAGAGTATAAATCAAATTATACTATTGGATAATAATCATGTTATGATACCACCATAGATTAAGAGGAATGAATAGTTTTCTTATGTTGTTATTAAATAATTGTGTCATTTGAGTATTGTTTTAATGATGTACAAGTTATAATTATTATAAATTATATAAGGATTTTATTGTAGTAAGTTTTCATTAAGGATTTGAGATTTTATTGTACCATGTAAAGTGACACAATTTCAAGTTAAAAATTTTGGAAAATATATGGTTGGGGAAACATAACCCTTATTATGTTTCTAAAACTGAGATAATGATTTCAGAATAATATATAATTGAGTTGGATAAAGTATATTGTATATTATTCCCTACCTTGGAACTAAATAATTGTTTTTTTATTCCATCATTATTGGAGTTTACAACATTTATGGATATAAGGAGTATATCTGGTATTCTATGAGGAATAAGGGAGCATGAATGTAATCAATAAGGTTTTATGGTAATTCAAGGTGTTACCATGGCTTCAAAGAATACATGATGATGGTATTCACATGTTATTACTGGAAAAAGAGATCTTCATTATCTTTACCTTCCTTATAAATTTGGGATTGTGAGTTTGGACAGAATGATTTTGGATAAGTCTAAATGTTGGAATGAATTAATTTGGAAATTGGATTCTATTGTTTAAGGTTAAAAAAATTCTTAGGATTATTTTTGTATTGTTACCAAAATGACAACCTTGAGGTAAGGAGACAACCCGTCGTGTCTGGCAAGGCCGCGCGACTTGAACCCGCAACTGAAGGGTGACAAGGGTGCAACACCTACCACTGGCCTACATGTTGTACTAGTTTCTATAATGTAGATTTTTTAAATATTCTAAAAAATTAGTTATAAATTAATTATTTTTGGAACCCTCTATGATTAGTATAAATATAATATTTTTGAATTTTGTTGTCTTTTGGAGTGAAAGATGAGTTTGTGGTAGGAATTAGTTGAATTATCGAACTCTACTTGTCAAGTATATTTTTTCGTCTTATTCTATGAATTAATTAATTCTTAAACATTAGTGAAGGTATATTAAAACCAAAAATGTGTTATCCTAATACCTCATTTTTGGTGAACCGATGATATTTTAAATCATCGTATATTGATGGTTTTTAGGCCCTCAATTTTACACTTGTTTTTGATTGATGACATCAATCAATCTCTATAAATATTAACATTTTTCCTCTAATTATGTGTCTCTAATTCTCACCAATGTTCTCCAAATCGAGATCATAATTTGGTGGTGACTTTTTCATTTCCATTTCCCTCTTATTAAGAGTAATTTTTATTAACCGAAATTCTGATGTGTGTTTTCCAAAAATGAATTTTTCTGTTTTAAACTTTTATTTTTTAATAAGAATTTCAAATTGTGAGGATGAAATTTATTTAAATAGGGGAGAATGTAACACCCCAATATTTCATTTTACGTTATCTCTTCAAAGTAATTCAATAACTTGCGCTACATACGACACCGAGTTCGAGAGCACCACGACTTACCAAACTAACTGTTAAAAAAGACGGTTATGGATTTTATTAACTTAATTTTGAATTTTATATACTCCATATAATTTTAACATCCATATTATATGTTTCTTAGACATAATATTAGAACAAATTCAAGTTTTCAGATAATGAATGTATTTTTCAGAAAATGAAATTTTACATCCTTTTAATGGCGAACCATTTTTAAATCTAATATTTGACACTTTTATATATTAAATTTGAAAAAATAATCTTCTTTATAATTGGGACATAAAAAATTGTTTTTGAAATTGTTTTGGTGTTTTTCTAATAACTTTCATATTTTGGTGAATGGTGAGAAATTCTAAATTTTAATTAAAAAAAACATTTTTAATCAAAATAATATATAGGGTTAAATTATATATTTGAATGGTATGTAAGTATAATTAGATTATATTGTTATCATTTAATACAATTTAGGCCATTATAATTAATTTCACATTTAAATTTGACATTGACACATGCCAATCATTTGATGGTTTTTCTTTTTTAAAAACCCGATTTTTGGTTTTAACAACAGGAATTAATTTTAAATTAATTAATGAAAATTATATGTTTTGTATTTGTTAAAGTAGAATTATTTTTTGAATTTTAAATATAAAAATTATCTTAGGGTGAAATTTTTGTATTTTTCTGAAAACATTCAATTTTTGATGAATAGTGAAAACCACTCCGTTATTGTTTAAAACCGACTTCATATTTAAATATTTGTTTATTTTATTTAAATTTTTTTAAGCCACAATAGATATATAATACCTATATAAGTTCAATGTAATCCAATGTAGTCATTTTATAATAAAATTAGATGTATAAATTATTATTGAACTTTTTTACGTCTTTTACCCACCTTCTAGGCACAATTGCAAATTTGCATAAAACGTAATTTTACCACTTCTGTGAGTTGAATTTCAAAAATCTGAGAGACATGGTTGACATCAGCAAAAAAAATTTGGTTCAATAAGATGTAAATAATTTTGTGAATAGTAACTTTGGACTTTTATTTACTACGGTTAAAAGTAAATAAGGTAATTAATGGTAAAAATCATATTACAATTACCCTAACACATGTCCTATTTCTATTTGATATGTTTATTTCGACCAAAACCAACATTAGGAATGAAATATGATCCTTTTGGTCCACTTGAATTATATTTGGACATTTATTATTATTATATATAATGAATAGTTAAAAGTGTTAAATTCAATGATTAATACCAAAATCATTTTTAATATAGGGTTATACATAAGATAAATTCTAAAATAAATATTAATTAGAAAGCTAAAAATATTTCCTATATCAAGGTATTTTATTTATAATTTTTATACAATAAATAATTAAATTTATTTATGACACAATGATGATGCACTAATTACATTATTAATGAATAATTAAACTAATTGATATTATAAATATCAAAATAAATGTAAATTTAAACTATTGATAACATAATCAAATTTTATAAATTAATATGACACTTTAGGGTTGATTTAATTTATTTTTTTTAATTAATAAACTTCTTATGACATTCACAAAAACCAAATACCTAATTGTTTCAAAATTGACCGAAATGATTTTTAAAACAAATACTAGATTAGTACATGATATAATAATCCTAAATACATATGGCTCATCAAAGGGACTTATATAATGATATATATGTCATTACATAACCACTTAAGGATCTATTGGGTTTTTATTGTATGTTTATTTACTATTTACTACAATAATACAAGAGGACATGGTAAAAGTTAGAATATTTAGATTAGAGTTAAATCTAAAAGATAGAGTTAGTATGGTGATGTAAATTTGTCTAAAAAAAATTGGTTGAGAGGATTTAGACCCATACCCACATTATATTTGAAATAAATCAATTCGGAGCCATTAGAAACCACAAATGAATTTATAATAAAATAATATTTCAATCTTTTCCTAAAGTGACCCTCACCGCTCTTATAAAAGGGTACTTCCTATTCTCTCAAAATCACACCTCCAAATCCATTTGGCTCGGCCAAACCCTACCCAAATCTCCTCCAAACTTCCCTAACTTAAACCTAGAGGACTTCCCTTGATCCTAAAGCCAACCTAAGGGGCCCTTTTTTCAAATCAAAAGGAAACAACCAATGAATAAGTAATTATTTTATAACCTC